>OZ026614.1:110873317-111473317 GCA_964020975.1 Hermodice carunculata | reverse complement strand
TCGTGGACTTTTTAGATCACTGTAACGAATGCTCAATGGATTTTTTCCGTCTGATGCATCTTTGGACGTGTTCAGACTGGTAACTGTCTGGATATGCAAAAACCTACGGAGAGCCTCATTGAGCTGACAAAAGTTCGGTGTTCACAGAATTGAGGTCACATTCACCCACGAATACAAGCAAGATACGGAACTTCTTTTAACAGAAAGGTCCTGATAATGTGCATAGATCGATAAAGAATATCTACATTTTACATCAGCAATGAGCAGTAATACCAGTGTTACCATTAAGAGCACAAATGAAAGAAAATAACTTGCACCTTTTTAAAATCTGTTTCTTGTTTGCACCAGAATACATACGTTCGCCGGATGACATATTCTCACAGCGAGGCTTTTTCAGCAATTGTAACCAGTGGTGACAGAGTATTTTCTCTTATTAAACCCTTCAGGTATCAGTCTTGTTTATTTTGCCGATATCAAATGTTAAGAATAAAGTCTTGTCACAAATCAGGACTATTAACACGACAGGAATAGTTCCTGGTTTTCAAATATTGAACTTTTTAGGTCTACTATGTACATTGTACATGAGAGGGGGTCTCCTTACGGAGCCCCACCTAAAAATATGCTTATTTTCTAGGTTAAGACATGGTGTCACATCAGATGCATCCACAGTCAAGTTCTTCTTAGTATTATCTTAATTTATACTAATTTAATAACTACACATATAGGACATTGAAATGACAGCAGCATGAACAGTTTTGAAATTTCACCTCTGATGTCACACTTTGTTTCACAATACCGTGAAATACCCTAGGAGCATGTACATGAAGGACTATGAAGGACGTTTACTTCGGGAAGCTCATAGATGAGTCTCGAGAACCCAATCACAACTGAGTGAGGCTTATATTTGGGAAGAGGTCACCATAGGAGAAAAATTCGGGGACACTGTCAGCCGCAAGTAAAGTAGCCTTCAGCTTACATTTGAAAATTTGAAGGGAAAGGGAGCTTCTGATATATGAGAGGATAGATTGTTCCATAACTGGATGGTATCAGGGAAAACAAGTTGCTAAAGTGCTGGGTTCTATATTTAAGGGGCGCATGGAGGTCGTATGATGTAAAGAAAGGCCAGTGAAGGAAGGAGGTAAAAAGCTTGAAAGGTACATGGGAGTAAGCCGATCATACATTTTATAGAAGAGGATCAACTGGATATATTTAGTATATTACTTAAGGTCGAGGGGTACACACCTGTCAGAGTGACCCAGCTCTCTTTCTTTGGTGGTTTATGTTGATATTGCCAGCCCGTATCCTGCCAAATATCACTCTACTGGAGCCCCATGGATGCCTAGATCCTGTGGGAACCGTCATTGTTTCCTGCCATGATGTTGCCAGTGTAGATTTTGGACTTGACATTTTGTCAAAATTGAGCGGCCACGGGAGTTTGAACTTGGGTGAACCCAGAGGTGACAAAACAACAAGAAGCAAGGCGGCCTCCTCGCTACATGACTCACCAAGTACCTCTCTCTAAGCTACTTGTGACTATTCTATTGGCAATGGCTGGGGATGTTCACGCAAACCCTGGCCCCAACTATAGATTCCCTTGTGCAGCATGCGGAAAAGCAGTCTGCTCTAACCAGAAAGGCATTTTCTGCGACTTTGGTGATATTTGGTGGCACACATCTTGTGTTTCTCTACCTACAGAGGAATACGTCCATCTGGCAAACAATGATGAACTATGGTCCTGTACTAACTGTGCGCTGCCAAGCTTCACCAATTCCTTTTTTGATGAGCTTCTGTCTGGCATTCTACATGACCGGACTCAGGTCAGTACCCACCAAAATGCTGCTTATATCCAAGGTTCAAACAACCACTCGACCGATACAGAACATGAACATGAGCGTGTTCTTAATAAACTCAGATCTATCAAAGGCATTAAAATTGGTCATATTAATATCTGCAGCATTTACCCTAAGATCGACCAACTTAGAATTTTAATGGCCAACAAAGCACTTGATATTTTATTAATCACTGAAACACGGCTAACAGACACTGTCCTCGATGAAGAAGTCTCCATCCCAGGATACAACCTTGAGAGGAGGGACCGCAGTGGTAAGAAAGGAGGAGGCCTTTGCTTCTATGTGTTACACATAGAAGCAGAGGCCTCCTGCAAAAACTTCAAAACTATGGTATCCATGACCCTGAGCATACATGGTTCAACTCATACCTCTCGGAGCGGACTCAAAGGACTGTAGTAAATGGCAAATTCTCCAAACCTAAATTGGTCACCTATAGTGTCCCCCAAGGATCGATCCTGGAAACGCTGCTTTTCATTTTGTATATAGATGACCTTCCTTCAGTAGTGAATGACTGCAAAATTTCCCTCTACGCTGATGACACAGCTTTATACTTCTCAGCCACCAACCACTTAGAAATGGGGAGAATTTTAAACATTGAACTCTCCAATGTCTCAAGGTGGTTTGAAGCGAATAAACTGACTCTCAATGCAACAAAGACAAAGTTCATGATTTTTGGTACTCCACAGAAACTGAAACGCATACACCCTTTGAAATTACAGTAAATAATGAAAGGATAGACCAAGTAGAAAATTTCAAATACCTTGGTATCATCCTGGATAGTTTCCTTACCTTCACTCAACACATTGAATACATAGCTCGCAAGGTGAATTGTAGAATTACTGTCCTAAGTAGGTCCAGCAAATTTCTGACCAACCATCTACTTCTTGTACTCTACAAGTCCCTAGTTGTTCCTCATTTTGACTGTTGCAACGCTATCTGGGGGTCATGCACAAGGCAACTGTCAAACAAGTTCCAAATTCTCCAGAACCAGGCCCTACGCATCATTTATAAATTAGATAGATGCACCCCTATGCAAACACTTCACAACCTCAATAACATGCCCACTTTAGAACACAGGCGCCATACCCATCTACAAACATTCATGTAAAAAGCTAGGTTTTCCTTACATTATAAGTGCAAAGGTGGCCCACCTTTCACCTTTTCCTTACCACCTTCCACCTTTTTTCATTAAAATACATGATATTTTAGCATTATTTGATAGATATTTTTACCAAAACAAGAAAAATAAGATAATGTTCTGTTTACCACCTTTCAACTTTTAAGTTCTGGGGAAAAGCCTGCAAAGTCACGCATGGTCTTGTACCCCCGGCTATTTCCTATAAATTTGTACTCTCCAACACAGTCCACTGTCACATCACCTGCTCAGCATCCAATCATTCCTTCTACATTCCATCAGTAAACTCCAACTACGGCAAAAACAGAATTATATACAGAGGTGCAATCTCATGGAATTACCTTCCCAATGAAATAAAGGCGTCTTCCTCCCTGGCCTCATTCAAACATGGACTGTGCCAACTTTACCAGTAAGTCTGTGGTATGTGCAAATTAACACTTGCAGCCCCTCCTAGTCATGATCTTACCATAGCCAACTTACTTCATTTTAATGATTTACCTCTTTTGTTTTCACAAACTTTTATTCATTACCATTATAAGGATATTTTATTAGTCAATGTACATCTTAGTTAATTTATTTTGCCAAGTGTGCTCATTTATATGTACTCCTGATTTATGTACACTTTTAGTTCGGGTATTTCACCTATATTTATTATTTTATCTATGTTTCATTTGTATTGTTAATTGATTTTTATTGTTCTCTCATGCTGTCATTATATGTAACCACATTTTATCATCCAGTGCCTGGCGAGAGACCAGTGTCATCATACACTGAGCCAGTAACCCTGGTAAAAGAATAAATCATCAATCAATCTATTTGCACCTGTTTGAGAGGGTTTGCCATCCCAGTTCCTGGAGTAGTTTACAATTCAGCACAGAAGTTGGTTGTAAGGTACTTGTACATATTTCAGCCACGTCGAACCGATTGGATTCCATAAGATCACAAAGACCTTCATCGCACTTGTCCAAGAGAAAACAACTGTATTCAAGAATGGGTCAAATCATAGAGAACTAGAACAGACTGATTTTCCGACAGAAAATCAAATGTCTCCCGGTGGAACACTTACATCTCTGAATAAGCTACAGGTGATAACAAATTACAAATGACCAAGTTTGCTTGAAAATTACAATCCTATTTTAGCTCTCACCTAGATACATTACTCTAGCAATTTTCATCGAGTTCTTCAAGACTTATTGCAGAGAAACCAATTTCACATAAATGACCCTGTGACCTTGAAAATTAGGTCAAGGTCACCCAAATACAATCCCAACCTTGGTCTTACCTTGATACATATTCCTACCAAGTTTCATCAAATTCCATCATGTTCTTCATGACTTATCGAATGGAAGCCAATTTTACATAAGTGACCCTGTGACCTTGAGAAGTAGCTCAAGGTCATCCAAATACAATCCCAACCTAGGTCTTGCCAAGATACATAATCCTACCAAGTTTCATCAAATTCCATCATGTTCTTCATGACTTATCGAACGGAAACCAATTTCAAATAAGTGACCCTTTGACCTTGAGAATTTGCTCAAGGTCATCCAAATACAATCCCAACCTAGGTCTTGCCAAGATACATAATCCTACCAAGTTTCATCAAATTCCATCATGTTCTTCATGACTTATCGAACGGAAACCAATTTGACATAAGTGACCCTGTGACCTTGAGAATTGCTCAAGGTCATCCAAATACAATCCCAGCTTAGGTTTTGCCTAGATTAATTATCCTACAAAGTTTCATCAAATTCTGTCAAGTCCTTCAAGACTTGTAGCACGGAAACCAAGTGTTGAAGAACCTGAACAAGAAGAAGAAGAAGAAGTAGAAGAAGAGGAAGCGGAAGAAACGAGGTCATCCAAATACAATCCCAACCTAGGTCTTGCCTAGATACATAATCCTACCAAGTTTCATCAAATTCCATCAAGTTCTTCAAGACTTGTCGCACGGAAACCAATTTCACGTAAGTGACCCTGTGACCTTGAGAATTCGCTCAAGGTCATCCAAATACAATCATAACCTAGGTCTAGCCAAGATACATAATCGTATCAAGTTTCATCAAATTCCATCATGTTCTTCATGACTTATCGGACGGAAACCAATTTCACGTAAGTGACCCTGTGACCTTGAGAATTTGCTCAAGGTCATCCAAATACAATCATAACCTAGGTCTAGCCAAGATACATAATCGTATCAAGTTTCATCAAATTCCATCATGTTCTTCATGACTTATCGGACGGAAACCAATTTCACGTAAGTGACCCTGTGACCTTGAGAATTTGCTCAAGGTCATCCAAATACAATCCCAACCTAGGTCTTGCCTAGATACATAATCCTACCAAGTTTCATCAAATTCTGTCAAGTCCTTCAAGACTTATCGCATGGAAACCAAGTGTTGAAGAACATGAACAACAACAACAACAACAACAACAACAAGAGGAAGAAGGGCACTAAAACAATATGTCCCCCGTCTTCCACCCAGAGACATAAATATAATCTGGGCAAAGCTTTGGAGGAATAAACTAGTTTATTCCTCCATGGCAGGAGCAACAAGGGAGCGGTGGAGAGAGAGGATGAACGAGAATGAGGCTGGGCATGGCTGAAGCTCTTCTGCGATAGCTGGCAAAAAATTTCTGTATTAGAGGAACTAGCTTCAGGGTCGGCTGATTATTTCTATCCAGATTTAATTTGTATATGGTCTAGAAGGCCCTGGGAAGATTTCAAAAATGGCAATTCGTTGACAGGCAGATAAGTGCCTTTTTCATTTTCATGTTATGGTATTTGAAATTCCCGCCATATTCCACCATATTGTTATTAACATGTGTTAGGTTAGAGATCAAGACTTTTGCAACCTTCATTTTTCAAGATTTTGCAACTTTTTGTTTCCAATTAGCCAGTGATGAACATCTCTCTTACTTATTATCAAGTACCAGCTTAGAGTATTCAAATCACTGCTCTTCCTATGTCACAGCTTAGAACTTTTTGGGAAGTTGAATCTGATAACGCCTTTTTCATTCAGAAAATCAGAGGAAAATCTGACAAAGAAACCATCAATTTCCAGGTTCAAAATGAGCAATTCATAATATCAAGAAAGCAACCTAAAGATATTAAGAAACAGATGAACGATCTAAACTAGGCAAAATTAATAACCCTCCGCTTAAATAATTTAATGGTGTACCCATACTTTTTTAGGTAATTTAAAGATACACACATGTATGTGTAGCATAATCCTTTGATTACATCATGTGTAAAGATGAGCCGAGTTGGAGCCCATGCTTGACTGCATATGGGCTGAATGTGACACAAAGTCAAAAAGTGCACTTCACAGAAAGGATCATGTGTGGTCTTTCCTGTCCCTGTTAGGACCCTCCTGACCATTGATTTTTCTCACTATACCTTTGTAATGTGGCCAGAAACTGTGCCAATCATGGGTATAAAGGCATGGGTTTTTTTCTGTCAGTTATGGATTCGCCATCACTAGTCAAACTGTGAACATCACCATGCCAAGGCTATCCAAAATGGACAGGGCAAGAGCCATAGGTCGCATTGAAGCCGGTGAAAGTTGCAGAGCTGTCGCACGGGCAATGGGTGTGAACCAAAAATCCATCAATGAGTTGTTGAGAAAATACCGAAACACAAATGATGTTGCAGATTTACCATACCCAGGAAGGCCAAAGTTGACCACCAGGCAACAAGACCGTTTCATCGTCAATGCAGCACTGAGGAGTAGGAGCTGCACAAGTCCTGATATTCAGAGCCAGCTGGAGAGAGCCAATCTTCAACAAAGACGCATGTCCACCCAGACTGTTTGTAACAGACTGCATGCTGCTGGTTTAAGGTTCCGGAGCATGGTGAAAAAGTCGCTTCTTACCCCACGTCACAAGGTTGCTCGGTTGCAGTGGACAAGAGAACATGTCCGTACAACACATGCAAGATGGAGCAATGTTCTCTTCACTGATGAGTGTCGCTTTTCCCTCCACAGAAGTGATGGATGTGTTCGTGCATGGAGACGGCGAGGGGAGAGACACGCTGCTTGTTGTGTTCAGCCCACAGTTGCATACGGAGGGGGAAGCATCATGGTGTGGGCGGGCATCTCTGCTATTGGCAAGACAGACCTCATCATCATGGAAGGAACAATGACAAGCAGACGGTACATAATGGATGTCCTGGAACCCCATGTTATTCCATATGCGGGTGCCATTGGAGACAACTTCATGCTGATGCACGACAATGCCAGGCCACATGTTTCAGCTGTGGTTCGTGATTACCTGGATAGTGAGAGTGCTGAGGTGATGGAATGGCCAGCATGCTCACCTGACCTCAACCAGATTGAGCACCTGTGGAGCCATATGAAAAGAAATGTGTACCAGAAGATAGGTCCTAACTCACACTTCGCAGATCAACGGCGTTATCTTCTGGAGGAGTGGGACAGTATACCACAGGCACTTGTGAGAAAGCTCGTCAACAGTATGCGAAAACGCTGCCAACAGTGCATTGACAGCCATGGTGGCTACACATCCTATTGAATGGACATTTAAAGGTGCTTTATGTGACACAGTGTGAGTCAATTTCTGCTCTACTGAACTCAGAAAATGCCTTAACTTTAAATACAGTCTGTGATAACTTTTGATGCAACCAAGCACCATCTGTGATAACTTCTGATGGGACTCTGCACTCAGTTCATATGCAAGTTTGAGCGCTCTACAGGTACTCTTGCAAACTTGCGATTCAGACTTTGTCTGCTTTTTGACACTGTGCAATGAAGCGTAACTTCATTTGATCAGAATTTCCTCTACAGATCTACTCTAAAGTGTATACAGAATAAAAGAAACATTGAATATATTCAAAATATGTGGGTTTTTTTATATATAAGAATTGCTTTTAGTGGAGGGTTATTAATTTTGCCTAGTTTAGTTCATGAGAAAGCAGTTAGTCACAAGATTGAACTGATTGTCAGAAACACGTCCCTTGGCAACCGATCAACATTAAATTAGGTCGATACCAATACCGCACTTAAAAAGTCAGACTCAAAGATAGGACTAGATTTAAATATGGCATGATTTGACCTCTTTTCTGTTTATATGCCCGTATTAACATGGCTCTTCTTTTCTTCAACCATATCTTTTGAGTCCGGAGTTGCCCCGGAATGAAGAGGTGAGAGTTCCGTAAGTCTTCAGATGCACATTTGTGGTTGATGCAGGGTTGCACGCATACAAACATATAGGTGTAGGTCTAGATAGCGGTACTTGTTTACATCCATTTTCTCCTGATTATCACTCATTCAGAAGAGTGCTCTTTGCAGATCTACCTCAGATGCCTTAACATGATTTACTGACCTGTGCATGCGGTCAGCCTACTCAAGGTAAGAACCAAGTAATGCCTGTCCAGCCTCACAGAGATTTATTTTGTTCACTGAGATTTATTCATTCTTTTCAAAAAATTACTCAATTAGATATTTCATTCATATTGATTGTCGATAATATATACACTAGTAGACAAGAAAATTCAGCGAGTAATTGTTACTATACACACGATTCATATTTTAAGTACTATTACTTGCCTACGATTACTACATACATGTTACCAAGACTTGTTCTATTATTTGCTTGCATTTTTGTCACTTGCAACTCATCAGCATCATCATCCAGATCTAGTAGCGCCTTCAAAGGCACTAAATATGGCCTATTAAGAAGTGTTGTCTTGAAAATGTCCAACAAATCTAGAGGTGGTAGAAAATCGTCAGTCCAGGTGGACTCCAGAAACACACGTATTAGTGTATCTGAACACACTCAACCTGAAACCTTTGATGACAATTCAACTAAAAATGACAATGTAGCAGTATGTAAGGACCCATGTGGTAAAACTTACACTGGCAGTGGTGACCATCTACTCCAATGTGAAAGATGTGAGGGCTGGATGTGTAGATCCTGTCTCAATCTCTCAGTAGAAAATTATAAATTTCTTCATGATCGAGAAGACCTGCACTGGTTCTGTCAAGAATGTGAAGGTAAGATTATTGCTGCAGTTATTACTGAAGCCTCAGTGGAAGCCAAATGCAAGGAGTTTTGCCAAGAAATTGAGAACAGAGTGAAAACTGTTGAGGACCTCCTGCCCCAAAAAGCTGAGAAGACAACTGTTGATAATTCAGATACTAAACTTAAAACACTAGAAACAAACATGAAGAGTCTCGCAGGTGACATCTCTAAACTGAACTCAAAAGTAGATAATGTTTGGACTGAATCCGAGGAGATTGCTAAGAGGGCAAAAAACCTTATCATTATAGGTGTTGAGGAGGTTTCATCCGACAACAATGTCGCTGTAGTTAAGGCTATATTAAAGGACATAGGGTGTGAGGATGTTATACCTGAATCAATTATCAGGTTAGGTTCTAAGCCCTCTACAGCTGATAATACTCAGGCAGATGTCCAAGCTGTTCAGACAGTTACCTCTCAGACTCAAACTCCAAGACATAGACCGATACGGTTCTCTGTCGATGCAACTCAAATCAAAGCAAGAATTTTACGTAACGCAACAAAAGTTAGATCACCAGACTCTGATATCTATAACCCCAAAGGTGTGTTTATTGTGCCTGATCAGACTAAAATCGAGTGTGAGCAGGGTGTCTTGTTTCGAAAAAACCTGAAAGCTGCTTGGGAAGCCAACCTGAGCATGAATTACAAAATAAGAAAGGGCAAAATTATTGAGGTGAGGAACTCTTGAATAGTAAATTGCCTCATGTAATTAGCAATGTTCACTGTGCAAATAAAGGCAGTCTTGAAAAATGGTAATTAATTTTTTATCATTAAAGATTTTTTTCATTTAACACCCAAGGATTATGTACAAAATTTGCTCACTTAGATCTGCTCATTCATGAGAGTGACCCAGATATTATCATTATCACTGAAACGTGGTTGTCTCAGGAAATAGATAATCATGAATTCACATCTGAGGGTTACTCATGTTTTCGCAAGGATAGATGTATAGACTTTTATTCCCCAGGGACCTATCAAAGATCCAACAGGGGTGGAGTGTTAATACTTGCCAAAAACTCTTTAAATCCCATGCCTCATACTGAAGGTGATGTAGAAGCTCAAATCATACGGGTTTCTATCACCCACAGACCCTCCTTTACGTGGCTGGTAGGAGGCTGCTACCGCCCAGAGGTAGATGAAGAAAATATGCTACTCAAGATTAACGATTTCATCAATCAAATCAATACTGAAAACAGTATACTACTGGGGGACTTTAACTTTAGGGATATTAATTGGGACACTAATACCAGTCAACATGTCCTTGATCAACTGTTCCCAGACACCCTGGATGATAACATGCTAATCCAACTAGTTGATCAACCCACCAGAGGGAAGAATATTTTGGACCTTGCTCTGGTTGGGGATGTTAAGTTCATACTAAGCTGTGAAGTTCTTGAACACTTTTCTTCTTCGGATCATAACATGATCAAGGTAGAATTACTTTGTCCCCTACCGAGAGTGAATAGAATTCCACGTAAAGTCTACTTATACTCCAAGGGGACTTTAATGGACTAAACAATCAACTTCTTCACACTGACTGGTCATACCTCAGTCGCACTAGAAACGTTGGAAATGCCTGGTCCTCTATCAAAGAGAAATATGACAGGTTGGTTGATCAGTTTGTTCCCTCCAAATGGGAAACACCAGGGTCTCATAACAAAATTCCGTGGACCAGATATCCATCAGTGTTAAGATCTAAGCGTAATAAATGCAAACAATGGATCACCTCCCAAGTCAGTGGTTTAGCTGCTGACAAGCTTCCATGTGAGGACCTTTGCACTGATCATAATACTGTTGTCCATGAAGCCAAAGTGCATTAAGAGGACAAATTGGTGGAGCAGACAGACACTAATCCCAAAAGATTTTGGAACTATGCTAGACATTTTACAAGGTCCAACTCATCAGTCGACATGTTGGTGGTAGATGGTACTAAAGTCACGCAGGAACAATCAATAGCAGAAGCTCTTAATAAGTATTTCACCTCCGTACTCACCAAAGAGCCACCCGTGGATTTTTCTTTAACCAATACTAACACGAATACTGATCACTTATTATTTGACCTAGTTTCCACACCGCAAATGGTAAGAAACTTCTGAAACTCAAAGTTAACAAGGCATGCGGCACTGATGGCATAAATTCATATGTCCTCAAAAACTGTCCAAATTAGGACCTTCCCCTTTCTCACATATTTAACATATCAGTCCAATCAGGTTCCCTCCCTCAGGATTGGAGGGACTCGAATATTACTCCCATTTTTAAGAAAGGTGCGAGGTCATCTGTAAACAATTACAGGCCCATTGCCTTAACAAGCATAGTGGTAAAGATCCTTGAAAAACTTATTCATGATTCTATCTTGGACTTAAGAACCAAAAATAATACCATTCACTGTGACCAACATGGGTTCCAAAGTCGTTGTTCATGTATAACACAATTGTTGGAGTCCTTGAATGATTGGACTTATAATTTTGACAAACATCTGGAAACAGACATTATATACTTGGATTTTTCCAAAGCATTTGATACCATGCCCCACAAGAGACTCCTCCATAAGATTAGATCAGCTGGCATCCGAGGTAAAATTTACTCATGGATCGCTAGCTACTTAAGTAATCGCAGACAACGTGTCGTTATTAGGAATGGAGTCTCTCCATGGGAGAATGTCATTAGTGGTGTACCACAGGGATCCATACTGGGTCCCATTTTGTTCTTGATCTATGTCAATGATCTTCCGGATCTAGTGGTGTCTACTGCAAAAATGTTTGCTGATGACACTCAACTGTATTGTGGCATTAGCAACATCCATGACTGTGAGCAACTACAGGACGATCTAAATAGCCTAGCTAGCTGGTCTCGCATTTGGTTATTGAATTTCAATGAAACCAAATGCTTAGTTCTGAAAATAAGGCAATGCCTAAATTATCTTTATACAGTACCGATTTCGCATTCGTAACACCCCATGCTAGCAAATAATCTGGCATGCCAGAAATTCTCGCGGGCCAGAATCAGATGGGACTAGCCAGATGCGAAAACTGAGTTGTGCGGAAATTTCTGGCACGCCAGTTCATCGTGCTAGAAAAATGAGCACGCTCACTTCGCATGTAGCACGCTTGAAATGTTTCTGGTCTTGACCATTAACACGCGTGAATTGTTTCTGGCATCGCACGCTCGCTTTTTCGACTGTACTGACAGCACTTTCCGCGAAGCGTACCACCGAGAGAACAAACTTGATTTTTGCGCTAAAAATATCCACCATGTTCTCAATGAATATGGGCCCATGTTTGTGATCTTGATGCACGGATCGTATCACGATGTATGCCATGAGACATTGAGAAGAGAGATGTTGTTTGTGAAGAGCTGTTCTTCAAATTAGTTTATTTTCTTGTAGGACCAACCTTTAACTCCCAGCACACCAGTTTCCAGTGTACTAGAACTAGCATACTAGAACAGCGTGTCACTCAAACTTTTGAAGTGGCTGATTAAACTTAAAGGCCATCTCAAATTCCTGGTGTTGTTTCTTTACATGCAAGCACGCACGTTTTATTGTAGAGAAACCTCAGTTCTTGTCGATGGCTATTTCGATTTTGCGTTAAAAATGAATATTTTCCTTCTAGGACGATTTAAATTCATGATCAGGCCGTTGTTTGCGACAGTTTGAATGATGTAACTTTGCAAAACTGCCACGCAAAAATAGGGTGATTTCACGGTCTCGATCTTTTTTCTGTCTGCCCTCCGTGGTCTGCATATCGTTAGAACGCGGGGAACCTAGTCTATTTTAAGAAAGCTCTCCCATTGGCTGAAATAAAAGTATTTTAGGGAAAACCCCGCCAAAACTGCTTCTATTTCAAACGTCATTTTAGTCGGAAACTACCGAAGACAATTCTCCGGAATATTCTAGGTCAGTCAGGGGGCCGGAATCGATCACATGGTGTTCGCCGTCCAATCAAATGTGTCGTTTTCAACTGATGATCGGCAATACTCGCTACCTCGTGTTGTGAAGTTTTGCTTGTGAAAGATGGGCGACATTTGTGTGAACACAAGTGGCGATTACGGACACTTTATTAAAGCAAGAAACAAAATTTAACTCTGTAAATTGGTCAGAATGATGACATACTACCAGTCTGTGCGTACAATAGAGCAGACGCGCCATTTTTTTCACGGAAAGAGAGTAAAATACGCCAGCCGCAGATAAACATGGCTCGGGTCAAAATACCGCTGCTGCATGTGATGATACTGTTGATAGTTTATCAGTGACTGCGATCAAGTGCATTTATTGACTGTTCACTGCAGCAACAAACTCTACCACCATAATTTAATGACAACATTGACACGCGACCGATCTTGAGAAAAATTAAAGAGGAACCATCGGCCGTGACTCTAACCAAGGAAAATGCGGGGACCGGTACCCACTAAATTGTATTCACACAGTAACTGTGAATGTGACACAGGCTTGGCCATTTTGATCAATTCGTGATTGAGATCGAGGGCCTATATTCATTTTGTTAGGGTGTAGGACACGAGTTTTTGTTTAAATTGACAACGAAACCACATAGAAATGTAGAGAAGGTCCTACTCAACAAAAGTCATGTTGATCAGTTTCCATGAAATGCAGAATAAAAAGTTACGGCACTTTCACCCCAGCACATCGCGTATTGTGCAAAAAACAAGAAAACCTGCCATTGTTGCGAAGGTCACGTGTGATGAGAAACGAGACCTGAAGTGAAGGGGAAACAAAGATTGCGAGTGAGGCCTGTTGCTGGCACGCTATGCCCAGTTGAGGTGAAATACCTTTTCACGCAATTCGCGTAGATGAAACGTAACTTGCGCGGCTATTTATCGTGCCAGAAATTTGAGCGCAAGAAATTGGCGTGCTATTTGCGATGGCACATCTAGACAAAAAAGCTAGCAACTGAGCACGCTCAAATGTGGTGCGCAATGCGAAGATGTTTAGCAAGCAAAAGGGACCCATATGCGAAATCGGTACTGTACTCTTAACGACCATTTCCTAGCTGAAGTAACCAGCCAAAAAGATCTTGGCATCATAATATCACATGATCTAAAACCAAAAGCTCATATTGCTGACATTGTCAAGAGAGCCAACCAGAGAGTTGGAATGATCAAAAGGTGTTTTTCCAGACTGACCGTCGACAAAACTTGTATCCTGTACAAATCAATCATAAGGCGGTTATTAGAATACGGGTCTCCGGTGTGGAGTCCCTGGCAAAAAACAGATATTGAGTTACTAGAAAAGGTTCAAAGTAGGTGTTTTAAACTTTGTAAAGTCGAACAGTCTTGAATCACTGCAGACCAGACGACACCAGACCGATCTGAATGAGACTTATAAGTTCATTCATGGGCAGTATAAAACTGATCCATCTACCTTTTTTAGTAAGCCCAATAGGCAGTTGAGGGGTCACTCGAGACGAGTCAGCAGACTGGCCTGGTTCACGTGGCGGATCACTCTGAGTGCTTGCACGAGGAGTGATCCGCCGCGGGAACGAGGCCAGTCTGCTGATGAGTCTCCTCCATGCGGCTGGTTTTACTTTTATCCAGTAATTATAGCTGTATTTTATTTTCATCGTTAAATACAAAAAAAGGCAATTAAAAACAGTTTCAACGTTTATTTCATCAAACAAGGCTTTGCATAGCTTTGCGTATGAATAACTGTAACGCAGGATCCAGTAATTGGGTCATTTGAAAACTACATGCTTGACGTGCGCCAACTACAAGAATTTAGAAGGAAAGTTGTTCTCAGTGACCTTTGCACTGTGGTGATATGGATTGACCTTTGCACAGTGGTGATATGGACAGGGTTATCACTCAGTCTGTATCTTCCACCTTTTCTGGATGATCCAGCTATAATTACTGGATAAATTTCAATGACTGGTCCTTAGTACTTTGCCCTTGGAGCCTACAGCCTGTATCAGTGTCACTAACGGCGTCCCTTGTCTGGGTCTGGGACTGTCTCAGGTCCAGCTCAAGCCTCAACTTCTCAAGGGATGGTTATTGTTGCAATGTTGGCGGTTGTTATAAGCGTTAGCACAACTCCAGAACAACAATCGCCAACAATAACAATGGGTTGGGTTCCCTGGAGCTACCTCAGCCTCAGGCCACAGGACCGCCTAATTGAACCTCCTCCCCCCTCTATCTTCAATAATGTCAATACCTACACGCCCGTCACTGCACCCCAAGCCCAACTGTCTTGCCGTGTGCCACCATTGCCGTCTGTCAAGTGTCACAACATCCCGTATATGTACGCACGCGCAAGTTTGCTTTCTTCCGGTCTCAGATACGAGTGCAGCCGGGATAAATTTGGAATGTTCAACTTCAGCAAACACAACGGTTGGATTTAGGACCTGTTCCGCTTAAAGCCGTTGTGTTTTGTTCATGCCAACATTTTAAAGTTATAGGTAAGTATGAGTGAGAAGAATGAAAAGCTACGAAAGAACTTACACATCATTATCAGTGTAGATTTTTCAAGTGATGAACTAAGTTGGTTCGTGATCGTACGGGCGAGTCAAAGCAACTGTTGCGGCCTGAAGCAGAATTAGTCTAGCAGGTGTTGACACCTGCTAGACTTAATTATACTACAGCTGAGATTGGATATAGGCAGTGACCATAACTGGATAATAATCTCCATTAACACGCAGTGTCAAAGAAGAAACCGAAGGCGAACTAAATGGGTGTGGAATATAAAGGAGGAAACAGACTGGGCAGGGTAATCCTGGCCCTGGGTAAGAAAAGTTTAAAAGTTGAATTGCAGGAATGGAAAAATAGATGGGAGGATGAAAAAGTATAGGAAATGAATAGAGACCTGATCAGAAGGATTCTTATGGTAACACAGGAGAAGATAGGTTGAAAGAAAGTCAAGGTTGAAAACCTAGGTTACAGAATAGACCCAGAGGTGAAAGAAGCCATAACAAGAAAGGGGGTTAAAAATAGAGCATGGAGATTGGCCAGGAAAAACAGGTACTCTGAAGGTGATATAGAAGAAGCTAAGAGACAGTATATGGAATGTAGCAGAGATCAAAGCAGAGAAGAGAGCCAGTGATAATGAACAAATGACAAAGGAAATAGTGGAGAATGGGGGAGAAGGGTCAGTTATCTTTTGGAAACAGGTTAATTGGCGAAAACAGAATAAAGAACAGGAAATCACACATAGAGGGAAAAGGACAGATAACAAGGAAGAAATAAAGGAAGCTTTCAGGGGACATTGGAATGAAGTCAATAACCCACAGTGGGGTCAGGGAACAGGACCAGTGGATCAAGCAGAGTACACACGCAGGATCAGTGGGATCCAGAGATGTGTTGCAGGATAGGAAGTATAGAAGTCAAAATGACAATTGAGCAGATGTGGTTACACAAAGCTCCAGGACTAGATGATATCTTGACAGAATTCATAAAGAGAGGGCCAGAAGAAATTGAAGATAGTTTACAGTTGTTTTTCAATAGGGTCATTGAGAAAAGACAATTGCCAAAGGAATGGATCCGAATAGACTCAGGATTTCATATATTCCAAAGAAGGACCCAGGAGGCCAATTGGACCAGTGTATTGTGTAGGGACATTGCGATTGCATCAAATGTGGGCAGATATTCAGTTGGATAATGTACCAGAGACAAAATAGAATAGCTGAAAGGCTTGGTCTTGTAGGGGAAATTCAGAATGGATTCAGAACAAGTAGAAGGGTAGGTGACCACATCTTCACATTGACCCAGGTGTTAGAATTGGCAAGGCAGAAGTGGAAGAAAGTCTTCATGGGCTTCTTAGATGTGAAGAAAGCTTATGACAGGGTATGGCGAGATGCCTTATGGGAAAAACTAAGTGGACTGGGATTTGGTGGAAATTTTCTTGAAATTCTAAAAGCGTTGTATAAGAATGCAGACTGTACACTTTCATTATGAAAGGTAGAAGTAGAAAATGCACATCTGGATATAACCCTAAAGCAGGGATGTGTGCTGTCCCCAATTTTGTTGGCTCTGAATGTTAAGGAGTTGGGGGATCAGTTGATCGAGTGTGATAAGGGAATATGGGTAGGTGATCTGAAAATTCTAGGTCTATTCTTTGGAGATGACATTGTAGTCATTGCAGAGTCCCAGAAGGAACTACAAGAGATGATGAACATAGCAGGGGAGTATTGGAATAAATGGAGGTTGGAATTCAGTAAGGATAAGAGTAAAGTCATGACTCTTGAGAACAAACCAGATGGGAATAAAAATGAAGAATTTGTCAGTTCCAAAATTCCAGAAGGTAGAGAACAGTTGATCAAAATTGGGGAGGACGATGAGTATGTATACCTAGGCAACTGGTAAAGGCATACATGTTTAGATATCAAGTGGAGAACATTAACAAGCAGAAAGGGAATGATAAAAGCTACGGCACTGATCAGTTAACAGAGCATACACAGCATGAGTATTATAGGATAGAGCTCCAATACCAGGAATGATATATGGCTTAGATATGATTCCAGTTAGTGAGGGAGGTATCCAGGAAATGGAGAAAGCACAGAATGAGATGGGGAAATGGATACTGGGAGCACCACCATGTACGACAACAGAAGCATGACTAGAAAAGTTGGGATGGAACAGAATCACTGACAGGATTGCTAAAGCAAAGTTTAAGTACCAGGGCTCGACAATTTTTTAAAAAATCACTTGTCCGCAGGGCAAGTAAATTTCAAAATCCACTTGTCCGCATACAAAATCCACTTGTCCTGATAAAACTTCTATAAACATCGTTTTTTTTAAACACAATGCTAAGGCCTACACAAACCATTTACCCTAAAATATATTTGCCGCGTATTGCCGCTTGCAAACTCGCACAAAAATGTCAAATTTTACGATTCAAGCTGCAACTGTTCGACAGTGAAACTGGCAAAACATTAAAAATACAAATAAAAAAGTAAGCTATTTGCATGGGGTGACTATCGATGAAAAATACATTGTAATTTCTGGGACGATAGGAGTCCGTATCCCGGTTAAACTTCAATAACGATTAAAATAGTTGCATTGGTTTCAGGATCCTTTCTCGCTGCCTCTGATGCCGTGATGGGATGCATATCGTTTGCGTACCTACCATGAACGCTATCGGTACATCGTGGTAAATTTGCGTATACAGTATTGGCAAGTTCCTCGCAATAAATGGTGTTCTTAAATCAAATTCAAACGAAAATTTTAATATTTCAAATCAGAAATCGAGCGTGCGCACCGTCAACATCATTCCTGCAACTGTACACAAACAGCTGCATTGGCCATGTGGCCTGACGCACAACACATCACCCGATTGGTCAATTGAGTCACATGCAAAAATGAGCCAATCGCGGCTCGTGCTGCAGTGTTTTCATCATGGCTTCAGCCCAGTGAACATGTGTGAATATGCCGTAATTTACAGAGGGAACACACAAACGGGAAGCTTTTTTTTTTTTAATTGCAGCATGCAAAAATAAAGATTCCAGTCTTTATAGCAACAATTATTTGGAGTCACAGGCAAATACGCAAAGGTAGGGGGATAAAGAAGAATGCCGAATGTGTGACAGATCAGTCAGCATGATGCTCCGTTCACCGTAGATTACTCCACGCGGTCACTTGCTTGCGACTGGCAGATGTGTGTTTTGTTTGGCCGGGAAGTCAACTTGCGGCACCATTACATGATCTCTCCAACACTTTTAGAGCCCACCGATAAATTGTCTTTGATGCTAATTTGCTCAAGAATTCGCCATGCAAGTTTTAACATTTTTTGATGTTCCTTTGTCATCGTTCGGGCAGATAAGACTTACGGTGAGGTGCTGTGACCTTGCCCCGATACGGGCGAAAGCCAATACGCCCCAATGCATGACTGCTGGTACCTTTGATCTCGTCGTCGTATGCACGCAACGGTCAAAATACCTGCTTGTTTTGACAGAAATCAAGTAGGTAGTCAAGTCCTGTTGAATACACCTGCTGACCATGTAATTGTTTAAACCTGGATTGTTTACTTTAGGCCAGGGGATTATCATCACCTATTGCGCATTGGCGTCCCCACGCACATGCTTGCATTGGTGTTTATGTTCTGTTCACACGGACCACAGTAATCGCCAACATATACAGAGTCGAGAAGGCTCTGACTGCTCATCATTATGTTGCCGTGCATACAAACAGACGTAATTTCAGTCCAGTTAAAAAAATAAATAATTAGCTTGTCCGCAGGACAAGTTGAATTTGAAAGTCACTTGTCCGAGAAGAGCTTTAGCTTGTCCCGGAACGTCGGATCATAGGAATTTTCGAACCCTGAGTACTGAGGGTATCTACAAGCAGGAAGTGAAGGCAGGTGGTGCAGGAAAGTTTACAATGAGGTAGTCAAGGAAAAAACAAGATGGGTCAAATACATAGATAAGTTAGCAGAGAGATCTGGATTAAAAAGATATGATGAGGTAGATGATTGGAAAGTATATATGTAGGTAAGACTGTTACAGTGGGTTGGAAAGGACTGGAAAAGAGGAGTCGGAGAAAAAAAGTACATTTAAAGCACACAAGCCATTAGAAAATTCATTTGAAGAAAAGTGTGTGTTGGGATGGAGGGGAGGAATCCAAGCTTCTTTTTCAAAGTAGGGCAGTATTAATCAATCTGGGAAAGAGAAAACAGAAGTGGACAACAGGAAAGTGTAAGATAATTATGCAGACATGAGATGGTGGATCATTGGCTGTTGTGGTGCGATGCATATAGAGAGATAAGGGAAGATTTTTTCAGAAAGTGGCAGAGGGAAGATTACAATTACAAGGGTTTAGAAGAGGTTCGGTGTTTAGGGGAAGAGGAATGTGTGGCATGGGTTTTAGGTTTGAAAGGTGGCTTTCTGGAAGGCAGGAAAGGTACCAAAAATGTACAGGACTACCTGGTAGGATGGTGGGAGAAAAGGAATGAAACTAGGAAAGATGGTTTGCTGCATAGCAAATCAGTGTGTGTGTCTTCAAAGCATATTGGTATGGCAATGTACAACCAGTCCACAACACAGGTGTAGAAGTTGGAATGGCATCCCTATCTATTATAGCTTTGAAGTTAATCAAGATTTAAAATTTCTAATGGTGCTATTTAGCATAATTTAAATTGCTACAACTGTTATTTTTAATTCATTAGGTGCGCAATGGTCAATAACCCCCTAATAGAAGTTGGAATGACATCTCTATCTATTATAGTATTGAAGATATTCAACATTGAAAATTTCCAACACTGCTAATTAGTATAAATTAAAATGCTACATTTTTTGTGTTAGACTCATTAAATGCAGAATGGTAAACAATCCCCTAGTAGAAGTTGAAATGACATCTCTATCTATTATAGTGTTGAAGATATTCAAGATTGAAAATTTCAAATTATGCCAATTAGCATAATTTAAATTGCTACAACTTTTGTTTTAGATTCATTACATGTGCAATGGTCAAGAACCCCCTAGTAGAAGTTGAAATGACATCTCTATCTATAATAGTTTTTAAGATATTCAAGTTTTAAAATTTCAAATGCTGCTAATTAGCATAATTTAAATGTCTACAACTTTTGCTTTAGATTCATTACATGCATGATGGTCAATAGCACCCAACATTGAAAATTTCCAATACTGCTAATTGGTATAAAGTAAAATTCTACAACTTTTGTTTCAGACTCATTAAATGCAGAATGGTAAACAAACCCCTTGTAGAAGTTAAAATCACATCTATCTCTATTATAGTTATGAAGATGTAATTCAAGTTTTAAAATTTCCAATGCTGCTAATTAGCATAATTTAAATTGCTATAACTTTTGTTTTAAATTCATTAGATGTGAATGGTCAATAACCCCATAGTGGAAGTTGGAATGACATCTATATCTATTATACTTTTGAAGATATTCAAGATTTAAAATTTTAAATGCCCGTAATTTGCACAATTTTAAACATCTTCCATATAAAACGGTCAAACTCCTTGTATGGAGGTACATTCATGCAAGTTTGGAGTTTCTGTGTATAATGGTGTCGGACAAATTTGCTGGTAAAGAAGAAAGAACTAGGAAATATGATTTGCTGCATAGCAAATCAGTGTGTGTGTCTTCAAAGCATATTGGTATGGCAATGTACAACTATTCCATAACACAGGAGTAAAAGTTGGAATGGCATCTGTATCTATTATAGCTTTGAAGTTGTTCAAGGTTTAAAATTTCTAATGGTGCTATTTAGCATAATTTGAATTGTTTCAACTTCTATTTTTAATTCATTAAGTGCGCAATGGTCAACAACCCTCTAGTAGAAGTTGGACATCTCTATCTATTATAGTGTTGAAGATATTCAACATTGAAAATTTCAAATACTGCTGATTAGCATAATTTTAATTCCTACAACTTTTGCTTTAGATTCATTATAAGCGCAATGGTCAATAACCGCCTAGTGGAAGTTAAAATGATGTCTTTATCTATAATAGTTTTGAAGATATAATTCAAGTTTTAAAATGTCCAATGCTGCTAATTAGCATAATTTAAATTGCTACAACTTTTGCTTTAAATTCATTAGATGCGCAATGGTCAATAACCCCCTAGTAGAAGTTGGAATGACATCTTATATTATTATACTGAAAATTTAAGATATTCAAGATTTAAAATTTCAAATGCCCCTAATTTGAATAATTTTAAACATCTTCAATGCATTCAGCTGATTAAGTGGTGCACCTGTGTTTGAATGCCTACACTTAGGCAAATAAACTACATTCAGCCAAATAAAAGGACACCTTTGAATTTTGATATATTGCCAATAAAATGGCATACTTGTCACTGGTTTGTTGTATTCATGCATATTAAAAAATTATTAGCCAGGAGCGCCGGTGTCTGAGATAAACGACATGCTCTTCTTCGTGGTTTGTTCATTTAACAGTTACAATCAGTATTGTCCCGATTTTTTTCCAACATATAGTTCATGTTTATTTTCAAATATGTTTGTGATCCCTTACTTAAACTAAATTCTATGTGGGCTTGATGTTACGTGTACATTGTAAGACTTGGACGTTATGTTCTGACTGACCAGTATGATGATATTTCTGATGCAAAAACCTGCCATAAAACCTAAGCACCCAAACACAATGTGACCTGAACCCTGACAAGGTGCAACATTCCTCAGCAACTGAACACCACCTGGTCTGTAAGCAGGGAGCCAACTTCTCCAGCTGCTGTGTGGTTCCACAAAGGTGACAGGTGATAATCTAATACAGCTACTGTATGTTTGCCTCACACTAATACACAGTATTCATCCAATTGTAGCACACATCCTAAAAGAAGCACACCCCCAACTTTTTAATCTTGGGGCTTTTACTTAAAATTCAATATTTTTCAATATTTTAAAAAATTAACTGCTTCTGGTGAAAGAAGAGGGTTTATTGTTGTTTTATGCTTTATGGATTCTGCAATAAGTGCAATTGCTTGTGGTATTGTAAATTAAGACATATCATTAATATTACCACAAAAGTCCGTGAAAACCATGTCTGCTCCAGGAAATCCTTGCATTAGCACAGTATGCTACTGTTGGAATGAATACGGTAATTTACCCATATCACTCGTATCCGTTGGTATGGGTTATACTAAATGATATAGCCCTTCTGAAACATGTTAAAGAGGCTGCTGCACCACTTTATATAGAATGCCAAGTGATCTAGCATAATGATCTTGGCCTGGTGGCTGGGACAACTTGGGGCACTGACAAAGGAGAAAGCAAGTGTAAAATAAACTGAACCATTACAACTGTACACTCATGTAAAAGGAATTGGATATGCATAGGTTTTAAGTGAACATGTCCGTTTGTCCTATACAGTGGTAAACCTAAAGCTGGTTGTAATGGCTCAGCTTTATTGAAACTGAATGCAGTATTAGATAAGTCAGTTTTTTGAAGGACAGGATAATGTTGCGTTGGGTACAGACAGTGTGTCTTTTTAGTGTTACAATTTCAATCACATATTGGTTCCCAGTCTACTGGAGAAAAAAAAGTTACGGTGAGACTGTTTGGCATGAAGGGAATTAGCAATTCATCTTACCAAAAGTGACAGGAAGTCAATTTTGACATTTTACAGTTTTCACACGTGCTTCATGTGCTGTCTTGCTCCTTAACTTGTGTATGATTACCACTTGGGAACAGTACTGCCCTCATATGGCCAATGCCAAGCACAATCTGTTGTGTTCACTGCTTTGTAGAAATGCAGAATCAGATCCATACAAGTTTGAGTACTGGGCTTCACTACTGACTCTGTGGTAGATCGACATTAACCAACTCTGTAAGAGGTTACAGTTTAAAATAATATGTGTATTCAGCTAAACACACAACCCAACACATGCAATTCTTGTGAGTTTTGTATTAATGATGAGATTTACATGAACATCTTGGCACAGGTATCACAGGGCGAATTGTTGAAGTGGGGAAAGTGTTTCTCTTTGTTGACTGACCAGACAAGATGTTGAAGTTGTGTGAAGTTTTTTACTTGTTTTGAATGACGAAAGGACTATACAATCAGCATTGAATATGAATGTGTACAGCAATATGGAATATCATATGTGTAGTTCAGTTACTATACACATTGAGCAGGCAACCCTTGCTACACAAATTTTTGCCTGTATAGCTAACCATACAAGAGAAGGCAGGACCTTGGCTCAGTCCATGCTTACTGTTCTGCCCCCTTCTTCCAACTGCCCACTTCTGTTGTGTTTACCCTCTCCATGTGTTGAGTAACAACTCGCTGGCTTATGTTTCACACCATCAGTAATTAAGCAATTGTTGAAGTCATTATATACTTATTACAGGTGCATTGTGCCAGTAAATATTTTCCTACATTAATTTATGTTTGTATTAAAATACTTTATGTGGAGAATGATGCTCTACTATATAACATTAAAATGTTCATCTTTCACAAATTACTTAATACTTTCAACCTGTATCTTCAAGCATTGAAATACTTGTTATTCGTCACCTTGCACATGTACTTCCAGTGCAAATCCCTTTTTTAAAGTATTCTGCTCAACATTATCATTTGCCTGCATGTCTTGCTTGCAAGGTCAATGAAACATGGGGCGGTATTGGTGTGTACACAGTACGTTGTTCTTGCCTGATAGCTTTGGGGCTCTGCACTGTGTCATGCATGGCCTTTCTCTCTCTCTCTCTCTCTCTCTCTCTCTCTCTCTCTCTCTCTCTCTCTCTCTCTCTCTCTCTCTCTCTCTCTCTCTCTCTCTCTCTCTCTCTCTCTCTCTCTCTCTCTCTCTCTCTCTCTCTCTCTCTCTCTCTCTCTCTCTCTCTCTCTCTCTCTCTCTCTCTCTCTCTCTCTCTGTTTCTTTCTTTATTTCTGCCTTTCTGCCAAATTTATCCGGAGCTTTTCTCTGACACCATGCAATCTACACTGTTTCATCTTGGCTTGGTAATACACCTAGTAGGGAAGTTGTCTCTCTGATTTGGAATAGTCATGATGTTCAAAATTATGGTAATTAGGGGGCAATTAAAATTTTAAAAGCTCCATATCTACAAAACTATTATTGATAGATACAAAATTCAAAGTTCAGCATAAAGGTTTGTGACATGTGCCAATCTAAAGGACAGTAAACAAAAGTTGTAAAATTTTAAATTATGCTATTAAGGCATTTTGAAAATTTAAATCTTGAATATCTTCAAAACTATAATAGATAGAGATGCCATTCCAAATTCAATATGTAGGTTTGTAATAGAGGTGCATCTAATGAACCATGAACCAAACTTGTAGGATTTGAATTTATGCAAGTTAGATGATTAACTAAAATTTAAATCTTGAATATCTGCAAAAATATTACAGATAGAGATGCGATTTTAACTTTCGCATATAGGTTTCTGCTATAGGTGCATCCAATGAACCATGAACCAAAATTGTAGGATTTGAATATATGCAAATTAGGTGAATACACAAAATTTAAATCTTGCATATCTATAAAACTATTACAGATAGAGATGCCATTCCAACTTCAGTACATAGGTTTGTGCTATAGGCGCATCCAATGAACCATGTGCCAAAGTTGTAACATAAATTTATGCAAATTAGGAGAATTTCACTGTTTCAACTTGGCATGGTAATACACGTAGTAATAGTAAACTTTCATCTGGTGTTGTCTTTTTTGATCTGGAGTGACCTTGAAAGGTCAAAGCTAGACATGTCTACCTATAACATCCTGCAACACTTTTCACTAACTTGGCCATACTGCTAACATGCCCTGACACATTTGGAGCTTATGTCACAGCTGCATACATTGCATTGCAGTTTCTCCAGGCACCCAGACTGATTTGCTAACAAGCAAATCAAATTTTCTAGTTTTCATCATTGAATTCATCTTACTGCTAGGTCAGTTAATGCTGCAACTGCCTTCTTATGTAATATTGTGGTTTTTTTCTGATATTAGGAAATGTACCAGCTTGTGTCAAACGGAAAGTGTATATTTACTTTCTAGTGACTTGCTTCAATCTTTTGTGGCTGAAGCCCACATTTAATGAGTATATATATGGTTGCACGAGGTTCCTTTTAGGAATACTCCATGTATTTTCCCATTCCTTTTCCAGATGTTTACATGTAATCGTATCAGCTAAAAAAAAATTCAATTCTTCCTTTCAAGTATTCATTTTAAATGGTGTGTTGTTATTTTGTGCCATGTGGCTATGTTTACTTTACAGTTCTTTGCTTGGGGGCCTCACTTGCTTATATACCACATAAAGCACATGCTTCTGTTTATGTAGTTCAGGGGCCCTGGTATGACCATGACTATGGTTGTGACGGTTACGGTCTAATTTAATTAAAGACTAATTTGGATCATAATGATTTAAATGTTTAAGGTCACTGTGTATGATATCGCTGGGGTCAGCAAGTTCACATTGGGCTGGAAACGGATCATCGGAGTGGACTTTGTGCCCAGTTACTTGAGGTACAGGTACTACAAACCCAGAGAGTGTAGAACTGTGAGAAAAAAATGATGCTGTAGATGACTATGTTTATTGTCTTTTTGCAGGTTGAAGTGGAAATGAAAAGGCCACAGCTTACTAAACATTCCATCACCCATGCTGACAATGAGTAGTGACAGTGATGAAGAGTCCATAGACAGTCAGACTAATGAGTGCCACCTGGAGTTCCAGAGTGATGAGGACTCTTTGGACTACCTAACTGATGAGGACAGTGAGTCCGATCAGGAGGACTCCAGGGACAGCCACTCTGGTGAAGATGCTGTAGGGTGTCCGAAGAGTGAAGACCAGGATTCCTCAACTGTTAACATCCGAGATGGTTCTGGAGACCATGAAGAGAATGTCTCTGGCGAGTTGAGTGATGGAGACGTGGTGGCCCCAAATACCAGGAGAAAGGCCACTGAAGAACCTTTAGACAACCTCGGAAAGGAACCCGTGAGCTTTGTCAATAACGATGGGGCACAGTTAGATCCAAGCACAAACAACTTACAGTTAGATCCAAGCACAAACAACTTACAGTTAGATCCAAGCACAAACAACTTACAGTTAGATCCAAGCACAAACAACTTACAGTTAGATCCAAGCACATACGCCAGCACTACGTTGCTGTCAAAGACATCTAGCAAACAGTTTATTTGTGGGGAGTGTGGAAAAGCATTGTCCAGTAAATGTTCTCTTAATTTGCATTTACGCTGTCACAGAGGGGATAAGCCATTCACCTGTAACAAATGTGAAAAGAGTTTTGTCACGAGAGCTAGACTCAGATTGCATTCGTACATACACAGCAAGAAGAAACCATTCAAATGTAATCAGTGTGAAATGCAATTTAGTCAGAAGCATCATTTAGCATCCCATTTGCATGTACATACAGGCGAGAAGCCTTTCAAATGTGACATATGTCAGCGAGCATTTGCCCAAAAGCGACTTTTAACAAGCCATATGAGCATTCATGTGAACGTGAAACCATACAGTTGTACAGAATGTGGCAAAAAATTTAAGCGACAACAAAGTTTGATGGTGCATGCACGTGTTCATAGTGGTGTAAAACCATATGTCTGCAAGCTGTGCGCAGATGCATTTACACAGGCCTCTATGTTGAGAGAGCACATGGTCATCCACAGTGAAGATAGACCCTATGCTTGTACAGACTGTGAAAAGAGATTCAAATTGAAGAAGCATTTGACTCGGCATTCGTGGATACATACAGGGATGAAGCCATACTCCTGTGATGTCTGTGGGATGCAATTTAGGGTGTTGAATACTGCAAAAAGGCACATGTTGCTTCACAGTGCTGATGCTGACGAAAGTCCCTTTGTCTGCGGTGACTGTGGACGCGCATTCAAATCAAAACGCTCAGTTATACACCATCAGTGCACCGCGAGAGAAAAAAACTTTATTTGTCAACAATGTGAGCACACTTTCGCCACTGAAGAACTGCTGAAGCAGCATTTAAAATGTCATGGGAAAGAGAAACCCTTTGTATGTTTAGAATGTGGTAAGGCTTTCGTATTTAGTGGTTACTTACAGAAACACTCAGTGATCCACACTGGTGAGAGGCCATATGCTTGTCCTCATTGTGAGAAAAGGTTCACACAACCTTCAGCAAGAAACAAGCATATTCTCACACACACACAGGAAAAGCCATTTGTGTGTGCAACTTGTGGGAGGGGCTTTTCTAGCAAGCATGTCCGTGATAATCATGTCAGAACTCACACGGGGGAAAAACCATTTTCATGTGAGCAGTGTGGGAAGAGCTTCACTCGAAAATCTGGTGTGAAGTTGCATGTCGCTGTTGTACACAATGGCGAATGCCCCTATGAGTGTGGGCAGTGTGGAAAGAGGTTCAGCTCCAAAGGTAATTTGCGTACACATTGCCTTCAGAAAAAACATAAGCTGTAAAAAAGTAAGGGGGTTTCAGATTGAAGGGGCAAAACTTATTAGCTGCTAACAACTGGACCTCGTTCTGTGCCAGGCTGTTACCAATTAAATTCTTATCAGGCATGTGGTGCACTCACAGTGAGGTTCATAAACAGTGGACAACCTGCTGGGACTACTGAGCATGTAGTGACTTGTAAAATTCAAACAAACTTTGTACATAACATGTCTCAGTGTTTACCAATATATGTCTCAGTGTTCATTCCAAAGCATGCCAAATGGTGCATTCGGAGGCCAAAATCAAGCATTTTGAAGGTTTTATTGTGTGGTAAAAATTGTGTCTTTTTTGGTCAGTTTTTTTTATCGTCAGGGGTACTAATTCCTGTACAGCAGTATATGAATCATGTAAATGTTATCAACTGCACCAGGAAGGATCGGATCAGATCAGACTGTATCTCTGCACAAATAAAGATTATTTTTTATACTTTAAGACTGCCAGTCACAGTGCATGCCTAGCCATAGCAAGTGGAGTCAGGGTGAAATATCCTCCTCTGGGTTTTTAATGTACCATCACTTTGTTACAGTGTGAATAGTTAATACGACTTATTCCTCCCCAACATAGCGGACATGAGACAGGCACATGTATGGGCAACAACGAGTTTGATTGGACAGTGAGCGGCACGTGATCGAATGCACCCAATGAGGAACCTGGAAATGCTCTCAGCGCATTTAAAATGAGATGAAATGACATAAATTTTTGCAGGTATACCCCAGGAATATTTTTTCCTAGCAAATAAGAGAGCTTGTTACAAACAAAGACGAACATCAGAGAATTCCACCAGTATAATGCATAATCATGGTCATCGTGGACGATGCAAAACACCGTGATTCTCACTCGATTTCTTTGAAAACCTATGCGCTTAGGTTGGAAATCATGAATACATTACAAATGTTCATAAAGTATTCACAAGTTACAACAAAATTAGAAAATGAGAAATTTATACAGTGCGCCCGGCAGGCCCCGTCACTCAAATCAATGTGCGTCTTCCCTGAAAAAATTGTGCTAATCCCGCAAGGCCGCACCCAAGAATGAACACTGATGTCTGCATGTCCAGTCATCATGGAAAGCCTTCTGCATCAGCCAAAGCTTCTTCCCCAAGCCCCATGGGGTGTAACCAATTAGCCCCAGACCACAATTAGGCATGTGTGGTTATGTTAGTTGATCACCTCCTGGGGAGATGAGGGCTATTGTAACAGCCCAACAGGTTCAAGTATTGGCAGTTACAAGAATTTTCAACCCTATATATTTCAGGAAACTCTAATAATTTTTCCTTGAGAGTTTGTAAATACATGTAAATATAATACGTGTATATAGCTAAAGACACAAGTTCATCACCGAAAATTGCTCAATTGATGGCTACATCTCCCAATATTTCAAATAATAGTTCAAACTGATCAGAACTCGGAAGTGTGGGAGTGTTATCATCACATGGAAACATGTATGCTGTTTCATCAGGCCTTAATGGCCCCTTTTAACCCTGCTTCCCGCTTTAACTATGGAACGGCATTTGTATTTATGTGTGACGAGGGATTTTCGTTTAAGTTGTGCTGTTTAGCAGCTGGGTGTCTTTAACACTTGATGGGTAGATTTAGTCTCCTGAAGGCATCCTGAATCCAATACAAAGTGAACAACTGGTGGAACGGAGAACAAGGACAGATTTGCTTCTTAGCAAATCTGTCTCTATGCCTCAAAACTTGCATACATTTCAATGCTACAACAAACTTAATTAAATTTGGAATGGGAAAATATAATCGTTTTGAAGATATTAAACATTTAAGGGTTTTTGAGTGACCCGAATTAGCGTAAATGAACATTCTACAACTTCTGTGTGTGGTTCATTGGATACACCTACAGCACAAACCCCTGACTGGCAGTGGGAATGGCACCTCTACCTCTTATAGTTTTGAAGATGTTCAACATTTGAACTTTTAGCATAATTTTCAAAATGTTTGCACCTCTTTTAATATAAAGGCAAGACTCTATGTATGGAGGTATAATATGTAGTCCCAAGTTTGGAGTTTCTAGGTACAATGATGTCCGAATGAATTGCCAGACAAATTGCTGGTAAAGAAAGAATTTTGAAGAAATAAAGAAACTAGAAAAGATCATTTGCTTGACAGCACATTTGTCTTGTGCCTTCAAAATATGAATATTTTAAAATGCTCTGAATATTTCCTTTGTATCTGCATTTCAAATGTTAGTTTTGATGGAGAGACAACAGGCAAGCCAAGCACATGAAATGGTTAAATGGTCATTGTTCGTTGATTTTTGTAAGTTCTAGTGATTTTTGGTTTATTTTTTGACAAAATATTAAAAATTGTCTCCTTTCAAAATGCTGGGCCAATTGCTTCAAAATTATGCAGTGGCACTGCTAGGGACCCCTAGACATTCATTTATTCAGCAGGTGGTGCTACAATGTTTTTCTTCTTTTCCAGGGATTTTGGTGTGTGTGTATTTTTTTCCTATTTTCGACTTTGCCAAAACAGTCACTCGTACCAATGTGCTAAAACTTGCTGGGAATGTACGTTGGGGATGGGTCAAAGAAAGTCATTCACCACGTGGTGGTGCTACAGATTTTTAACTGATTTTGCAGTTTAAGTACTTTGTTGGTTTATGCATACATTCCTGTTGATTAGGATGTAAATCATTGAGGATAACAATGGTAATTCACATTCTTGACTTTCTGTGCAAAACCATCGGCCAGATTCATTTCTAACATGGTGGGGATGTACTTTGGTCTGCAGTTGTGTTAAATTGTCATGCTCCAGCAGTTTTTGGATTTTCATAATTTCCTCCTCTTCCTCCTTCATACCCGTGTCTGCTTGACCAATTGCTGTAAAATTGCCTAGGGACACATCTAAGTTCACCCAAGACCAGGCTTGCAGGTCAAGGTCAGCTGAGGGTGCGGTGTTCACACAGCCCTCTTGCTTAAACTAGGGGCTTCTGACAAAGAAAGTCTCCTGCTGAGAACAAGATAGATGTCTCACAGTGAAACAGATTCTGCCAATTTTGTCCAGTGATGATGGTATGATGCAGTCGTAATTTGCCTGGGTATCTTTTATACCGTTGTCAAATGTAACAACTGGCAACAAATACCCATTAGAAAAGAATGTAATGTAATCTGAGCTTTGAAGTTGTCTCTGTCAAAGTACACCTGACCGTCCTAAATTTTACAGGAAAAGGGTGTCAGTTTGGATTCAGGTCAAAAACGCTCTTTAGCTCTGTTGACCATAGGTCGCACAGCTCATGCTGTCAGTATTACTTGTCGGTCCACCATCCGGCAGTAAACTTTTGCATATGAGCGTGATCCAGTCCACAGTCTTCAAGATAGCCCCAAATAACTTTCAGGACTTAACAAGTGCCTGAAAATCTAGGTGGAGTTCGATATTGGGTGAGCCACCCGCAGGATTATGTCAAATATGGGTTGAGGTATAAAAATATTGTGACCATTCTGACATCCTCATTCTTGGAAAGATCTTCATGAAATTTGGTCTGGTTGTGGAGGAGGTTAAAATATCAGTTGCATATGATACTAGTGGCGCCACCTTTACTTTGAAAGAAATTATGAGCCAAAATGTGTTAAAAGACACAATTCTATATCTCCAAAAATAATAAAATTAAGCCAATTTCAATTGATATATAGATCATGCCCAATGCTAATGTGTTGTATAATATCAGTGACCTTGACCTATTTTTGTAGGTTACCCGTCCTGTAAAGTTGAAAAAGGTGATTTCAGAATGGCAGGGTACTGTATTTCTTGAACATCAATGGCAAAGAGAATTTAGCCTCTAGATCAAAATTGCGTTTGAGTACATTGTACATTAATCTACTTGGCCTATTTTTTTGGTCACCGTGACTGGATTATTATGGAATTTGGCGCTTGGTTATAATTTTTCTGCAATAACTCGAAAAGTAATTACCTGATTGGAACAAACAGACCATGTACCGTTGTACGGATAGCTGGACGCAGGTACACATATTGAATTGAACGTTTTCATCCAAATTGAAAGTGACATTCATTTGGGCACTTGGAATTATGGAATAAAAATGTGAAAATTCTGTGAATGTTCTGCCATCTGTAATGTTTAGTGGATCATTATGAAATTTGGTGGGGTTGTGAAGGGGGTCAAAATTGCGATTGGTGGATATCCTAGTGGTGTCACCGACAGTTTGACGGAAATTAGGTGACAAGATGTGTTGAACAAGATGAAATTCAATACCTCAAAAATAATTAAGCCAGACATTCCAAACTGATGGGTTATAAAGATTATGTCAAACACTCTTTTATTGTGAAAATTATGGATGACTGTGGCCAAGGTTTTATAGACATCAGGCAAATAAAGTTGAGAAAAATGATTTGGTGATGGTAGGATGTGGCTTGAACATGAACAGGGAAGAGAATCTATCCTCCAGATCAACATTTCACTTGGACTTTGTGTTTCCAATCAACAGTAGACTGATCAGTTCACCCAAAATGCTCTTGTTTTGTTTGTAACCTTCAGTGCATTGTAATACATTACGGTTAGCAGAGCACTAGGCCCACAGGGCACATGTTATGAAAATATTTTATTAATAATACTGTTATAACTTACATGATTGAATGTTTTATGATTAATTTATTAAGTGCTTCTGTTTCATTTTTATTTACAAATTTGTATATAAAGTAGGAAAATCACTACTGTTAAAACCTTTAGCATTGTTATGCAGACTTTTAGAGACAAATTTCATGGAATTATTCATACTTCAAAAACAATTAATTCCAGCGTGTGTATATATATATATATATATATATATATATATATATATATATATATATATATCGTATTACAGTCCTTATGAAAATGATCTGTAATGGCAGTCAAACATAACGTAACTTCTATTGATAACTGTTTAGTGGTACATTTTGATACGATGAATTTTGGTTTGTAAGGAATTTCATGTCATTTGGGAATCCAGGACGGCATAGGCATTGGCAAGTCTTTATCAAGTATTTGTTTGCTAAAATTATACTTTAGGATGGTTCACCATTATCATCATTTTTGATTAGTACTAAGGGAACTCTCATGCCCCCCCCTTCCTACCCCCCAAATTAGTACTTTAAAAATGATCCCCCCCCCCCAAATCCATAGCAAAATTGTACAAAACAGGCCCAAAATTGACCATCATTTTCCATATCCTGTGACAGTGTACCGACCCATTTAACCCCTTTACCCCTTTCGTACTGTAAGTACTAATTAAAAAATGATGAAAATGTTGAACCATCCCTTGGGTATATCTTTATGCGAATCTATAACTTTATTAGCATCGTCTTTTATACAGTGCACGTATTAAACATTACCTTTTAAATATGAAAAGTTTAATAAGAAGTCAAAGGTTTTTTTTAAACATCGAGGTTATATTTTTAGTGAGCAAAACCAGAATTATTGCCTGCCTTATGAATATTTGTTTTCACATATCATTATTGGAGATCTTTTAAAGCAATTGCAATTTACGGTTATCAATAAAATTATCTTTTATTTGGGATTTACATGCGTAAAGTTCATTTCTTAGTAGTCTTTTAATAGTAGATAAACAATTATATAAACAATTCTTTTTATACATGCATGATATGGGAAAACATATTGGCATTCTATATGATCAACAAATCTAAAGCAATGTCGGTGCATTATCCTAGCTAAGGCAAAGTACTTTTTGTAAGAACTATTGCCCTTTCTTGGAGAGAGAGAAAAAAACAAAAGAAAATTAATCGTTTCTTTATGAAGACTTGAATGGAATGAACTTTTTGCAAAAGGGGTCTTATAAGAGGGGGCAAGTCTTTTAAACCAACACGAATTTTGTACTAAAATCAAAGACAGGTCTCTCTCTCTCTCTCTCTCTCTCTCTCTCTCTCTCTCTCTCTCTCTCTCTCTCTCTCTCTCTCTCTCCTCTTCTCTCTCTCTCTCTCTCTCCTCTCTCTCCTCTCTCTCTCTCTCTCTCTCTCTCTCTCTCTCTCTCTCTCTCTCTCTCTCTCTCGACCTCGACCTCGACGAAATGATCGAAATGATTCTGGGCAGGAAACGACTCGCGGCTTCGTGGTTTCCTTGCGTAGAATCATAAAGTCCCAACCAGAAACACTTAAATGATGGTTTGTATTTATCCCATAATGTTTTTTATGGAATGTTCTGTTTAAGTAGACGACAAACGATAGTTTTTAAGCAAAACAGAGGTCAGAAATACCAAGAAAAGCATAACCAACCAAACACTTCCATGCACGGTTGAATCCGTCTTATTTTTCTAGAAATCTGATTCGGCACTGTGTGATACGGAAAGCAGACGTTATAGCCGTAACACATACCTTTATCACTTTCTAAGGGCGCCATTATGGGATAATGAAATTTATTACACATGATGATTTAAGTATGGAAACCTATCAAAATACTAATAACGACGTTTGCGTGCTTAAATGCATATATACAAATTTTTATTCCATATATTCAGAATTTGTATATTTCAAAACTTGGTCTCAGTAGCTTATTTTATTACAAATACACAAAATACACATATATACATACATAATGTAAAGTGTGAAATTCCAACACTGGAAAAAGTGCTATTTACTGACATAGGTGATAATCACAGCTATAAATGCTAAACAACTCGAAAAATTACATTGATAAATTTCTAATGAATTTGTGTTAATATACAGTTGTGACTCGCATACCATCCATGTGGAGAATACAGGACCCATGTTTGTGTTCACAATGCATCTTTAATTATGCACATACTCAAAACTGAAAGGAAACAATATCTAGATCTGTGATAGGCATAATACATGTATTACTCTTACTTGTTTGATGTTTCATATTCAGACTTTCGGGATTTAAACCAATAGCGAATATTATTTTTTTTTTGTAAACATGTATTATAAATCGAGTCCCATTATTGAATATACAAGGTACGAATATGTCGCAAATATTACTAGACATAGATTACAGGTAGATATCATAGGCCAACATGATATTTTTATCTGCAAACAAGCCAAGTTGATATCTCCGAGCATGCAGCTGAATCACAGCCTGAATGTAAGTCTCCGGTCATTAGAGGCGAGAAGTGACCTTTCCTCAATCACTCGCTGAAGTTTCCCCAAGCAACCAGTACCAGACGTTCCCTTTTTTTCTTTTCTTTTTTTTTGAAAATTCACCATACTTTTAACAAATACCAGAGAGACTTCGACTGAGGCAAAATCTTTCCAAAACCTGTTTCTTGACAATTTTTGGCTTGGCTACAGTCATTTTCTATGATTATTCATTAGAATTTATCTCTAATGACCTCTGACCCAATTCGGGGTCTAATTGTGACTAAACATGATCAGCTGAGATGATGATTTAGTCATTTTACAATGTCGACTCTATTCACACAGGATATATAAAAAACCAATACTGAAGATCATATAAAAAATTTCACACAGTGGTTACGAGCGGCTATAATGAGGTTGATGCCTTATGTCATTTTTTTTCTTCTACAGGTGTTCAATTATTATTTAACGGACTAAAGAAAAACGCCCTGCTTATATATATATATATATATATATATATATATATATATATATATATATATATATATATATATATATATATATATATATATATATATATATATCGGTGTGTGTATTTGGATCAGTATAGATTTACATACTTACATATATGTTAGCTTGTAAGCAAGTATGTGAATTAGGACACTACTACAATATTCGTCAACAGTTTTTGCATGATTTTCGTTTTGAACACCTGTAGAAGGAAAAGTATCAAACATTCACATAATTATTGTACTCACTGCAAAGTTCGAAACATTAAAGAGGCGCATGTATACAAAGGAACAATTTCCAATTTTAAAAAAATCACACGCGGAGGTTACTTGCAAAGTGACTCTGCCCAGGACAAAAATTCAGAAACAATGAGAGAGTCTGCTGCGCTGGGAAACTGAGGGGACTCGTGTGAAACAAAATAATATGACTAACTTTGTTGCTTCTGCGGAAAGGAGTGATTCATTTCATACCTGGCTTCTTATACACAAAATAACCTGGTGCTACATAAAACTGCGATACTGCACAATGCCCAGCCGGTAGAGAATGTTTAAAGTTTTACATTTATTATAACTGGAAAACTAAAGACGTGATAAATGTTTATAAATATCTATAACATATATGTACAACAATGTTCTCAGGCATTTATACAAGCAACAATGAGGTCATTATATATTGCACACTGTCCAGCCAGAACCACTGCAGGCCAAATGCCCCGAATCATAGAAAACTAATATTTTCAAAAAAACAAACAAACAAACAAACAAAAAAACTAAGCAAAGCAGACAAAAGCATGAATTCTGTTTGGACGTCAAGAATTATCATCCACATACAAGAGGTCAAACATTCACACTTAAAAGACCACATGTGCCTGTTGTCTGTGTGTCAAGTCAATACGGCGATCCAAATTGTTAATACAGCCTCCTGTGTAAACACCTGATATTAAGATGGGAAGATAGGAGGTTACCTTGAAGATCTATAATATTCCATTCACTCGCAATGACATTAGATCATTAACTAGTGATCATGTCTTACGTCTGCTCAACGTACATCGGGTATTGCTACAATGGCATAAGCCAATAGGGAAGAGGTAGGTGGCAGCATTGGTTAAAATGAGGTCACCTGACCTATTCTGACCAATACAATGATCAGAGTAGGTCACCTGATACCTCCGTGCATTCACCTACTACTTCTTGTTTCTGGGCAAATGAATTTAACACATAACTGAGTGTAGTGGAGTTTGTACTATCAAGTTGGACCGCTTATTGAACTGTTCTGTTTGCTAACCTACAATACCTGACTTAGATCAGTTTTTATTTAATCTTTCAAAAACACATTTACAAAAAAAAAGAAGAAAGAAAGAAACATTAGCTACAATCAACTTGCAAGTAAAGCATGAAACAGCGGAAGCACTTATAATTTTCAACAAAACTCCATGAAATTAGGCTTACAAGAATGAAACCTGTAACAAGCTGGCTTGTTTATTTCCAAAAAAACCCCAAACAAAATGGAAAGTGGTATCTAGTGTAAAACACACCCTCTTCACGAGGAAAAAAAAAAGTTCCAGTTTTGAATCTTAAGCCTATTGTCTCTTTCGTGATGTGAAATCTGCTAGCTTTGCAACAGACCCTGGAAAAACCCCAAAGAGCAGTGTTTGGTAGTGTTACTTGCACATGATTTCCTCATTTGCATAACAATGAATGGTTTTCAAGCTTTAAATGTGTAAAAGGAAAACTTTGTATGGATGAACACTTTCAAGTGCTGCTGAGGTTCTAAATTCCACTATTTTACCTACAGGCATACACCGGGATATTGCACAATGTCCGGCCAACATATGAATTTCTGTGAGGAAAGAATACTTATGTATATAATCAGTATTGTAGTTAACATTAAACCTATGTCTAGTACAAAAAAGAAAGCTCTTCCAACATGCAATAAAAATATGTGATTTTGTACGCATATGTACATGTTGCATATAGTTGGTCATTGCCTAAACTACAAGTAATCCTACATGCCCTGCAGTAATAGTAGTAGTAGTAGTAGTAGCAGTAGTAATAGTAGTAGTAGTGTACTTTCTACGATCTCTTCTACGATCTTGCCTTAACTTTGTAAATAAAGTAAAATTTATGAATAACGCAATACCGGCCAATTAGTTTAAGTAACTTCCATACGACCATCACCGATATGTAACCTAGGGCATTTAATTTTCCTCTTTTTGCTGAATACCATAATTTTTGTCTTTGTCAGATGCACTGTCTGTTTCCATCTATAACAATACTCAAGTAATTTATCAAGCGCACATTGTAATCCGATTGACTATGGTGACAGGAGGGCCAGGTCATCTGTATACAATAAGCATTTATACGAAAATCATGCATTTCGACGGGATCACAAGCGCTACTAACATTTTGGCATGTCCTCAAGAGATCAGCTCAAGGCGGGTTTTGATTTGAACCCTGTTTCACTCCAACATTGAAAATAATTCTGTGCAGCAATTTTTTGTTTTGATGCTCCAGCTTACATCTAGGTGCACAAAAGTTTAAATGTATAAGAAATCCTTTCCGACATCATGTAACAAAAAGTTTGTAACACAGAGCTTATGTCCAGAGTCGAATGCAAGCTTTCTGCTATTGATAAAGTTGCAGGCATTTGATCTTGATGTTTTGGTGACTCTGGAATCTCTACTTTTTGCTGTTTTCAACTTTGATCTCATCGTCGTATTGAGATTTGTGAATGTGGATCATGTTTTTTCTAAACTATTTCAGGTAATGTCATAATTTTTCGACGATAATTTTTTTTAAAGAATAACATATATGTTTGTTGGATCTAATTCTATACAAGTGGATCTAAAATATTTTTGGGAGATATGTAATATCCTCTGTTTCCCTTGTACAAAATTGCAAATTGCCTCTGACTTTGTTGTTGTTCGAAAAAGCAAGATTGTCACTTTTCCAGTACTCCTAAGTTTTGCTTATGTTGATGCATGGAAAAATGGCTGAATGCTTTTTTGCTTCAAAGTTTAATTATTAAGCTTTTTGTTTTGTCCTTTTTTGGAAACGACAAATAGTAAATCGATTAATCTATATTGGGAAGTAACAAAAACAAACAAACAAACAAACAAACAAACAAACAAACAAACAAAACAAAGTAGGACACCCCCCCCCCCACTTTTTCTTGCGAAACCATGTAGGTAGGTACAGATTCACGTAAGCTGTATTTAAGATCGATTGGCCTCCTGGATGTCGAGGTAACAAGGAGGCCGGAACGTGCCGGATGCCGTCAACTCTCTTATTGAAGCAATATGTTGCAGCCACTTCCTCAACGAGCCCAATGCACATGATTTCTATTTTCAATACGAGCTGGTATAAAGGTAATCGTCTGAAACAAAAGGGAAAAAAGGAACACCAGGTTAGCTATGGTCCAATATAACAAGTAAAAGTTGCAAGGACGATAATGCCTATTGAGATGCATCATTTTAGCGAAACTATGTCGGAACATGCGGCTCTGTTGCCTCCTTTAATAGCAGACTTTCTCTGCCGGGGTCAGCTGTCTGTCACCCCGAGAAAGTCTTCTAATGAGGCAAGCAGCTCTGTAAACAACTAAAACTGCATTCTGGTTAATCACCTTTTATCGTGATTGGATGTATTCTTTGTAACTAGTCCCTGCTTTTCAGTCACAACATACTGCAGCCAAAATAATGCGTAAACGAAGATCATGTTTAAAAACATGGAATTATTAGTCTGGTACGTTTACTAATATTTTCAATTCCAGAGTCGACAAAAGCATCATATGAGATAAAATCCCCTTCGGCGTGGGCCAACCCAAATTATGTCCCTTCCAGTTCTTCAAACACACAAAAACAAGCAAAGGGACAAAAAAAAAAAAGAACCAGAAACGGACTGACAAACGAATGGACAGATGATCGACCAAAGAAGCGAACAATCAAACCGACAAATCAATCAAATCGAATGTTTCAAAATACCTCTCATGCCAATCTCCCTTCTGTCTACATAACATTTTGTAAAATAGTGGCCGCACCAAAAATGTCAGAAATGTAATAGTAAATCCACCTATCAACTTCAGCTAGAAGTCAGTCAGCCAGCCAGCTTTATGAAAGATTGCTTAAAATTAGTTAGATGGCATTTGCATGTTACGGCTAAAGTTACCAGCAAAAAGTGTTCTTTATAGTCCCCAGATCACCACCTGGGTGGATATCAATTTTGACTTTGCCCTGAAATGGTTCAAAATTACGTAATTCAAAATGGCCGCCAAATGCCAATATTGCAGACTGAAAAGTGACATAAACATGTTAAATGTTTGCTCCTTTTCTGTATTTTTCATACAAATAGTCATACCATGTCGGAAGTAAATTGTTGTTTTGGTCAATATTTAAGTTCCATATTTCAAAATGGCCGCCAAATGGTATCCTTTACATGTGGTAAACGTGAATTCCCAGTCATTTTGAAAACAGCTATAGAAATTATACTGTGGCAAGTGCTTTACATGTTTTCAAAGGTAAGGACCTTTATTTTGAGATTCAAAAACCTGAGCTGAGGAAATATGTATAAGATAATGTTAGTAGCTGAGATTAGCCTTTTTAAATAATAACTACAACGTATATAGTTAGATTTGTCACTTTAATTTCTGAAACAGTTTTGTACATGTTTGAACGATATAAGTTAGATTTGTCACTTTAATTTCTGCCACAGTTTTGTACATGTTTGAACGACATAATATAACTTCCAGATTGCTTGCTTTATTATTGCAATTATACAGTGCTTTAGACTTAATAATAATAATAATAATAATAATAATAATAATAATAATAATAATAATAACAACAACAATAATAATGATGATGATGATACTACTACTACTACTACTACTACTACTAATAATAATAATAATAACAACAACAATAATGATAATAATAATATTAAACCCAAATACCAAAGAAATCCATGCATCGATATGAAAGGATGATTGACCCAATTTCAATAGACACAATATATAAACAACAAAAGTATACAGAGAGGATGTAGGGGTATTTTTGTAAGGTCGTAAATGCCTTATTGCATTTCTCGAAAATTGTAAATTGCACACATGATTTGTCGAAAAATGTAAAGTATATATATATTTTAACGTTAGTGTAACTTGTCAAAATTGTCTTCTCGTAAAATGTCAAAGTGTCTAAGAATTTAGCGCAAAAATGTAAACTATAATCTGATTGCTCGTAAAGTGTAATCTGTAATTTTTTAATCCGTTATTGGAAAGTGGAAGGAATATTTTGTTTTGCTGTAAAACATGAAATTGTAAATTAGTTTCTCGTAAAGCTTAGCCAGGGAACCGCCTACGCCCTCCTCATACAATACAGTGAAATATAAAATATACCTTACAACGATAAATTCATTTGCGCAGCAGTTCCCCACCCCCACAGACTAGTGGCCACTCCAATGAAGTGGTCCCTAAGATCACCTCTTCAATGTTATCAACCACATAAATAACACCAAGAATGTTTGCTTTAATATTGCAATTATACACTGCGTTGAGTTTCATAACAATAATAACAATAATTAATACTTTTGTGGGATGATACTTAGAAGTTATCTTAGACCCAATTCAGTATCCTAACCTGTACGGACCCCCCTCCAGCTTGTATCCTCCCAAGACCCGGAAGGAGGATACATCTCTCGGGATCCATGCAGGCACGGATACTAAATTGGACAGAGGATGCTCTATGTATCCTAAATACCACTATCCATAATGTGGTTCTACAAGAAAAATTAATTCTAAAATGAAATTATCAAAGATCAAAATTTTGTCCGTCTATATTACCCCTCCAGTAGCCATTACTGGTCTGTGAAGGCTACAGCGGTTGGTTGTCCGCATAAACAAGAGGGCTGTGTGAACAGCCGATGCTCTGCCGACCTAGAGATTCGTCACACTTGTGGGTTTCTGAATTTGGGATAGGATTAAGGTCACCCATGTACTAAGTAAGTCTGACCAAGGAGCCTAGAATAGGAAGGAGGGAGAGCTTGCGCGTCCGGCTGCACCCGATCTTCCTTGCGCACCCGTCGTTGTTTATGAACATCGGAATTATAGTGATTTAGGTGCTTTGAAATAACTTTGAATGCCGACTCAATACCCAGATCATATGTTTGTAATCACATGCATGCTAAACGAATTGTAGTTTTTCATGATCGGGCGAAATTCTAAAATTCAAACAATAAGAAGAATTGAATTGTAAACATCGGCAAATGTTTAGGCCATAAATTTACAAACATAGGAGTCAACTCCGGCATGTGGTTTGCTTGTCGTTGTTGTTAATATACTTTATTTCTTTTGAGAGGATTAGATAAACAGCCTATGGATTATATGAATGGTTCCTCGAGTAAACACAAGTACATCAATCATTGATACTTCAGACACGTTTGCTGCTCGTAATGTCGATGAACAATGAAATTCACGAAAAAAGTTTTAATCTTTCAATGCGCTTACCGGACATGTATCTCATAGATATATCAATTCTTAGAATTTTGTGACCTTTTCGGTTGTATGCAATATTATCACGTCCATTTAGCACAACACGAGCTAGCCATTTTCTCAGACAAAAACAGAATATTTTTCTCTCTCCCTTTTTTGAGTGTTTAATCACGAATGATTAATGATTGGGCAAAGTATCATTCTCCTTACACTTGTGACATTGCAGTCTATTTGCATTTTTCAAGAAGGTGGCAATGCAACAAAGCTCGGGTGCGTTGCTATCTTCTCATTGTTTACACTTTGGCTGCTGAATGGTAAATACAAAAGAGAACAAAGGACCCTAACGAGTATAGAAACAACATTTTCTGCCAATTTCAAAGTTTTCTTTCCTTTGCCACTCTGGGTTCCTTGGTCTGACTTTTATGGGAGAACACTTGCATGTGCAACACCAAGGTCCCAGTTCAAGTAGTTCTTAAGTAATAGTGAAGAGTAAAATTCATGTATGTTGTACTGTGACCCCAAAAATGAGGTCAAGGTCACTCATGAAGTGTCTAAGCATCACCTTCGTAGAGAACCAATAACATGTGCAACATCAAGGTCCTAACTCATAATAGATTTCAAGCCATCAAGTGAACAATAAATGTCATGCAAGTTGTACTGTGATCTTGGGAATGAGGTCAAGGTCCGAAAATCACCGGAGCATGACCACCTGCACAAAATAAGTAGACACTTATAAAAGGTACATTCCTACCAAATTTGACACAAATCATTCCAAAAGCATTCACGTTACAACCATTTCAAGAAATTGCCATGTTAAACTCTCCTATTAAAGTTTTTCTAAAGACCCCCCCCCCAAAAAAATATCATAGAAAATACACAATTCACTGGAGCGTGACCATTCGTGACCGAATTGAAAGAGAAAATCGTTAAAAACTAGGAATCCACAACAGTGCTACCTACTGAATAGCTTCGTTTAACCCTTCCACAAGGGATATATCCACCAAGTTTGAGCTTAATCTGAGTGACAGTTCTGGAAGGGAAGTTGAAAATAGACAAAAACACAAAAAAATCGTAAAAAAATAGAAAAAGAATTGCAGCGCCACCTGATGAACAAATAGGAACTAGGAGTCCTTAGAAGTGTTCCTGTGTGATATCAAAGCAATAGAGTGAGTAGTTTTGGAGAAGATGTTTTAAAATTTTTGTCCCAAAAAAGAACAAACAAAAAAAAAAGGAAAAAAGAAAGACAAAAAATAAAAAAAGAAAATAAAAAAAGGAAAAAAGAAAAGACAAGAAAATAAAAAAAAAATACAGAAAAAAATGCGCCAATTGGTGAACTAATTAAGAACTACGAGTCCCCAGAAGTGTTCCTGCGTGATTTCAAAGCAATAGGGGGAGCACGACGACAGACCATCATATAAACTCAACTGACTGACAAGTCAGCTGAGTTAAAATATATTTCTCATTTGCTGATGAAAATAATGAGGGAAATGCTGACTTTCAATGCTATTTCAATTAGGAGGCTGCATCTTCCCTTGGGAACTACTGGTTGTTACCAGGGTAACATTTCTCCACCATATAAGCAAAAATAGAATCATATTCACATATTCCATGAAAATGTACGAATCAATATTTCGTTGCTTCAAACTTTCGGGCGTCTCACACAAAATAACTATTTGTTGCTGTGTCACTAGAATTACATAATTACATTTGATCCTGCCCCCCCCCCCCACACACACACACTGCCTATAAGAAGACCTCTTGTACAAGGAGTGACGATACAGACATGGGAATGTTGAACGGCCAGATAATTGATAGTTGGTACATCACATTAAGTACAGATAAGAGAAGAGGAGAACCAAAAAAAAAAGAGAAGACAATTGGGTGAGTACAGGTGCTAATTATAACCTACCACACTGTGTTTTAGACTGGTCCTGGCTTGAACACTCACAAAAGGTCCTTGGGTATGCCGTCCCCCCATCAAAGGAGTGGATTGCATCCTCAAGCAATGACTGCGAAATCTGTGAAGCGAGCAGCAGACACACCACAGATCTCCCACACAAGTTGGGCATCATAGCACCACTTGTCACGTACCTGAAGAACAAATAAAACGCCAAAGTTTAGATAAAATAGTGGTTCTAATGGTATTGTTCTTGGTAAAGAATGACGACTAAAATTGAATCTAAAGAATTAATTTATGGTGGAGAAAAAAGATAAGACAACAAGGTATTTGCTTTTTGCGCTCCTTCTTTCATTTTTTCAATGTTGCAAAATCTATGGCATTTTTACAAAACCCCACAAAGCCTCTTTGCTGTGAAAATTCGATATTTCATAGAAATTTTACTCATCGTCATGGACAGTCTTATGCTATATTGTTCTTTGAATGTTGATTGTGATTGCAAAATTGTATCAAAGACAAACAAAATGGTGGTTAATATGTATGGAGAACCGTTGTCATTCAGTGGTTGTTTTTGTGTGTGTGTGTGCATTTCGGAACGGGGGTGGGGGGGGGGGGGGGGGAGGGTGAGGTTGGGACCAATTTATACCGCATCAATTTTCCGATCGCTCTTTCAGCTGTTGTAGGATAGGGATCTCTGATTTGTTCGCTGTACTGTGGCCATCGTTCTTTGCGTATAACCCACGACTGGCACAGTGACACTCCGGTGTACACAGATGCCAGGCAACATGCTACGATCAAGATCAAGCCGATCCATCCTGAATGATTTGTAATGAAAATGATTATTATGTCAAGCTAGATTTGCAAAACAAAATGTGATAATGGGCAGATAACGGACAAACAGGCTTGACAAAAGTGACAAAAATTCAAAATAAGAAGAGGAATCTGCCAAAATAATACATTCTAAGTTGGATGAATAAAGATGAATCAATCAGAAAAAATTTAAACTTTATTCATACGTAGAACAGGCTATCTTTCATAAATAAGGCATTTTCAAGTTTAAAGTTCGCAAGCTCGCCTTGAACTGGAAAAAAACTGATTGGATTTAACGAATATTACTGTAGTTTGCAGTAAATATAATCGATTATATATATATATATATATATATATATATATATATATATATATATATATATATATATATATATATATATATATATATATATACATACATATATATGTGTGTGTGTATGTGTGTATGTCTGTTTGTCTGTTTGTCTGTCTGTCTGTCTGTGTCTGTGTCTGTGTGTGTGAGTGCTGAGTGTAACTTAAAGTCAACTGTCAATATGTTTTTAAAAGAAAAGTGTCTCAACGGGAATTGCATAGAGACCACACGAGATGTCACCTGCATTGGCCATGGCTTGTGGTAGTGCCTGAAGAGAAATTCCCACCATTTCTCCCACCACAATGTACTTGGTCTTCGTCACGGTTAAACTGCAAGTTGGGCCCTTCAGAAATACCCAACACCATGCCAAGAATGCTGAGATCTTTGGTGTGTCCTTCTGAATGTAGCATGATCAAACGTTAGTATCCGGCAAAACATTGAAAACAAGTTTAAACAGTTTGCAAGTTATTTGAAATATATCATTGGAAGTTCTCCTGCACCTTTCAAACCGAGTGCTGTGCAAAGAATGACTCATATTCATTAATTTGTTTGTTTTTTTTTCAGTTGAGTTTTTGTTTGTTTCGTTTTGTTTTCGTTTTTGTTTTCTTTTTCTTTTGTATTTACATTAGCATAGCGCCGCATCCACTTACTCAGGAGAGGTTAAACTATGTACAATGTATCGTCAATGCGGAAAGTAGTGGCATGTATTATACTCAACAAAGATGTCAAATTGGAGGTCAGTGTTTGACTGCCGCTTGGGGTGCCACGCTTCAATTATTATTATTTTTTTTTTTGAGACAGGGTCGAAAATGTCGTCGATCGCAGTGCCAAAATAAGAGCAAAATCATGAATATGCTTACCCAGGAGCCAGCCTATAACTGAACAGCTGGCTTTGGCCAGAAGCGCTAACCTTATGCCGGCCAAATTTTCAACATTAAATGAATAGCTCTCCTCAAAGTGGACCTCTTAAACATTTGGTACCACTTCAATTTCCGTTTCTCGTCAATTTCATGGAAAAATTGCCTTTTGTGCCCCTCAGTAGAGAAGGGCATGAAACGACATTGCAAGTCTGGATTGCTTGAAATGGAGACATGGTCCACGCACATGCCTATTGAGCGTTTTTGCCATTTCATCTTCATAAGACCGTCCATTATAACATTGTGGATCATTGGACTCCAGTAAAGAGTCAAAAAACTGTGTACATAGCGTTGTTTCAGGCAAACTAGGTTTCATACGGCCCAACCATTTCACTCAAATGTTCCGAATGCAAATTTTGTGGCAGCCATCCCAATTCACCCAGGGTAACAACAATCGCGGATCAAGAGTTATCCTGCAAAATGGCTTTGGTCAATGCATATTCATTGTACCGGTCTTAAAGACGTCTCAGATTCGTTACTGTTACATTGCTAGATAGCTGCACCATGTGAAAAGGGGGTTGAATTATACTGTTCCACGCAGTATTCCCAAGACTAACACGGTTTGTGTTTTCTTGTGATGAGAGAATACTACATTAACAGCTCTTTACACTAGTACCCTTAGGGACTACTTTTTTTTTTTTTTACATGAAGCGAATCTTTAAGAGAATTTGAAAATATAATACCTTTATACTTATAGGTTTTGGATTCGAAAATGAAGCCATGACCAAGCATCTATTTCTTGTTTACATCATCTCTTTTACCAACAAGCACGACTTTAGATTGAGTCCAATTAAAAGACTTTTACAATTTTTTGGCCAAAACAAACAACACATTTAATATTTGTTCCACTTGGACCTCACTTTCCCTGACGAAATGTATAATATTAAACATTTATGCCACAATGCGGAGATCTCAATCTTATTTAGACCACTCAATTTTATTTGCTTATTTTGTACTTTGTAGAATAAGTTTCAAAGAGAAAGCCCATTTTGCTCAAAACCATGTACTAACGTTTTTGATCCAATCAGCAGCTGTAGCCAGGCCTCGGTTCTTGCGATAATGGTCATAGCCTTAAAAGCGATGTCCAAGAGTATGATACAGCAGACTGAGGTGTTGCGTGCATTGTTTTCCACCTCTCAGCAGACTGTTTTTTCTTTGGAGTGCAATCCTAAGAAGTCTGCCAAGCGACAGCTGCAGCTGTCCAGATCTCCGACCTCTGGGTCTGAGCACTCAAATAGCAAGGAACTCGCAAACCAGTGCGACCGGAGTGGCAGCCTGCGGGTGGTTGCCCCGGAATGCCAGAAACCTGGCCAGTCTGGGCGCTTGGGTCTGAGTGCTCAGATTATAAGTCTGGGCAGTACGGAAAACAAGCATCCCGGCCAGTCAGAATGCTCGGATTATAAGCCCCGAGTGCCAGCTACTGCATTGACTTCCTGACATCCCAGATCTGAGTGCTCGCGTAGAAAACTCGGGCATAGGGGACCTAGCATGAAGACATCTAGAAAGGAGGAGCCTTCTACTGCCACTGGGCCTTTGGCCCCGGTGATGTCAGCCCCTCTGGCCTGGGTGGAACCTCCTGTCCCCCTGACAGTGGCAGCGGCAGTCCCATCTGCACCTCTGGCGGTTTTGCCCCAGAGTGAAAAGTTGGTGATTCTGCTGGTTCCCACGTTCGAGCCGGGTACCCTGCCTCACTCTCTGGAGCAGCAGGTGGACCATGACCTTGGTGAGAATGTGAGGATGTACTGGCTACCCATGCGAGGCACGTCCCAGGGCACATGAATGTCCTGGTAGATCAACTCTCAAGGAGAGGTCAGCTGGTAGGGATGGAGTGGTCATTTTGCAGTCTGGCCATGTGGGCATGTTGGGGGACTCCACACGTGGATCTGTTTGTGACTCGCAAGAACATAAAACTACTAGTGTATGTCTTGCTGGTCCCAGACCCCCAAGCCCTAGCAGTGGATGCTCTAGCCATGGACAGGAGCACCCTGTGGGCATATGGTTTTACACCTTGGCAGATCCTTCCAAGGGTATTGAGCAAGGTTTGGTCCCACAATTGTAATATGATCCTGGTCGCCCCCTGGTGGCCCAGGAGTGATAGCTCAGTCGACCTGTTGGAATTGAGGGTCCAGCCTCCACTATATTTACCGGCATGGCCAAAGCTTCGTGTGCAACCAGGGATGAGCATGTTCCATCAGACCCCTCTAGTGCTCAACCTCTGCCTTTGGCAGTTATCTCACAGCACATCTGCTATAGAGGCTTCTTGGAGTCGGTCTCATATAGAAAGGCCAGAGGAGGGCTTCAATCTTCCTCTCTAGCTGTTTACTCGGCTCGATGGAAGATGTTTTACAACTGGTGCACCAGTAGGCGAAATCACCCTTTGGCTCTGCATGTGATGGACAACGCCCACTTCCTGTTGTATCACTGGGAAGTTTTAGGCAAGAGCTGGAGAACAGTGGAGAGGTTTCGATCAGCCATCTCTTCAACTTTTGCCAATGTACGTGCGCATCAGTAGTGATCCTTATCTGTCAGGGTTCATCGCGTCATTCCACACTAACAGGCCAGCGACACTGCAGGTCTCACCTTGGTGGGACCTGCTGCTGGTTTTCGTCATGTTGAAGGAGTGGCCCTTTGAGTGCCTTGAGGACCCCAGGCAAATTTCCCTCAAGTACTGGATGTGGAAAAGTTGTTTTCTATTAACAGTTGCTTGTGGGACTAGGAGAAGCAAGATCCACACTCTAGCTTATTGCCGCCAATGGTCACGTGACCACTTCTAGGTGACTCAGAGGCCTCACTTGGCCTTCCTTGCAAAGAACCAAGTAGCTCAATATCCAGTCATGTCCTTTTAGGGTTTTACCCTATGTGCAATGGATGCTCTCCCGCGAGGAGAGAGCCATGTGCCCAGTGAGAGCTCTTCATTTGTACCTTTCCCACAGGGACGGACTGAGAGGATGGAGGTCTGCCCTTCTTCTACCACTTAGTAACCCAAGTAAGGAACAAGTCTGCAGAAATATGATTTCATGGTGGATTAAGCAGACGATGCTTAAAGCCTATGACACCTTGCTGGATAGGCCAGAAGCCTTACAGCTTGTCTCTGCCAGAGCTCAGGAGGTTAGAGCCTTCAATGCCTCCTGGCGTGCTCTGTGGAACGTTGCAGTTGTTGACATTCTGTGGGCCTGCCGATGGGGTTTGTGTACAACTTTTGCCAAATACTACTTGTGTGACATGATAATGCTCAAGGAAGGCATGTACGCCTTTGTGGCTATAACAGGCTCCTTTGCACAGGTTCAGATACTGGTCCGTTAGGCCTTTCAAGATCCCATCAGAGCTGCTACCATGTTCCAGTTCATGACGCTTTTGTAGTTGATCAGATGTAGGCTTATAGGTTGGCGCATTTCCTAGTGGGCCTTGTAGGGCTTTGCGCCAAGTATACCTAATCTCGGACAATATCTTGCATTTTTTTCCAACTTCCGGCCTATTGCCGGTTTTGACACGGATTTATAGCTGCTGCCAGAACCTGGTAGTTTCGCAACCAGGACCTGTTAGATCTCTAGGTCCGATGGAGCTGAAACCGATAACATCTACCCATGAGGTGGACAGTTGTCATGTTGGTGGGTGACACCCAGGGGGTCCAGTGCAGTCCCATACGGGTCGGTAAGGAGGGTTTCTGGTTAAGCCAGATTCTGCTGTCGGCGGCCTCATCTCCACATAGTTCTGACATTTTCCCTTCAGATGTCACCTCCTCACATGGACCGATGGTTTCCCCGGAGCTGCCGATCTCGCTGGTGTATGAGGTCAGTGTACCTGTATTGATTACCCCACTGCCAGTACGTTTGTATATTGACAATGGTGGTAGAGAGGTAAAGTTACTCTTCAAAAGAGGAAGGATGATACGGGGCACATGTGCGCATGGCGTCACCATCAGTTCCACATGAACCGAGAGATGGCACCATGGGATGGTCGGGTTTTCAGAATCAAGTGTGAGTAGCAAGCTTCTCATCTCGATTTCTTGGGCGTCATGCCCAGACACAGAGGTCTTGGCAATGGTGGTCGAGAGGTAAGTATACTAATTAATACTGATATTACTCCAAATATCCTGTTTAAACATGCACCAAACATGCGGTAAATACACTAGGGGTATGATCTTAAGCATGGCTTTGATCACTCCAAACACGTAGCTATTGATAGTACCTGACACGCATATTAATTTCCCACCACAAAGCACAGGGTTCATGCCTGTCAATCACAGAGGGCACTCGGGCATATCACTGTCACAGACTGGGATAGATACCCCTTCTCTCAAAATTAGTGCCTTTTAGAGAAATTAAAGTTTACACAAATTCAAAAGGCATATTCACTTTGTGCTTCCTAAATTGCATTCAAGAATAAATTTCCATTTGCTTTAACTAAGTATTCTTTATTTCCAAAATATTGGTAATATCCCACTTGCCCGCACTGGCAGCTGGCAGTATTTTGGTAGGCGAGACTATGGTTACTTGGACAACCAGGTATGCAGTTGTGGAGGGAAATTACTATGCCCGCCTGGTATTATCTAATATTGTGTCAGGTAAAGACATTATAAATATATAACAAAGATGCCAATAATTAAAATGCCATTTCAGGGACATTTGAGTGAGAGCATCAGGTACAAAACATATTTAACAAAGAATACATAATAAAATACTGTTCCATTAAAGGACAGATTGGTCAAGATTTCAGCTAATTTCAGGGATTGTCCCTGATGATAAGGGAAAGTTGGTATCTCTAATGTAAATGTTTCGGACTCTTCATGGATTTAACTCCTTTCCGTTGGTGCTCCCATTGTAAATGGGTAGTTTTTCGAAAATATTGTTATTAAAAATCATTATACAGTGACGTCACAAACACGTTTTTAAGGTACTTACAACATTTATTGTGTGCTGATTGTTGCCTGGGACAGGAGCAAGTGGATTATTTGCACCGGATTCTGGGGAATCAGTGCTGCTATAAGGAGCATATGTTGAACTAATGCCGACCAGCTCCCCGTAGAAGTCTCCAATGGCAAAGAGGCCCAACCCCCTTGGTATCTGGGAAACATGAGAACCATGGAAAGTCAAAGTCAACCACAATGCAGCCAGCAAGAATCCGTATTCATGCAAAGATCGACTCTCTCTCTCTCTCTCTCTCTCTCTCTCTCTCTCTCTCTCTCTCACACACACACATATGCATATATATATATATATATATATATATATATATATATATATATATATGTATATATATATATTTATATATATATATATATATATCGTCAACAATACACAAAGATAAAGAACTGCTCATATTGAAAGGGAGTTTAAACAGGTGTGTTGAAAGTGTGAACTGAACTATTTACTGAGCAGCAGATTTCCCATATTAAAGGTTACAATTATATAATAATTGTGTTCAATTCCCGCAGTTGGCGGCACGATATGCTCAGGGTGGGGCACAGACATGTGGTGTGTAATTAGGCTGGCCTGTATGATTGGCTAGATGCTGGTGCCGCAAGGGGAGCCCAAAGGTTTAACGGTTGGGTTTTTTCAAATTAATTTTCCCAGTGTCAGCATGCAGGGTGGACATGGCATTATCCAATAGTGCCAGTAATTCTTGAGCAGTATCGCTAAAAATGATCTGGTTTTCACTGCCGTTTGTATACTTAATTAAAGCCAGTACTATGATGGGCAACAACAAAACACATCACAAGCAGGCCAGCGACTCGATCGCGGACACAAAAGTTGTGGAGCATTGGTCAGCATCCCACAAGATTTCGCCAGAAACAGTTAAGCTCCTTTTCAAAGATGGGTTTACATCTATGCAGGCTATTTGCTTACTCAACACATCTGACTTGGCGTCATCAAAAATTCCAAGGGGCCAACAAAAGTTGCTTTTGAAGGCCATGTTGGAACTTTGCAGAGCAACCAAGCAATTACAGGGTGTAGTTACTGCTGTTCAGGTGGCACTCCCCATTCCTTCACTGCAGGTGCCCCAGGCAGTGGGAAGTAGCACAGGAGGTCGGGCAGAGACCTCGCAATAAGTACAGCAGTCGCAGGATTCATACGTATGGGAGTCTCCTGGGCTAGCCTGGAAACTTACAATCCCAGGCATCTCGTGCAGCTGGGGCCCCAGTAGATTTTACAGTGACATTCAATCAAGCATTATGGGCTTTAATTAACATTGATTCCATCTTATTTCCGGTGCCCAATAATGGTCCAATTGCAGCAGCCCAGGCTCCATCCAACATGGTGGCACCCATGGTGGGATCGTGGCAGGACCCGCAGGTGCACTTATTCAATGCCGCAGGTAAGGGCCAAGTTCCTTACTTTGATATATGGGACTTTGTGCATTGTTCAGGTCAGTCTGCAGATCAAGTAGTGTTGGAAACCCCAGATGGGCTTCAGTTAGTGCTCTGATCGGGTCAAAAGGAACCCGAACTGGAAACATTGACAATATCTCAGTGGTCAGTCACAAATCTGGCAATATTACACACGCTTGTGTGGGGAAAGGGCACAGACATGTCCGGCATGTTGCACTATGTGTGACAAATGGCCCGACCAACTGCTTACCAAATTTCAGACTCCTTCAGTGTGGTTCTTTGACCGGGAGTACAGTAGGGCCCAGGTCGCCCCGGGATTTAGGTGGGGCACTGAAATGCCCCATCTGCAGATATGTTTTTTGCAGGGACAATACAGGCAGACAACTCAGTCTACTATCCACTCTGGCAGAAGTAGCCAGCCTATGCACCCCGGATCACAAGATGGGGCTTCAGCCAAGAGAGGCCCATTCACACAGGAGGGTCTAGAAATTTGTTAGAAATTCAATTCACCGAAAGGCTTTCATTTCACTGACTGCAAATATCATCATGTCTGCTCTGTAGCCAAGTGTGAGCAGAATCACCCAGCAGCACTGCATGAAGCATTAAAGAACTGAATATCCACCCAAGTGGTGGCCTCAATTTGCAAGCTTGGCAGGAGAAGCTTTCATGGAATGACCCAGACAGGGATTTCATCCTGAGTGGTATAAAGAAAGGCTTTGACATAGTGGACAATGACACAGACGTAGTAGCTGTAGTGCTCCCTAACCATGCATCATGCTGTAGTGCCAAAAACAGAGACATGGTGCACGCAGAGGTGCTACATGAAATAGGGACAGGTAATTATGTTCCTACAGTGCTTCACCCCAAAATAGTAAGCCCCTTATGGGCTGTGGACAAGGCCGTTGGTGGTAAACACCTTTCCAATGACTGTAGTATGCTGGAGGGTTTTTCTGCTAACAGTCATGCCAACATAGATGGACACTAGGTTCGAGACAGTGGATACTTTGACTGGCATGCTAGAGCCAGGAATGTACTTGGCCAAAGTAGATATTAAATCAGCTTACATGAATGTGTGCATTAGCCCACATAGTCAACAGGTGACTGGGCTTAAGTGGACCATCAATGGTCAGGATGTGTACCTGCCGGATTGTAAACTTCCATTTGGGGCATGTCTCTCAGTTATAGTTTTTCACAGGTTTACTCAAGAAGTTAAACGCATTATGCAATGAAAAGGTTTTTAAGTGTGTGTATATAAAGATGATTTTGTTACCATAGCAACCTCCATGGCAGAGTGCCTTGATGCCATGAACTACCTCATTCAACTGCTGCGTAAATTAGGCTTTATGATTAATTGGAGTAAGGTACATGGCCCATCACAGAAGATGGTGTACCTTGGCATCGAGGTGGATTACAGTGGGCATATCGGTGCGTCTACCACAGGATTAGCCGGACAAAATTAGGCAGCAGTTGAACTTTTTGACTTTTAAGCGGCAGCTTTTCAGGTGACAGCTACAGAGCACTGTCGGCTTCTTAAATTTTGTGGCAGCAGTAGTGGCGGGCAGGAGAGTTTTCTCTGTTGGTGCATTAATGCAATTATGACCCTCAAAGGGAAGACAGACAGAGTGCACACTGATCTGATGAATTTCTTATGGTGGCAGTAATATATGGTTATCTTTAATGGTAAATCACTCTTGCTTCACAAACAGCCTATTAGGAGTGTGCAAACTCATGGCTGCTCAGACAGAGCAGGCCCCTTTTAAGAAGGTGACTGGATGTATTGCAACTGGGACATGGACTGACCAGAGGTCAAGGGCCTCCACAGAAACTGTAAGGAGACATTGGCTGTTGTGTTGGCAACCTGTCAGTGGGCCCCTTGTCGGGCCAACCATGTGGTGAATGTGACTTCTGACAACATAACGACTGTGTCAGCCCTTAATAACGGCACTTGCAGAAGTAAAGTGGTTATGCATGCATTGAGATTATTGTTCTGGCTATAAGCCATTTTTAACTTCAAGATAAATCTGCATATGTCCGTTCTGGTAGCCACCTGCTGGTCGATTGTCTAAGTAGCCTACACTTGCGGTGGCTCTGGTGTCAACTTCATAATTTTGCGCCTAATTTTGCGCAGGTAGCTAAATTCCTGAAAAATGTGTTTCTAGCCTCTACATGGAAGACGTATAAGTCTCACCTTGCAGTGTATTTAGATTTTTGTGTTAAGGCAGGCATCGGCCTGGTCCCAATTTGTGAAAGGGATCTGGCTTGTTATGTGGCATTCCAGGCAGCAAAAATTGCAGGTAATTCAATCAGAAAATACCTGAACATTGTGCGGATATTACATGAAGAAGCTGGGTACCCCAACCCCTTTGAGCAGAGCTGGCTGTTGAACTGTTTATTTATGGGTATTCAACTGGTGACTGGGCTAGCGCAGCGTACCTCAAATACTTTGAACCCTCTGTGGACACTCAGTTTGTCTTGGCATAGGCCATGGCAAACATATATCCTAGTCACCACTGGTTTGGGACACCTGTTTGGGTGATTTGCTATGGCTCTATATCACCTGTGATCTGGCATTGTACCAGAATTTCAGACGACGGCGAAGAGCTCACAAGCTCTACATTTAAAAAAGTTGTTGTCTCCCAAATCAGTTGTGTCTGTTTTTATTGCAGATTTGAAGTTTTAAATCTCAGTTACCTTAAGTTGAGAGTAGGGAATTAAGTTTCCGCTATACAGCGCGGCCCCTCCAATTTGTGGGGAACCAGCTTATCACCGGGACACGAAATCTGCGGAGCGTGAGATTCAACATCTTGTATGTTTTCTGAACCTTTAATATGAGATTCGCAGTTCAGTCAATTGTTCAGTTCACTCTCTCAACATACCTGTTTGAGCTCGCTGTATATGTGACTCGTGAGCAACAGTTCTTACTATGCATACCGTTATGAAGCAACTGATTAATATTTTCCATGATTTACACAAGAAATGTCCTACATGCTCCCACGCCGCGAATGTGTTAATCTTGCCGCCGTCTGGTGGCCTGAATTAAATGTGTTCGACGCAGAACTTCATTCCCGTTGTCAAACACCATAATGGACCGCAAGTGCAAGTCTGTCTGCGAATGAAGACATCGGTCACGAAGCGCGAAGACTAGGAGGTATTAGTAGTCATATTAATAGGGAAGCTGTGCCGCCACCTGGGCTTTAAAACAGAGAAGTTGACAGGAAGGAGGACGGGCGTATGCATGAAGCAGGGCCAAATGAACTTCTGTGATGCAATTAACAATTCGAGAGTGCAAAAAGCGCAAGCAAAGTCATTCAATCAGTTTTGCAACATATGAAATGCTAAACATATTTAGGATATTTAATGTGTTTGTTAGAAAAAACGGAATTTCTGGATGGTATAGTGACATAACTGATGCAAATGCTTTCATCAGCGCGGAAAAGCATAATTCTGTTGCCTGGCAACTGAGGGGAGCAAAGCAGGTCTTCAGGTAATATAGTTAAATATAAATACCTCCTGTTACAAGAAAAGATTTGATGTCACACTTTGCAAGTGCCTTTCAATATAAAAAAAGGATTGATCTAAGATAGCCAGCCTATATAATGATGATGATGATGATGATGATGATGATGATGATGATGATGATGATAACACCATTTAAATACGTCATCATATATGACGCACTGACCCGTGCACTGTAAACGATGTTTGAGACATAAGCCTACTTGCCAGAGAAACTTGGGACCGTTGCTAAGGTTTTTCTTCAAAGACCCTCGATTTTTCTGCTGACAAAATTCCAGATTTGTTTGTGGAAGGTGGAAGGATTTCGTCGAAAGCAAATTAATAGGCCTATGCCTATAATATCATGTATATAAACAGGTGCAACAGTGTTGCATCCTCCGTACAGTTCTGACCCTCCCCCACCCAACTAATCTCCTTACGCTCTACATTCAATTCAGTCACTACCTATGCCTCAACCTATACTTTATTCAATCTCCATTGTCACCTTCGTTCCATGTGCCTGTTGGAATGACAAGAGCAAGACAAATCAACACAAACCATAAAAGCCTCCGTTTCATGGGATCACATTTGAATACACCCGGTCCAAGGGCAAAGAGGACTAAATATCAGCATACATGTATATAGGCTCCTCACATCACTATTGTATTGGGGACTTATATGTGGTACGTGCATGTTTCAGGTTTGTTAATCACCCTCGATGTATGATTGCCGAATTTACTTATAACTTCTTTTTTTTACTGAAAAAAGGTAACAGCCCTTGTAAATAACTACGTTCGGAACTTTTACCCCAAATAAAACTTATGGATGGAAGTTGATGACAATTAAACGAACTATTTGGAGAAGATACCAAAATATCACAAAAAATCAGAAAATGCATTTAAACAGTTAATAGTTTTTCTTTTTCGTTTTCATTTTAATTTTTGCATGTCAAATTCCTTTAAATTATGCTGGTTCGTTTCTGGTAGCTATATGAGACACCATTTTGTGTGTCTAATAAACGTTCCAAAGTTTCATTATTTTTTTCAAAGGAAAAAATCCTGTTTTAGAAATGATTAACAATAAGCTAAGTGTTTGCCTAATGTCTAAATATTTCACACTTCTAACAGATTTGACTTTGACACTTTTAGTTTGCAGTAAAATAATTTGTATGAAGTGAACTTAAAAGGGTGTCTCAGATTATCAAAAAAGGATTTAGTTTTATCAAAATATTGCTCCAAAGTCTGAGCCTTTTGATGAAAACTGAGGTGTCATCTTGTCAACTTCAAAACAATCACAACTACTCGATGACAAAAGAAAAAAATTAATAAATTTGAAAAAAAGATAATAAATAAAAAATAAAAAAAAAGACACGCTTTTTTGACCAAGTATATATACATCTATTTTCACTATAATTTTAATATTACAGAATATTTTCACTACATTTTCAATATTATAGTGAACAATAAAAAAGTTTAGTCCACTTTTCTGTGAAAAATTCAGACAATCGTACTCTCAATTTGTCCACCTACTGTATAAACATAATAAAAGTGACACAAATGTCAATAGCAAATACGGATTCTCCAGTTAGTTTGCTTTTCAAAAACATATTCTTCGTGGGACATTTTATGAATGGTTTGTGTTTTATTTGCCTTTTTGTTGACAGGCAAATGCATCATATTTGTTCTTCTGATCAAATTGATTTGATGCGAAAAACAAACTGATTTAATCAGAAGATCTAATAGATTTGTTCAGAGGGACAAATAAAATGAATTTAATCACACGAACAAATGCATTTGTTCAGATGACTGAATTGATTTGTTCTTCTGATCAAATAGAATCAGGTATATACCGATTTATTCATCTGAAGAAATATGTTTGTTAATGTGATCAAATAAGAGTAAATTTGAAATTAAAAAATGAATTAATCAGAAGATCAAACCAATTTGAGGAACAAATAGACTCTATTTAATTACATGAACAAATGCATTTGTTCACCGCATGAACACGTTTTGTTCTGATTAAATATGTGATCATCTGATCAAATACTGAATAAAACAAGAAACGGAGTTCCATAATGTATGTATGTATGTATGTATGTATGTGTGTGTGTGTGTGTGTGTGTGTGTGTGTGTGTGTGTATGTATGTATGTATGTATGTATGTATGTATGTATGTATGTATATAATTTTTATCCCGCCATAAAACTATGTCTTTCGATTGCTGAATTGCTGATAAAGGTCGAGGTAACGATATAAAGAACAATCAAATTTCCGGGAGCTCTCGTTTCGGGCGGTGGATTGCAAAGAAAAAAAACCCAACACATATGACTGTGCATCCTGTGGGTCAAAACAAACAAACAAATAAATAAACATAAAGCAAGGCTGGTACACGTGTACCCCCTTGCTTTAAGCAACAAAAACAAAAATATACACCTCCTCTGCATCCAAATCTTTAGTGAGATATAATCATTAACCGATAATTGCAGTGGTAGAACAAGCAAGCCAAGTAGAATACTTTTATAAGCGACACCTTGTCAGTTGATCTTTGAGATAAACGTTGCCCTGTCCTCTTGAAAACTGCAAAGATCATCTTTGTTTCTTGCGACCAGACCGTTCAATCTTGACTGAGTTTTAACCTATGTGCTCCAAGAGACTATCTATTCCCCCGAGTCACTGTCAGTTCTTGTCGTATATTTTCTTTTGAGAGTAATGCACAGGGAATAAATTTGACTAAGTTAAAATTCACATAACAAAATAGATCATTTGTTTGATTTTTATTTTCCATTGATAATTTCACAAATTGTTATCCTAATTGTTACAGTAGTTGCCAACATTTCATCCATAATCAGTTATAGAGAATGGTTGAAAAGGTGACCCTTGTAACTATTGCTTCCATTTTAAATGCAGCTACATGGATGGACGTGGCCACAGATACTAATCATCAGATTCACCAATCAGCTCCTTTACCTTTTTTTAATTTGGCGAAACAGCTAGTGATAACAAACACTATTGCACGGGGATGTGAATAAAACGGTTTCTTACGAATCGGTAAGTATTTGTACACTGTTATGCAAAAGCTGAAGGCCAAGGTACCAGTAGAGGAGACAGGCATATACAGTCGCGCAATGTTATAGCCATATTGCCTGAAACCGGTAGCATTTGCCAAAAAAAGGGTCCTTTCTCAGATATAGCCAAATAGATATCGTTGGCAGCATTTTTTTCAAGTTGAGATTTCTGTATTTTTAGCAAGAAATGTGGCAAATTCTACTAGGGCATCCGCAAGTCACATCTCAGGATATGTCGGGACCGTCTGTCACAAATTAGGCTGCAATGGAAACTATACGATGTATATTGCAACGACAGCAGAAAGCAAGTGGAGACATGTGCAGGACAAAAGTGTGTTCCCTGTTTGCCCTGCTGTCACTTAGCGTCACTCATCGTTAACCGAGATCAAGAAGTCGGGCTCTAGCGATAATATCAAATAAATCTGAACGATAATAAGTACATCTTTCCCGTTAACAGGAAAGGTACGGCATATACTTGTGAACCCGTTGGAACACACGACTCCAGGCAGTGTCCCCAGGCAGTGTCTTTTAAGTGAACTCCTTCATCTTAATAGTGTCATAAATTTTCATACTTGTGTTTTAAAACAAGAATATTTATGCTGTGACTTTTGACGGCAGTATTCTTGAACAAAATGCTTTTTCGTTTTTAACGAAAATCTCAAATAACCTATATACATGTTCGCAAAAACTATTAAAACAATTTTCTCCTACTTGAAGTAATATTGAGTAAAACTAAATAAAAACACTACACTTACACTGGGACTAATGAAGCCAAAAGTTCGCATAAAAATTGCCATATTTGGGTGATACGCTGGATACCCATGGTAGAGAAATCAGTATTTGATGAAACTTGGCCTGTTGATAGAACATACCGGTACAATATATTTGGACATGCTCAATGACCTTGAGGTGACCTTGAAGTGACATTGGCGGTCACTCTACTGATCTGGATAGGACTTTTTTGCCCTGTGTCGTCTTTCTGACACATCAATAAGAAGAAATTGCAAAAAGTGATGAGAACAAATTTTGTAAAATTTTGCGTAGAACACTTTCAAGAAAATATTTTCGAAATTAACGCATAAATGTAAAAAAGAAATGTCTAAAGGGTATTTTGCAACTGTTAATTCTATTTTTACATAACAGGTATACATCTGTATATAAGATAGGTGAAACACAAAGATTACGCTAATTTAGTGCATAATTTTAAAAAGAATCATCCCCAAAACTTGTGTTTTAAACAAATTGCATCCATTTGAAATTTTAGCCCATAAATCCATTGTTTTGCGGCCATCTTGGATTGAGATATCGAAGACGAGGCTCTGATTTTTAATGATACAATTTCATTAAGATTAAACGAGACAAAGAGGTAAATGGACAAAAAGATACAAGAAATTGAATAAGAAAAACTTATCAAAGACATAGAAGAAATAGAAAGAAGTAAAAACGACTCCACTAAGATGTTTAAATTAATCCGCCAAATACAAAGAAACAAGCCGAAAGAAGCAGCAATGGTAGAAGCAGGAAATAGAGTAACAACCAATGAGGAAGATGCAAACAAAATAATAACGGACTTTTTCCACAAATTTCTATAATGGAGATAACCAGGAGACAATGAAAGAAGTAGAGCCGTGGAAAATGAAAGAACCATTCCCAGAGCAGGAAGTAAAGCAGGCAATAAAATCACTCAAAACAACAAAAGTGAAGGAATAGACAATATAAGTGCGAAACAGTTTAAATACGGACCACCAATAACAGAACATGGCATAGCAGAGATACTAAATGATTTTGCAACTGCCAGAAAATATCCACAGGAAATTAAGACAGGTATATTAATACCTCTACCCAAACCCAACAAGAACAAAAAAGACCCCCTGAGAACCTAAGGCCTGTCATACTATCAAGCACGATAAGGAAAATACTGGCGATATGCATCATCAGAAGAATTCAAAACAAATTAAATGATCATATCCCCATAACTCACGCAGCCTACCGAGCGGGAAGGAGCACCACAGAACTTGTTTTTGCAGCAAATATACCAGCAGAGAAGGCCATAACCCCACAGAACTACCATAGCATAATATTATTGTTTGACATGAGCAAAGCCTTTGACACGGTTGAAATAGGAATATTACTTCAAGACCTGCGGGATATACTGGAAAAAGACGAAATGAACATGAGGACAATACTTTTAAGAGACGTTATTCTTAAAGTAAGATGTGGCAAAACAGAGGGCGAGCAATTCAAAACAAACATCGGAGTCCCCCAAAGAGACTGTTTAAGCCCCGTGTTGTTCACACTCTCCCGAGCCCAGGCACTAGATAAAAGACAGCAGACGGAAACAGATAACACAGATGCAAAGCAAAACGCAACCATAGAAGAGCAACTGCCACCACACCTGCAAGAACACAACTGCAGTTACAAAAAAGAGTACGACAGAACAATATCTCAACAGTATGCAGATGACATAGGCTGGATAACAACCTCCCACCACAAGACCGCACAAATAAAACAAAAAATCGCAGAAAAGCTGAAAGACAGAAACCTACAAGTAAAGCAAACAAAAACAGAAGAGTATGAGCTAACAAGAGGAGACTGGGAAGAATGTAAAAAATACAAATACCTCGGATCTTTGCTAGAAACAGAAGAAGACATAAAAAGAAGAAAACGACTTGCCACAGTGTTATTCCGACAACAATGTAACAAGCTTACAAGTAAAAAATCTAACTTGAAAACAAGACTAAGACTGTTCAATACCTATGTAACAAGTATATTCCCATGCAACAGTGAACTATGGACTCTAAGAAAGACAGACACAGACAAGATAGATGCCTTCCACAAAAAACCAATACGCTAATATTACAAATCAAATGGCCCAATATCATCAAGAATGAGGAGCTGTACTAAAGGACAGGGGAGAAAAATAGGAGCATCACAATAAAGAAAAGAAGACTGAGATGGCTAGGACATATATTAAGACTCCCCCAAAACTACCCAGCAAGATGTGCCCTAACAGAAGCACTCCGAACAGTCAAAAAACCAAAAGCAAAAAAAAAAAAAAACAAAAAACAAAAAACAAAAAAACAAACAAAAAAACAAAACAAAAAAACACCCCCCCCCAAAAAAAAACAAAAACAAAAACAAAAAACCAAAAAAAGACAACCTGGATAAAAGCAGTAAACAAAGATCTTGAACAAACAAATCTAACAATAGGACACCCCCAAATACAAGAAATAGCCAACGACAGACACATGTGGTAACACTCTGTGTGATAGACTTTAATGCGCAAGCGCACTACTGACAAACGGCGGAAGCGTAACAGATTATGAAGCAAACTCACCTCAACTTTGAAAGAAAAAAATCATCTACTCGTTTAGCTGCATCCGATGGTGCATATAATTTGATATGGCAACGTGAAAAGTTTCTGATATTTGGAAAAAAATACATTTTCTACCCAGAATTTTCTTGATCAGTTAATTTTTGGTTATAAGCCAAATATTCTTTTTCATGATAATCCTCAGACTTCATTTAAAAAATGGCCATTTTGAGTATATGTAGCAATATCTGGGTGAAAATTGACATAGAAATCTGTTTATATAGCTACATTTTGGTGTTCAATGTCATTTGAAGGTCAAATGGAGGTCCCGTTTTACATACGTATGGCATATCTCACTAACTGCCAAGTTTCATGAAGATTGACCTTTAACTTCTGAAGACAATGCCCAATGTATTTTGAAATAAACAAAAAATGGTCTTTTGGCTCCTCAGTGACTGACGAAAAATGAGTTTGTTGTATCCCTTCGTGGTGTTGGTTGTCAAAAACGAGCCAGCGACGTCAACCTCCAAACTGGCACCACAGACGGATAGGAAATCAGCGCTATAGGCAAACACTCACACTTCCATCGGTATCATCATTTTTAAGTTGATCTTGTAAAATGTTGAATTCTTGGAATTTAAACATATCAAGTATTTAACGAACTCTGTACATATGGCAGTTTGTTCATATCCAAATTATTGTGTCCACAAATCTCGGGAGTGAATTTTTGTGAATGGACATTTATAATAAGACTGTTTTTACATCAAATACGTAATATATATATCTTTTTTAAAGAATAGATATGATACTTCAGACTTCACCTGATATGTAGTATCTTATTGAAATGAAGAGTAATTCATTTATGTTTGTTTGTATATGTATGTGATTGGAAATGTCACGAGATAAAACGTTTACAGATTTAGAAGATGGTAAACTTGAAAAAAAAAAAAAAAAAACCACAATCTACCAAACGGCTAACATTTTACAAATGGAAATCCTTGCCTACCTCTTTCCCTCAATCATTCTTCTTCTTCTTCCTCTTCTTCTTCTTCTTCTTCTTCTTCTTCTTCTTCTTCTTCTTCTTCTTCTTCTTCTTCTTCTTCTTCTTCTTCTTCTTCTTCTTCTTTTTCTTCTTCTTCTTCTTCTTCTTCTTCTTCCTCCTCCTCCTCCTCCTCCTCCTCTTCCTCCTCCTCCTCCTCCTCCTCCTCCTCCTCCTCCTCCTCCTCCTCCTCCTCCTCCTCCTCTTCTTCTTCTTCTTCTTCTTCTTCTTCTTCTTCTTCTTCTTCTTCTTCTTCTTCTTCTTCTTCTTCTTATCTCGTTAATAGGTCTATGCTTCAATCAAAAACCCAGCAAGCAAGAAAAAAGATACACCTAGATTAATCATATTATGATATCACCTATGTGCAAGAAGAGAAGAAATAAATAATTCGTCGGGCTCAGGAAAGTAGCTCCCTGGCTCAATCTAAATTATGGGAGATATTTTCCAATATATGTGTTATTTCCCAAGCCAAGGCTAAACATAAATGCCCTGCATGTGAGGCGAGTCTATACGTACGGCTCCTGTTGCATGAAACAAAAACAATATACATGTACAAATTGAAGTAAAGTTCAATTTACATGTGGCACAACTGGTGTTTGTATTTCGTGCAATTTTACAGATACATTGTATTTGCCTGGGACAGGTGAAGCGGAAATACAACGCACTCGCCTGCGGCCTGGCTTTATGATGAAACCAATGATATACGCTTATTATTTCGATGACTTTAATCAGCCTCCGTGGCCTAATGGATAAGGCATCGGCCTCCTAAGCCGGGGATTGCGGGTTCGAGTCCCGTCGGAGGTGTACTAGTTTTGGAGACTCCTGTGTGAAAGGTTGCCCGCTTCTCATTGATATTCGCAAACAAGATACCAGGTCAGTCACAAAACATTATATTTTGGTTGAATAAGGAAAGTGCTTGGTGCGTTATTAGCTGCTTAGCACGACTACCTTTCCTGCAGATATATCTGTGGGAATGTCCTAACCCTAGTTTCATTGGACAGATCTGGATCGCGGTCTGCTTGGGATGTAAATTAATAGATACATTCGCAAACAGGATAACAGGCCAGTTACAAATCATTATATTTTGGTTGAATAAGGAAAGTGCTTGGTGCGTTATTAGCGGCTTAGCACGACTACCTTTCCTGCAGATATATTTGTGGGAACGTCCTAACCGAGTATCGTTGGACAGATCTGGATCTCGGTCTGCTTGGGATGTAAATTAATAGATACATGATGTAAATATGACTTACTTTTGCCTGGCATGATGACATCCTTTGTCATGTCGAGTTGCCAGTTTGCTGCGTTACGGGATTTTATCTTGGGTTTAACATTTGAAATAGAGAATAAATGTTTAAGTTTAGCAATTTGATATTATGTTGTGCTTTCATGCCTGTCCACCTTCAAGAAGTTCATGGCCTTTTCTCTTGCAGCATAAAATATATATTTTAGTTCCATGTGTAGCTTTCATTTATAGCTTCCATAAAAGTAGCGATATCATCATCATCATCATCATCATCATCATCATCATCATCATCATCATCATCATCATCATCATCATCATCATCATCATCATCATCATCATCATCATCATCATCATCATCATTTTCTGCAAATATAAACTGTAAGATCAGGCGACTTCAAGTAAAACCCATTTAAACTTCCTGACTGGTATTCGCAAAGTCTGTGAAATACACATATCAAATTTGGCCACATCAGAGAAGTATTAACTGTAGGTGAGATTATGAATACTCAAATTATCATTATTACAATTCTTGATATAAAATTAAACTTTGAAAACTTTTAACAGTTGTGAAATAATATATATATAAAGAAATTGACAATTTTCTTGGTGACGACGAATGATTCCAATTATGTCAATGCATACAAACAATAAGTCAAGCCTCTCTTCGCTTGCTGAAATATCCGTGTCTTGTCTTCCGTGAAAATACGAGCATATTGATGTATTAACGTTAATGTTGACATATCGTGATGGAATAGGAACTCACTGTGAATTGATTGAATTAATTCGGAGAGGTTGTCATTTAACTCAAACCACCACCACACCGTACCTGTTGATCATTGTTGTGCGGGGATCAGCATGACAAGGGGCATTGTCACGTGTTGAGAAAAGGTCACAAAAGTCAGATGAACAAAGTGCAGCGGCCGCCCATACAATCAAGCACATCGCAATTCATCTTTACTTCTGATATTGCTGAAGACGAGACGTGTTATACAAGATTTTGTTTCAGATAAAATTAACTCCTTCGATATTGATCACAACAGTTGGGCTCGTCTTAAGTATGATATGGATCACAGACTAATTCCTGGTAAAAAGACCATTCAAATACCAGCATGCATGTTGCTCCAGAAAAGGAAAAAACTGGATGAAGTCAACGGCTTTCCTAAACGCTTTTTTCACACCTAATGCGTATGCGCGCCGAGGAAAGCTAGTGACTGACTCCAAGCTTCAGCCATGGAAGAGTTAACAGCCATGTCGCAACTTGTTTTTTATCCCGAGGTCAGGAGAACTTATAATACAATAATGATAATAAAAAAAAAAAAAAAGGAAAGTAACAAATACCATAAAGGAAGAGAATAATGATATACAACTGTACAAAGTTAAATTTTTTTGCAACTATAAAACCAGTTTACCTGATAGGACTTTTGTGAAGGAATAATTCTATCCAGCTAGTTAATATATTCGTGACCCTGGAAACTAGAGAATTTGAGTTCTTCCGCTCAGACTCGCACTTTGGTGGACTACGCTCACGGCATAATTTGTGTTCTCTTGAAGTTACCCACACCACACAAAGATAGTTCACTCTACTTCTCATGGCCACTGACATCAAAATATTACAACCTTGGCGTATATTTGTTCTGAGTAGCAGAATTAATAATGCCAAATATATTTCCTCCAGCTGGCGTTTGAATATAGATTCAAATTCATATATATGTATATATATATATATATATATATATATATATATATATATATATATATATATATATATATATATATATATATATATACGTGTTTGTATTTTATACGCATGTGTATGTGTGTTTTCCTGGTAACGAGGGTTAAATGAATTATTATTATGGTATGTGGGTAAAGAAAATTGAACATACACTGTGTGATGCTAAGACCAATGCGTGAACTTAATCTTTTCTTGCTCGGTTCTCTCAAGCAGACACCCGGAGGTAAGATTCCCACTATTTTATCTCATTTGATTGACAACGTGAACTCAAATATTCCTCTGCAGATGAGAGGATAGATAAACTGCACAAAGTGCTACTACATTAAATACACATTTCAGGAGTCAATATGTTGAGGGTCTGTGTTGATGTCATCATTGTATACATGAACTGCGACATTCTTATCTTATACGCCAAAGAAGTGTGAATAGTTTTCGATGGATTACATGTATGCACAGCATAGAGTCAAACTCGAGTATTCAAAGGTACAGGTTATTTGTTGTTTCAGCCCACAGACTTCAACGACCAACGGGTTGTTTCTCCTTCTATATGGCCTCCTTTCTGAACTCCAACATTCATGAAGACTAATATCATCTCGACTGATGGGTCTTTTCATGAGATGACCATTTGAGCCCTTGTCTTGGGTGGCCGCATCAGACGGGTTTAACTGAATATGCGTTACCGTTCAACCATAACGCGTAAAGTAAGTCAAAATACATAAAGGAAGTCACAATGCATTTTATACATGCGTGTATCGTTTCCGCTGACCCTCCTTGGTGACACGAAAGTTGGATCACGGGAAGACAATATAAAATTAACAGCTTTCAAATGACCTCCAAAAGGTCCATTTTCATTTGGCATACATATTAGATGATGTAAATGATATTTACTGGCCTCAAACCACACAATAAAAAAGTTCAGGTACTGAAAATGAGCACTCGTTTTAAAAATAAGAAGAGAGTGACACCATGTCTAATGGACATGTTAAAGGCATTTGATTGTCCGGCACATGATCAAGCGCCGAACCTGATTAACTGTTACCTAATAGTATGTAACCGTGAACAGTGTGTGAAAACAGGCAAAACAACCAGAAAAGAAGATTTGCTTCAAAGCAAATCTGTCTGAGTGCCTTCAAAAGTTGTAAATATCAAATGCTACAACTTTTGCTCTTCGGTACTTTACATTCTATTTAACTTATGGCTGGACGAAAATTTCAAAGTCCAAATGACCATGACCTTTGACCTTTAGAGGTCACGTGTAAATTACAAAAATGCACAGTGTTACAATAGCTACAATTTAAGCCCAACACGAACCTAATCAAATGAAAATTGACTGAGTAATGGCCAGGTGAAATTTTCAAAGGGTCAAATGACCTTGACCGTTAGGGGTTACATGTTAATTACAAAAATGCGCAGTGTTGCAATACCTACAATTTGAGTCCAACATGATAAGAATTGGATAGAAATTGGCTGAATTATGACTGCATGAAGATTTTAAATGTCCAAATGACCTTGACCTTTGAGGTTTAGAGGTCAAATGTAAATTACAAATATGTACTGTGTTACAATATCCTTTTTTAATGCCCAGCATGAACCAAATCAGATGAAAAAGAAGCAAGTTATGGCAAGATGAACATTTCGAAGGCCCAAATAACCTTGACCTTTGACCTTTGGGGTCACATGTAAAGTACACAAATGTGCAGTGATCCAATACCTATAGTTGGTATCCAACATGATTAAAATCGAATGAAAATTGACCAAGTGATGGCTAGGTGAAAATTTGTTAGGTCCAAATGATTTTGATCTGTCAACATTAGAGATCACCTGTAAATTACAAAAATATGCAGTGTTATTATAGCTACAGTTTGAGCCCGACATGATCAAAATTGGATGCAAATTGACCGAGTTATGTCTGGATGACAATTTCAAAGGTCCAAAGAGGCTTGACCTTGGATTTTCAGAGATCACGTGTAAATTACAAATATGTGCAGTGTTACAATTTGTAAAATTTGAGCCCAACATGATCAAAATTGGATCAAAATTGACCGAATTATGGCTAGAAGAAAATTCAAAATGGCAAAATGACCTTGACCTTTGACTTTTAGAGGTCACATGTAACTTACAAAAATGTGCAGTGTTACAAAGATATTAATTGAAGTTGGATTGGTTACCTGTTCCTATAATTGTTTCGGAGGTATTCAAGATTTAAATTTTCAAATGACCGTAATTTGCATAATTTTTAAAAACATCAGCCGTCTTCATAAAAAGACATGAATTCATGTCTGGAACTATAATCATGGCAAGTTGGGAGTTTCCAAATGAAATAGTGTCCGAGAAAATTGTCTGTCAAAATTGCTGGTACATAAGAAAGAAAGGTAGAAAGAAAGAAGGAAGGAAGGAAAGAAAGAAAGAAGGAAGGAAAGAAAGAAAGAAAGAAAGAAAGAAAGAAAGAAAGAAAGAAAGAAAGAAAGAAAGAAAGAAAGAAAGAAAGAAAGAAAGAAAGAAAGAAAGAAAGAAAGAGAGAACATGTTTTATTTTAAAAACAGAAATTCTATTTTTCTGTTTTTTTGGCTTGATTTACAGAAATTGGTGAATTTCTGTCGCCATTTCATGATTTCAAAACCTGGCAGGTCCACATATCTACAATTTTGCTCAGTGGACACACTCAATCCATGCAAAAACCCGTAAACAGACCCAACTGAGTGGAAACACTCAAGCCAACTCGCACAAGAAATCCAGAACAAGATCCACATAAGGGAAAACACTCACTAAGACCTGGTCTATATCTATATTAATACCTCGGATGAGTGGAAACACTCAGTTGGCACTACTATAGTCCCAACTTAGTTCCAAACGAGGAAAAACGCTCAGAATTTAAAATACAGGTCTGTACTAAATCCTGCCTAGTTGAGTAATAACACTCAAATGATTCAAACATGTTGTTTATCATCCATATGAATTAAATGACTTTAGAACACATTTGAGTCTGTTGGCAAAATAAAGAACCCCCCCCCCAAAAAAAAACTGAACAAGCAAACAAAAGCAAAAATTAAAAAAACAAAACAAAAAAAAAAAAAAAACAAAAAAAACTCGGACAACACATCTCAAGGCGTGAAAATACTCCTTTGAATGTGTGCTTGGTCTAAAAAAGTAACCTTTCATGAGTGAAGACGCTCAACCAGTGAGTGCAGAATTGTTGGAGGCAAAATGAATGAATGAAGATCGCTGAAACTATCCATTTGATACACCAAAGATTTGATGTTTGGTCTGCACGCAAATGATGAAATGTACTCAATGGTACAAAGTCGTTTCAATCTGATGAAGATCCCAGTTTAAAATTATTGGTATTTTTAGCACTTTGTGAATTCAAGAATAAACTACAGTAAAATATTGGAAGGTGGGGGTGGGAGTGGAGTGCAAGGGTATTTCTACACTGCCGCACTGGGGAATATTATTTTGAGTGCATGTACCAACATACTGACGACCTCTTATTTTTTATGCTGGTCAGTATTTCGGAATATTCTTATTTTCTGTACTCTGTACGGGGGCAAAATTATTTTCTCTACTAGCTTGACGGGATACCCTCCCCCCTCCCTCCCCCCATATATACTCAAGCTTTATGTATGAACAGCATCCAAACAACTGAAACTCTCAATGCATCAGCTACATTAGGCTATTTGCTTTGGTAGCATAATTATTCTTGTTACAATTATTCATTTCAAATGGCACAGAGCACACATTCATGCATGCACATCAGTATTTGTGAAAATATTCCTTGACAAATGGATAAAACTTTCTTTCATGATGCACAGATCCTCTTGGAACTGCGTGGGTTTCCACCCTCCCTCCCCACCCCATCTAGTTCACATACTCACAAGCATGGTGTAAAGCTGTTCTTGCTCTGAAGTATTTGTCAGCCAGTGGCTCCCATTAATTATTAACATGGGGGGTGGGGTGTGTGTCATGTTATCGACATGGAACGTTGATTCACATGTGTGTGCGCGTGCGTGCGTGCGTGCGTGCGTGTGTGTGTGTGTGTGTGTGTGTGTGTGTGTGTATTGTAATGGTAATTTGACCAAGTCAGGTGAAAGGGACATCCGCACCACACAGTCATACGACTAGCCCTGAATTTCCCCTTCCTTTGCAAGATTCTAACATTTAAACAAGACCCCACTGAGCACTAATTGATAGTTTAGTCTTATCATGGCAATAAAACAGCACCCCTGTCAATCAAGACACGTTGTCTTTGTAGACGTGTTTGCAGTAACCTCAACATTCATGCTTTGCGGGCTCCCTGACACATTATATACAGATGTGTAACATTTGGTTCCGAAGTCAGGGCTACACATAAGTTCACTGGTGACCACAGAGCACTGTCCAGATTTATGTTGTATGCAGAAAAAGTTGCATGTATAACCAGCATCTCAGATTTGTAGAAGTTGGATACTGAGAGATACGACAGATCTTGAACACAGCTACAGATGAATAGAATGTCTAAGTAGATTTCTATTTTATAACATATATTAAACACACACTACAAAGTGGTGAGAAACCCCCATGAACTCACTGCATTTATAAATATAACTAGTCAATTGAGTGCAGACATGAAGCACAATGAAAAATCATAAGAAAGGTGGTTGTAAATGGAGTAAAATATAAGCAAACCTCTGCCTATATTGACTCTATATTCTTGGTAAGGCATTGATTTGACCCATGGCACTCTGTATATTATGTATATATGAAAATGGGCACAGGCTGCTACTCAGTACTAATATGGTGATCGGGAATGGGGGCATTTCATTTGTGGTCTTTGTGTTGCATTTGTGTCTTTTTGCCCAGAACCACTTCCTGGTAGTCAATACCCTATTCCGCAGTCCGAACTCTTTACTCCCCATTAGCTAACCTGTCCCTGTCTAACCTATATACATATGGAATTACTATTGTCCATATTGCACACATTCTTCTGTAAAATTTTGACATAGGCTGTATCAGCCAAAATAAATTAAAAGGTCTTCAGCGGGTAACTACTCAACATGTTTCGGAGCCTTTTACCCGTACACGTCTCTCTGAGTAGCGGCTCCTTGTCTAAGCTAAGTATTCAGCAAAGACAACCCACAAAATAAAGAATAAATATGAACGTGGCAAATGATAAATTAGCTAAATACGTGAAGTTTTGCTTATAAATGCAGAGCTTCATTCTAAAAGAAGAATACCTGTCAAACAAACCATAATTACTAAATTTGTATAGTACAAGTTCAGATAAGAACAATTTGACTTACCCCTGAACCAATATGTACCCTTTCTAGCTGGACAGCTTATCCTAGTTAAACCACCCACCAGCGTATTAACTGAAGTGGAAACCAGCCGGGGCATTATATTCAGTCCCAGCGATAGTAAAATAAACAGTTGCAGCTAGACCACCTGTAAAAACCAAGGGAAATCCCAACAAGGACTGCAACAATGGACATCCTGCACCAGAAATGTAAAACAAACTCTGTGATGACACCTACCCCTCAAACAATTAAGCTCTATTTAACTGCCAACCCTGAGTCAATGTATCAACGGAATGTGTCAGGTTTGTGCCATTTGAGAAAATACTGTCAATTTTGAGTAAATGTGCATTTAGGCATGTCAGAAAAGAATGTAAGTCATTAGCATTTATGTCAAAAAAATGTTATCAAAACAAGTCTTCTTAACAGGATTTTGAGTACAATTAGGCAAGCTTGTAACTGTCGTCAGTAGCTGCTTGCTACCTATAGCCCCTGGGGGTTTGACCTAACAGAAAACAAGCTAGCCTAAAATGTCTGAAAGGTGAACATTAAAACAGAATGATGCCAAAAGATAAAGTTAAGTTGCAAAACAGACAAGTCTAAAAACTGTAAATTATTGTAGCCAAACTTTCAAATAATCTTTGGATATTAACAGCTAAATCTAGAGCAAGTCAGAAAAGAATGAAAGTCATTTTTATTTAAGTCAAGAGAATGCAATGAAAATATAATATTTCTTAACCAGATCTAAGCAAAATTAGGCAAGCTTGCAACTGTCGTCAGAAGCTGCTTGCTACCTATAGCCCCTGGGGGTTTGACCTAACAGAAATCAAGCTAGCCTAAAATGTCTGAAAGGTGAACATTAAAACAGAATGATGCCAAAAGATAAAATTAAGTAGCAAAACAGGCAAGTCTAAAATCTCTAAAATTATTGAAGCCAAACTTTCTAACCATCTCGGGATATTTACAGCAAAATTTGTAGAAATATTTAAACAAAAGTCAAAAGTACATCTTTGAATCCTCTTGACTCAAGTTTATTGTAAATAAATTTGGTTCTAGGTGCAAAGTCCTGAAATTTAGAATAAATACGACAAAATCTCAAAATCTGTGACAAAAACGTACTATATCAAATAGTTTCCGAAATATCACTGTCCGGGAAAGGTTAATTAACCACTTCAAAGTTAAACTCATCTATTTTGTGATAGACTTTAATACAAAACCTGTCATTAGTGACCTGAATATCCAAGTGCAAAAACACATCTCTGAAACCATCTGAATTGTTACCCTCCAAAGGGATATCTTTTCTTTAGCAATTTCACTGAAATTTTGTACATTTACGCAAGCAATGTCATCAATATATCTTGCGTTGTTTGATAATTTTGTAGCCATTTGAAAGTCCTTTTTCATCAATTTATTCATATACTTAAATTCAAGCCAGGTTAAATATAAATCGGCCAGTAAAGGGGAGCAGTTGCTACCCACTGGAATGCCTTTTATTTGTAGGAAAACCAATGGTCTGCATTGAACAAAAGTATTATCCAAGAGAAATTTTATAGCGTCTATCAAAGTTTCAACAGTGTAAGATTTAACGTTACTTTTGGAATATTTATTGTGTGACCAATATGATTTCTTTGTATATGAATTAATATTTATGTATGGTTTACCATTATGTTTTAACATTTTGCTTATTAATTCTGAAAGTGAACTTTTGACTTCATCTATGGGTAGATTTGTGTACAGTGTAGAAAAATCAAAAGATTTGAAATTTTTTGCCTTTACATCTTTGATTTTAGATACAAACTCGGAAGAATTGTTAATACTCCAAAAACAATTTATTTTACAGTTTCTAGAAATTGCATTACAGTATTTACGAAAATGATTCCTAATTGCAGTCAAACACAATGTTACTTCTTTTGATAATTGCTTTGTAGTACATTTTGAAGCACCAGCTATGAATCTAGATTTAAAAGGGTTTTTATGTAATTTGGGTATCCAGAACAAAAGTGGAATAGAGGAGTCCTCTTCAGAAATTTTGATATAAAAATTCCTTTTCATCTCATATTTGTGTGTATCTATCAAATTATCAATGGATTGTTTGTGTAATTTATATACGTCATTTCCTCTTATGTCTGAAATATTGTTTATACCAAGTTCCTTTTTCAAAACATCCAGATATTTTTTGCAGATGATCCCAAAATGGTTACCTGCCTTATCTATGTTAGTGACTACAAATATATCTTGTAGTTCTTTGTCTGCTTTAGAAACTTTAGGCTGTTTTAGATTAACGGTATTGAAATTTTTAATGTCAGATTTGTAACGATAAATTCTTTTTCTAAAGACTCTTTTCAAGTTTGATTACCATCCTTCAAATTTCTGAAATTCCATTTTTTCTTTCTTTGCCCATTTCATACAGTAGGAATCAAGTGCATCACATGTATCCTGAAAAATACTGTCAATATTCAACTTGAGACATATCCGAAATTTTGTACCTTTTTTCATCATTTCTTTTAATACTGAATTTTGTATTATATCCAAGTTACCTGTAAATACATGTTTGTGGTATGCATCAACAAAATTAGAATATTTACTATTAGACATAAAGTCACAATGTTGATTTGCTGCGATATCCTCAAGAGTAATTGAAGACAGAATTTTTTTATAATTCATGATACTTTGTCCAATATTGTTGCCATATTTATAGGAAATGATGGGGATATATTTTATTTTGCACTCCGTGGAATCGTGTTACGAACAAATTTCAATTTGAAAAGGGACTGAATGTTTAGTGAGTCAATGATTTTGTGTTTGAAAGGAATGCTGCAAAACATTTGATCTATTTTTTTCTTATTAGAATCTGGTTTCCGAATAGTTGTTGTGTAAGCATACACAATTTCACAAAAAATTTGCGGAAATGTGTGTTCTGAATCAATAAGACCCAAATATTCATTTATTCTTGTTATGTCTCGAAATGATAGTGCTTAAAGAGCTGTATGTAATTGATCAATGCCATTGAAGAAAGCCTGTAGTAAATTTTGGACAAGGTCTTTTGTATCCACGTTCCTACATTTCCTGTTTTTCCGTGATTTTCTTTGTCCATGACTTCTTCTTCTTCTTTGAATACCAGCCTGATTATTATGAAAAGGTGTGTGACTTCTGTCAAGAGTTGCAAAGTCCAAATTCCTAACATCACCGAAGCCTAAAATTCTGTCATTGAGTCCATAAGGAAAAGCTGAATTAAGTGTTTTGATCCAAAAATCTTCCATTTGTAATAATTTCCTTGTGTTAATATAACTGTCTTGGTCTAATAAATTTGGCTCTATGTAATCAATAATTTGAATCCGGCAATCCAAATGTGAATGTTCCGCAGAATTGAAATGATTACACAAAAAAGTGTTTAACTTGTGATTTTAAATTGTAGTTTTATGACCACTGAATCTCTTTTTAACTGATTGAGTAGTTAGGCCCACATATTGTGATTTACATTTGATGCAGGATATCAAATAAATGATATTGGTAGATTCACAAGATAATACCAAATTTTCCGTTCGGAGGTTCCTTAATTTGAATTTTTTGTTAGTAACGTTACTGTGAAACTCTTTGTTCTTCATGAAATTTGACTTGCAGAATTGACAGTTACAAATTCCGTCAAAACATATTCCAAAAATCAGCGCTCGAGACCAACGTTGAACCGTTTTCACTGTTTATCTCACTGTTCATGATTGTTTTAGGTTTTAAAAGTAATTTTGAAAGCCCACCTTGCCATGTATCTATAATCATGTCCCTAAACATTATCCTGGTTCGTCGTTGTTAAGTCAAGCGAGTAACAAAATTAACAATAACTAAAACAAGTCCAAATGGGTGTTAGACTAAAGACGTTACCTGGAATTCCAGTATGCTGTAAACCAGCCTTTTTAGCATGGTCAAAGTGTCATGTGTTAGTATGGAGAAAATTTTATTTTTGTTTGTAGCGTAATCAGTCTCCTGTGAAATAAAGGGTATAGCAGAAAAACGTGGCTGTGGTAGTGTGGCACTGTGGTAGTGTTGCGTTATGATATGTTCATGCTACCCTTGCCACACTGGACAAGTATCTCGGGTTCATTTCGAGATTAACTTGAGAAACTTTGCCACACTGTGAAATTTCACCCGGGATGATATTGAGTTGATATTCAAGGCAAACAGCAAACAAAGCCACAAACAGCAATGTGGCTGCTCATAGCACCGTCACATATAGCAGGTACATTTTCTTTGTTCCACTGTAGCAAATTAGAAATGGTTGATAATACAGTCACTGTTCAGTTTTTAAGATGCACAGAAAGGATAATGAAAAACTTGCGGTTCCCCTTAACCCCTCCTCCCCCAATACACACGCTTCCTGTCCGTGCGAACCCGAGAGGATTGATAACACAACTCGGATCCATCACATTAACCTACATATACTTCTCAGCTGAGAGCAACCACTGGTCAAAAGTTGCTAAGGTGACTGTTGCCCTAATTTCGCTGTATATGTTTATAACAAGTGCCTTGTCAGACCAGGCTGGGCAAGGAAGTGGCATAGGATGGCAGGGGATTGGGGCAGATAGATGAGTAGTTTTACAACAATCCTCTGATAAAAAATCCAGGATCACTGACTCGGTATATTCTGCTGGGGACCCCATCGCTAGTTCGGCAGCCCATTCGGCCACCCATTCTGTGCAGTATACTGATCCTAATCACCCTTACCAATTTAAAAGTGGCATGTGAATCGCTCATATTCCAGCTGGCTACGGGATGGGGGGGGGGGGGGGAGCACTTGTGTGTGTGTTTATCGCACAAAATCTCAATCCAGACACCAGTGGCTTTTTTATGGGAGCTTGATAATATCATAACTCTTGGTCAGTTGCGTGTTCGTGTAAAGTACATGAAAAATTTTTGAAACTAATCATGAGTAAGCCATGGTCACATCATAATAACGCAACACTACCACACTACCACACTACCATAGTGCCACAATGCCACAATGCCACACTGCCACGCCACAATGCCACATCCACGTTTTTTTTTTATTATACCGTAATAAAGGAGAATGCTTTTAGAAAAACAGGCTCTTGCTTCAGGTCTTTTTTGTTTGTTTGTTTTGTTTCGTTTTGTTTTTGTTGATATTTGATAAAGCATAGACCTATGAACGAGATAAGTCCATGAAGAAGAAGAAGAAGAAGAAGAAGAAGAAGAAGAAGAAGAAGAAGAAGAAGAAGAAGAAGAAGAAGAAGAAGAAGAAGAAGAAGAAGAAGAAGAAGAAGAAGAAGAAGAAGAAGAAGAAGAAGAAGAAGAAGAACTATAATTGAGGGAAAGAGGTAGGCAAGGATATCCATTTGTAAAATGTTAGCCGTTTTGGCAGATTGTGTTTTTTTTTTCAAGTTTACCACCTTCTAAATCTGTAAACGCTTTATCTCGTGACATTTCCAATCACATACATATACAAACAAACATAAATGAATTAATCTTCATTTCAATAAGATACTACATATCAGGTGAAGTCTGAAGTATCATATCTATTCTTTAAAAAAGAGATATATATATTACGTATTTGATGTAAAAACAGTCCTATTATAAATGTCCATTCACAAAAATTCACTCCCGAGATTTGTGGACACAATAATTTGGATATGAACAAACTGCCATATGTACAGAGTTCGTTAAATACTTGATATGTTTAAATTCCAAGAATTCAACATTTTACAAGATCAACTTAAAAATGATGATACCGCTGGAAGTGTCAGTGTTAGCCTATAGCGCTGATTTCCTATCCGTCTGTGGTGCCAGTTTGGAGGTTGACGTCGCTGGCTCGTTTTTGACAACCAACACCACGAAGGTCAATTTTCACCCAGATATTGATACATATACTCAAAATGGCCATTTTTTTTCAATAAAGTCTGAGGATTATCATGAAAAAAAATATTTGGCTTATAACCAAAAATTAACTGATCTAGAAAATTCTGGGTAGAAAATGTATTTTTAACCAAATATCAGAAACTTTTCACGTTGCCATATCAAATTATATGCACCATCGGATGCAGCTAAACGAGTAGATGATTTTTTTTTTCAAAGTTGAGGTGAGTTTGCTTTATAATATGTTACGCTTCCGCCGTTTGTCAGCACTGCGCTTGCGCATTAAAATCTATCACACAGGGTGTTACACATGTGTCTGTCGTTGGCTATTTCTTCTAGTTGGGGGGTGTCCTATTGTTAGATTTGTTTGTTCAAGATCTTTGTTTACTACTTTTATCCAGGTTGGGTTTTTTTTCTTTTCTTTTTTTTTTTTTCCTTTTGGTCTTTTGACTGTTCGGATTGCTTCTGTTAGGGCACATCTTGCTGGGTAGTTTTGGGGGAGTCTTAGTATATGTCCTAGCCATCTCAGTCTTCTTTTCTTTATTGTGGTGCTACTTTTTTTCTCTCCTGTCCTTTTGTATAGCTCCTCATTCTTGATGATATAGGGCCATTTGATTTGTAATATTAGCGTATTAGATTTTTGTGGAAGGCATCTATCTTGTCTGTGTCTGTCTTTCTTAGAGTCCATAGGTCACTGTTGCATGGGAATATGCTTGTTACATAGGTATTGGACAGTCTTAGTCTTGTGTTCAAGTTAGATTTTTTACTTGTAAGCTTGTTACATTGTTGTCTGAATAACATTGTGGCAAGTTGTTTTCTTCTTTTTATGTCTTCTTCTGTTTCTAGCAAAGATCCGAGGTATTTGTATTTTTTACATTCTTCCGAGTCTCCTCTTGTTAACCCATACTCTTCTGTTTTTGTTTGCTATACTTGTAGGTTTCTGTCTTTCAGCTTTTCTGCGATTTTTTGTTTTATTTGTGCGGTCTTGTGGTGGGAGGTTGTTATCCAGCCTATGTCATCTGCATACTGTTGAGATATTGTTCTGTAGTACTCTTTTTTGTAACTGCAGTTGTGGTCTTGTAGGCGTGGTGGCAGTTGCTCTTCTATGATTGCGTTTTGCTTTGCATCTGTGTTATTTGTTTCCTTCTGCTGTCTTTTATCTAGTGCTTGGGCTCGGTAGAGTGTGAACAACACGGGGCTTAAGCAGACTCTTTGGGGGACGATGTTTGTTTTGAATTGCTCGCCCTCTGTTTTGCCACATCTTACTTTTAGAATAACGTCTCTTAAAAGTATTGTCCTCATATCCATTTCGTCTTTTTCCAGTATATCCCGCAGGTCTTGAAATAATATTCCTATTTCAACCGTGTCAAAGGCTTTGCTCATGTCAAACAATAATATTATGCTATGGTAGTTCTGTGGGGTTATGGCCTTCTCTGCTAGTATATATGCTGCAAAAACAAGTTCTGTGGTGCTCCTTCCCGCTGGGTAGGCTGCGTGAGTTATGGGGATATGATCATTTAATTTGTTTTGAATTCTTCTGATGATGCATATTGCCAGTATTTTCCTTATCATGCTTAATAGTATGACAGGCCTTAGGTTTTCAGGGGGTCTTTTTTGTTCTTGTTGGGTTTGGGTAGAGGTATTAATATGCTTGTCTTTATTTCCTGTGGATATTTTCTGGCAGTTGCAAAATCATTTAGTGTCTCTGCTATGCCATGCCCTATTATTGGTAGTCCATATTTAAGCTGTTTCGCACTTATATTGTCTATTCCTTCACTTTTGTTGTTTTGAGTGATTTTATTGCCTGCTTTACTTCCTGCTCGGTGAATGGTTCTTTCATTTTCCACGGCTCTACTTCTTTCATTGTCTCCTGGTTATCTTCATCAAAGAAATTTGTGGAAAAAGTCCGTTATTATTTTGTTTGCATCCTCCTCATTGGTTGTTACTCCATTTCCTGCTTTCACCATTGCTGCTTCTTTCGGCTTGTTTCTTTGTATTTGGCGGATTACTTTAAACATCTTAGTGGAGTCGTTTTTACTTCTTTCTATTTCTTCTATGTCTTTGATTAGTTTTTCTTATTCAATTTCTTGTAACTTTTTGTCCATTTACATCTTTGTATCGTTTAATCTTAATGAAATTGTATCATTAAAAATCAGAGCCTCGTCTTCGATATCTCAATCCAAGATGGCCGCAAAACAATGGAATTACGGGCTAAAATTTCAAATGGATGTAATTTGTTTAAAACACAAGTTTGGGGGATGATATTTTTTTTAAAATTATGTACTAAATAGCGCAATCTTTATGTTTCACCTATTTTATATACAGATGTATACCTGTTATGTAAAATTGGAATTAACAGTTGCAGAATACCCTTTAGACAATTCTTTTTTTACATTTATGCGTTAATTTCGAAAATATATTCTTGAAAGTGTTCTACGCTAAATTTTACAAAACTTGTTCTCTTCACTTTTTGCGATTTCTTCTTATTGATGTGTCAGAAAGACGACAAAGGCCAAAAAAGTCCTATCCAGATCAGTAGAGTGACCGCCAATGTCACTTCAAGGTCACCTCAAGGTCATTGAGGATGTCCAAATATATTCTACTGGTATGTTCTATCAACAGGCCAACGTTCATCAAATATAGATTTCTTGACCATGAGTATCCAGCATATCCCCCGAATATGGCCATTTTAATGCGCACTTTTGGCTTCATTAGTCCCAGTGTAAGTGTAGTGTTTTTATTTACTTTTACTCAATATGACTTAAAGTAGGCGAAAATTGTTTTAATAGTTTTTGCGAACATGTATATAGGTTATTTGAGATTTTCGTTAAAAACGAAAAAGCGTTTTGTTCAAGAATACTGCCGTCAAAAGTCACAGCATAAATATTCTTGTTTTAAAGCACAAGTATGAAAATTCATGACACTATTAAGATGAAGGAGTTCACTTGAAAGACACTGCCTGGGGACACTGCCTGGAGTCGTGTGTTCCAACGGGTTCACAAGTATATGCCGTACCTTTCGTGTTAACGGGAAAGATCTACTTATTATCGTTCAGATTTATTTGATATTATCGCTAGAGCCCGACTTCTTGATCTCGGTTAAGGATGAGTGACGCTAAGTGACAGCAGGGCAAACAGGGAACACACTTTTATCCTGCACATGTCTCCACTTGCTTTCTGCTGTCGTTGCAATATACATCGTATAGTTTCCATTGCAGCCTGATTTGTAACTGACGGTCCCGACATATCCTGAGATGTGACTTGCGGATGCCCTAGTAGAATTTGCCACACTTCTTGCTAAAAATACAGAAATCTCAACTTGAAAAAAATGCTGCCAACGATATCTATTTGGCTATATCTGAGAAAGGACCATTTTTCTGGCAAATGCTACCGGTTTCGGGCAATATGGCTATAACATTGAGCGACCGTATACTCCTGTCTCCTCTACTGGTACCTTGGCCTTCTGCTTTTGCATAACAGTGTACAAATACTTACCGATTCGTAAGAAAGCGTTTTATTCACATCCCCGTGCAATAGTGTTTGTTATCACTAGCTGTTTCGCCAAGTTAAAAAAAGTAAAGGAGGTGATTGATGAATCTGATGATCAGTATCTGTGGCCACGTCCATCCATGTAGCTGCATTTAAAATGGAAGCAATAGGTACGAGGGTCAGTTGGCCACCTTTTCAACCATTCTTTACCACTGATTATGGATGAAATGTTGGCTCCTATTGTAACTATTAGGATAAGAATTTGTGAAATTATCAATGGAAAATAGAAATCAAACAAATAATCTATTTTGTTATGTGGGTTTTAACTTAATCAAACTTATTCCCTGTGCCTTACTCTCAAAAGAAAATATACGACAAGAACTGACAGTGACTCGGGGGAATAGATAGTCTCTTGGAGCACATAGGTTAAAACTCAGTCAAGATTGAACGGCCTGGTCGCAAGAAACAAAGATGATCTTTGCAGTTTTCAAGAGGACAGGGCAACGTTTATCTCAAAGACCAACTGACAAGGTGTCGCTCATAAAAGTATTCTAGTTGGCGTGCTTGTTCTACCACTGCAATTATCGGTTCATGCCTCACTAAAGATTTGGATGCAGAGGAGGTGTATGTTTTTGTTTTTGTTGCTTAAAGCAAGGGGGTACACGTGTACCATCATTGCTTTATGTTTATTTATTTGTTTGTTTGTTTTGACCCACAGGATGCACCGTCATACGTGTTGGTTTTTTTTTCTTTGCAATCCACCGCCCGAAACAAGAGCTCCCGGAAATTTGATTGTTCTTTATATCGTAACCTCGACCTTTATCAGCAATTCAGCAATCGAACGACATAGTTTTAGGGCGGGATAAAAATTACATACATACATACATACATACATACATACATACATACATACATACATACATTATGGAACTCCGTTTCTTGTTTTATTCAGTATTTGATCAGAACAAAGCGTGTTCGTGCCGTGAACAAATGCATTTGTTCATGTAATTAAGTACAGTATATTTGTTCCTCTGAACAAATTGGTTTGATCCTCTGATTAATTCTATTTGTTCTTATGATCAAATCGATTTAATCAGAGGAACAAATTTACTTATTTGATCACATTAACAAACATATTTCTTCAGATGAATAAATCGGTATATACCTTATTCTATTTGATCAGAAGAACAAATCAATTTAGTCATCTAAACAAATGCATTTGTTCGTGTGATCAAATTCATTTCATTTGTCCCTCTGAACAAATCTATTAGATCTTCTGATTAAATCAGTTTGTTTTTCTCATCAAATCAATTTGATCAGAAGAACAAATATGCTGCATTTGCCTGTCAACAAAAAGGCAAATAAAACACAAACCATTCATAAAATGTCCCACAAAGTATACGTTTTTGAAAAGCAAACTAACTGGAGAATCCGTATTTGCTATTGTCATTTGTGTCACTTTTATAGTGTTTATACAGTAGGTGGACAAACTGAGAGTATGATTGTCTGAATTTTTCCACAGAAAAGTGGATTAAACTTTTTTTATTTTTCACTATAATATTGAAAATATAGTGAAAATATTCTGTAATATTAAAATTATAGTGAAAATAGAATGTATATATACTTGGTCAAAAAAGCGTGTCTCTTTTTTATTTTTTATTTTATTATTTTTTTTTCAAATTTATTATTTTTTTTCTTTTGTCATTGAGTAGTTGTGATTGTTTTGAAGTTGACAAGATGACACTTCAGTTTTCATCAAAAGGCTCAGACTTTGGAGCAATATTTTGACAAAACTAAATCCTTTTTTGCTAATGTGAGACACCCTTTTAAGTTCACTTCATACAAATTATTTTACTGCAAACTAAAAGTGTCAAAGTCAAATCTGTTAGAAGTGTGGAATATTTAGGCATTAGGCAAAGACTTAGCTTAGTGTTAATCATTTGTAAAACAGGATTTTTTCCTTTGAAAAAAATCATGAACCTTTGGAACGTTTATTAGACACACAAAATGGTGTCTCATATAGCTACCAGAAACGTACCAGCATAATTTAAAGGAATTTGACATCCAAAAATTAAAATGAAAACGAAAAAGAAAAACTATTAACTGTTTGAATACATTTTCTGATTTTTGTGATATTTTGGTATCTTCTCCAAATAGTTGGTTTAATTGTCATCAACTTCCATCCATAAGTTTTATTTGGGTTAAAAGTTCCGAACGTAGTTATTTACAAGGGCTGTTGTACAGACAGATGTCTTTACGTTTTTACCCTTCTTCAGTAAAAAAAAAGTTATAAGTAAATTCGGCAATTGCATCAGTTATGTCACTATATACATCGAGGATATTTAACAAACCTGAAACATGCACGTACCACATAATTAAAAAGTCCCCAATACAAAATTGATGTGAGGAGCCTATATATGCTGATATTTAGTCCTCTTTGCCCTTGGACCGGGTGTATTCAAATGTGATCCATGAAACGGAGGCTTTTATGGTTTGTGTGGACTTGTCTTGCTCTTGTCATTCCTACAGGCACATGGAACGAACGTGACAATAAAGATCGAATAAAGTATAGGTTGAGGCATAGGTAGTGACTGAATTGAATGTAGAGCGTAAGGACATAAGTTGGGTGGGCGAGGGTCAAAACTGTACGGAGGATGCAACACTGTTGCACCTGTTTATATACATGATATTATAGGCATAGGCATAGGCCTATTAATTTGCTTTCAAGGAAATCCTTCCACCTTCCACAAACAAATCTGGAGTTTTGTCAGCAGAAAAATTGAGGGTCTTTGAAGTAAAACCTTAGCAACGGTCCCAAGTTTCTCTGTCAAGCAGGCTTATGTCTCAAACATCGTTTCCAGTACACGGGTAAGTGCGTCATATATGATGACGTATTTAAATGGTGTCATCATCATCATCATCATCATCATCATCATCATCATCATCATCATCATCATCATCATCATCATCATCATATAGGCTGTCTGTCTTAGATCAATCCTTTTTTATATTGAAAGGCACTTGCAAAGTGTGACATCAAAATTTTTCTTGTAACAGGAGGTATTCATATTTAACTCTATTAACTGAAGACCTGCTTTGGTCCCCTCAGTTGCCAGGCAACAGAATTATGCTACCGCTTCCGCGATGATGAAAGCAATTGCATCAGTTATATCACTATACCATCCAGAAATTCCCCTTTTTCTAACAAACACATTAAATATCCTAAATATGTTTAGCATTTTATATGTTGCAAAACTTATTGAATGACTTTGCTTGCGCTTTTTGCACTCTCGAATTGTTAATTACATCACAGAAGTTCATTTGGCCCTGCTTTATGCATACGCCCGTCCTCCTTCCTGTCAAGTTCTCTGCTTTAAAGCCCAGGTGGCGGAACAGCTTCCCTGTTAATATGACTACTAATACCTCCTAGTCTTCGCGCTTCGTGACCGATGTCTTGATTCGCAGACAGACTTGCACTTGCGGTCCATTATGGTGTTTGGCAACGGGAATGAAGTTCTGCGTCGAACACATTTAATTCAGGCGACCAGATGGCGGCAAGATTAACATATTCGCGGCGTGGGAGCATGTAGGGCATTTCTTGTGTAAATCATGGAAAACATTAATCAGTTGCTTCATAACGGTATGCATAGTAAGAACTGTTGCTCACGAGTCACATATACAGCGAGCTCAAACAGGTGTGTTGAGAGAGTGAACTGAACAATTGACTGAACTGCGAATCTCATATTAAAGGTTCTGAAAACATACAAGATGTTGAATCTCAGGCTCCGCAGATTTCGTGTCCCGTTGATAAGCTGGTTCCCCTTGAATTGGAGGGGCCGTGCTGTATAGCGGAAACTTAATTCCCTACTCTCAACTTAAGGTAACTGAGATTTAAAACTTAAAATCTGCAATAAAAACAGACACAACTGATCTGGGAGACAACAACTTTTTTTAAATGTAGAGCTTGTGAGCTCTTGGCCGTCGCCTTAAATTCTGGTACAATGCCAGATCACAGGTGATATGGAGCCTAGCCCAGTCACCAGTTTAATACCCATAAATAAACAGTTCAACAGCCAGTTCTGCTCAAAGGGGTTGGGGTACCCAGCTTCTTCATGTTATATCCGCACAATGTTCAGGTATTTTCTGATTGAATTACATGCAGTTTTTGCTGCCAGGAATGCCACATAACAAGCCAGATCCCTTTTACAAATTGGGACCAGGGCGATGCCTGCCTTACCACAAAAATCTAAATACACTGCAAGGTGAGACTTATACGTCTTCCATGTAGAGGCTACAAACACATTTTTCAGGAATTTAGCTACCTGCACAAAATTAGGCACAAAATTAGGAAGTTGGCACCAGAACCACCGCAAGTGTAGTCTACTTAGACAATCGACCAGCAGGTGGCTACCAAAACGGACATATACAGATTTATCTTGAAGTTAAAAATGGCTTATAGCCAGAAAAATAATCTCAATGCATGCATAACCACTTTACTTCTGCAAGTGCCGCTATTAAGGGCTGACACAGTCATTATGTGGTCAGAAGTCACATTCACCACATGGTTGGCCCGACAAGGGGCCTACTGACAGGCTGCCAACACAACAGCCAATGTCTCCTTACAGTTTCTGTGGAGGCCCTCGACCTCTGGCCAGTCCATGTCCCAGTTGCAATACATCCAGTCACCTTCTTAAAAGGGGCCTGCTCTGTCTGAGCAGCCATGAGTTTGCACACTCCTAATAGGCTGTTTGTGAAGCAAGAGCGATTTACCATTAAAGATAACCATATATTGCTGCCACCATAAGAAATTCATCAGATCAGTGTGCACTCTGTCTGTCTTCCCTTGGAGGGTCCTTATTGCATTAATGCACCAACAGAGAAAACTCTCCTGCCCGCCACTACTGCTGCCACAAAATTTAAGAAGCTGACAGTGCTCTGTAGCTGTCACCTGAAAAGCTGCTGCTTAGAAGTCACGAAGTTCAACTGCTGCCTAATTTTGTCCAGTTAATCCTGTGGTAGACGCACGGATATGCCCACTGGAATCCACCTCGATGCCAAGGTACACCATCTTCTGTGATGGGCCATGTACCTTACTCCAATTAATCATAAAGCCTAATTTACGAAGCAGATGAATGAGGTAGTTCATGGCATCAAGGCACTCTGCCATGGAGGTTGCTATGGTAACAAAATCATCTTTATATACACACACTTAAAAACCTTTTCATTGCATAATGCCTTTAACTTCTTGAGTAATCCTATGAAAAACTATAACTGAGAGACGTGCCCCAAATGGAAGTTTACAATCCGGCAGGTACACATCCTGACCATTGATGGTCCACTTAAGCCCAGTCACCTGTTGACTATGTGGGCTAATGCACACATTCATGTAAGCTGATTTAATATCTACTTTGGCCAAGTACATTCCTGGCTCTAGCATGCCAGTCAAAGTATCCACTGTCTCGAATCTAATGTCCATCTATGTTGGCATGACTGTTAGCAGAAAAACCCTCCAGCATACTACAGTCATTGGAAAGGTGTTTACCACCAACTGCCTTGTCCACAGCCCCTAAGGGGCTTACTATTTTGGGGTGATGCACTGTAGGAACATAATTCCCTGTCCAAATTTCATGTAGCACCTATGCGTGCACCATGTCTCTGTTTTTGGCACTACAGCATGATGCATGGTTAGGGAGCACTACAGCTACTACGTCTGTGTCATTGTCCACTATATCAAAGCCTTTCTTTATACCACTCAGGATGAAATCCCTGTCTGGGTCATTCCATGAAAGCTTCTCCTGCCAAGCTTGCAAATTGACTTGGGTGGATATTCAGTTCTTTAATGCTTCATGCAGTGCTGCTGGGTGATTCTGCTCACACTTGGCTACAGAGCAGACATGATGATATTTGCAGTCAGTGAAATGGAAGCCTTTCTGTGAATTGAATTTCTAACAAATTTCTAGACCCTCCTGTGTGAGTGGGCCTCTCTTGGCTGCAGCCCCATCTTGTGATCCGGGGTGCATAGGCTGGCTACTTCTGCCAGAGTGGATAGTAGACTGAGTTGTCTGCCTCTATTGTCCCTGCAAAAAACTTATCTGCAGATGGGGCATTTCAGTGCCCCACCTAAATCCTGGGGCGACCTGGGCCCTACTGTACTCCCGGTCAAAGAACCACACTGAAAGAGTCTGAAATTTGGCAAGCAGTTGGTCGGGCCATTTGTTACACGTAGTGCAACATGCCGGACATGTCTGTGCCCTTTTCCCACACAAGCGTGTGTAATATTGCCAGATTTGTGACTGACCACTGAGATATTGTCAATGTTTCCAGTTTGGGTTTCTTTTGACCTGATTGGACCACTAACTGAACCCCATCTGGGGTGTCCAACATTACTTGATCTGCAGACTGACCTGAACAATGCACAAAGTCCCATATATCAAAGTAAGGAACTTGGCCCTTACCTGCGGCATTGAATAAGTGCACCTGCGGGTTCTGCCACGATCCCACCATGGGCGCCACCATGTTGGATGGAGCCTGAGCTGCTGCAATTGGACCATTATTGGGCACCGGAAATAAGATGGAGTGAATGTCAATTAAAGCCCACAATGCTTGATTGAATGTCGCTGTAAAATCTACTGGGGCCCCAGCTGCACGAGATGCCTGGGTTTGTAAGTTTCCAGGCTAGCCCAGCACCTCCCATACGTATGAATCCTGCAGATGCTGTACTTATTGCAAGGCCTCTGCCCGACATCCTGTGCTACTTCCCACTGCCTGGGGCACCTGCAGTGAAGGAATGGGGAGTGCCCCCTGAACAGCAGTAACTACACACTGTAATTGCTTGGTTGCTCTGCAAAGTTCCAACATAGCCTTCAAAAGTAACTTTTGTTGGCCCCTTGGAATTTTTGATGACGCCAAGTCAGATGTTTTGAGTAAGCCAATAGCCTGCAAAGATGTAAACCCATCTTTGAAAAGGAGCTTAACTGTTTCTGGCGAAATCTTGTGGGATGTTGACCAAAGCTCCACAACTTTTGTGTCCAGGATGGAGTTGCTGGCCTGCCTGTGATGTGTTTTGTTCTTGCCCATAGTAGTACTGGCTTTAATTAAGTATACAAACGGCCATGAAAACCAGATTGTTTTTAGCGATACTGCTCGAGAATTACTGGCACCACTGGACGATGCCATGTCCACCCTGTTCTCGTGTTTCCCAGGGTGGGGTTTGGCCTCTTTGCCATTGGAGACTTCTACGGGGAGCTGGTCGGCATTAGTTCAACATATGCTCCTTATAGCAGCACTGATTCCCCAGAATCCGGTACAAATAATCCACTCGCTCCTGTCCCAGGCAACAATCAGCACACAATAAATGCTGTAAGTACCTTAAAAACATGTTTGTGACGTCACTGTATAATGATTTTTAATAACAATATTTTCGAAAAACTACCCATTTACAATGGGAGCACCAACGGAAAGGAGTTAAATCCAGGAAGAGTCCGAAACATTTACATCAGAGATACCAACTGTCCCTCATCATCAGGGACAGTCCCTGAAATTAGCTGAAATCTTGACCAATCTGTCCTGCAATTGAACAGTATTTTATTATGTATTCTTTGTTAAATATGTTTTGTACCTGATGCTCTCACTCAAATGTCCCTGAAATGGCATTTTAAATATTGGCATCTTTGTTATATATTTATAATGTCTTTACCTGACACAATATTAGATAACACCAGGTGGGCATAGTAATTTCCCGCCACAACTGCATACCTGGTTGTCCAAGTAACCATAGTCTCGCCTGGCAAAATACTGCCAGCTGCCAGTGCGGACAAGTGGGATATTACCAATATTTTTGAATTAAAGAATACTTAGTTGAAGCAAATAGAAATTTATTCTTGAATGCAATTTAGGAAGCACAAAGTGAATATGAATTTTGAATTTGTGTAAACTTAAATTTCTCTAAAAGGCACTAATTTTGTGAGAAGGGGTATCTATCCCAGTCTGTGACAGTGATATGCCCAAGTGGCCTCTGTGATTGACAGGTGTGAACCCTGTGCTTTGTGGTGGGAAATTAATATGCGTGTGACTTACTATCAACAGCAACGTGTTTGGAGTGATCGAAGTCATGCGTAAGATCACACCCCTGGTGTATTTACCGCATATTTGGTGCATGTTAAGACAGGATATTTGGAGTAATATGAGTATTAATTAGTATACTTACCTCTCGATCACCATTGCCAAGACCTCTATGTCTGGGCATGACGCCCAAGAAATCGAGATGAGAAGCTTGCTACTCCCACTTCTGAAAACCTGACCGTCCCATGGTGCCATCTCTCAGTTCATGTGGAACTGATGGTGACGCCATGCACACATGTGCCTTCCTCTTTTGAAGAGTGGTCAGTTGACATCAGCTGTAAGAGGAAGCGGGCTTGGTCGGGTGGGCATCTCTGGTGGTCGAAAGGTAAGTATACTCTTAATACTGATATTGCTCCAAATCTCCAGTATTAATTACGTAACTTTACCTCTCTACCACCATTGTCAATATACAAACGTACTGGCAGTGGGGTAATCAGTACAGGTACACTGACCTCATACACCAGCGAGATCAGCAGCTCGGGGGAAACCATCGGTCCATGTGAGGAGATGACATCTGAAGGGAAAATGTCAGAACTATGTGGAGATGAGGCTGTCGACAGCAGAATCTGGCTTAACCAGAAACCCTCCTTACCGACCCATATGGGACTGCACTGGACCCCCTGTGTGTCACCCACCAACATGACAACTGTCCGCCTCATGGGTAGATGTTATCGGTTTCAGCTCCATCGGACCTAGAGATCTAACAGGTCCTGGTTGCAAAACTAGCAGGTGCCATGAGATGGTTATGAGGTTCTGGGGGCAGCTATAAATCCATGTCAAAACTGGCAACAGGCCGGAAGTTGGAAAAAACTGCAAGATATTGTCCACGATTAGGTCTACTAGGCGCAAAGCCCTGCAAGGCCCACTGGGAAAGGCGCCAAGCTATAGGCCTACATCTGATCAACTACAAGAGCGTCATGAACTGAACACGGTAGCAGCTCTGATGGGATCTTGAAAGGCCTAACGGACCAGTATCCGAACCTGTGCAAAGGAGCCTGTTATGGCCACAAAGGCGTACATGCCCTCCTTGTCATTATCATGTGTGAGAATATGTTTGTTTCTTGCTGAAGGTTGTGTAAACCTTTTCTCACAATGAGGACAAGCATATGGTCTCTCACCAGTGTGGATCACTGAGTGTTTCCGTAAGTAACCACTAAATATGAAAGCTTTACCACATTCTAAACATACAAAGGGTTTCTCTTTCCCATGACATTTTAAATGCTGCTGCAGCAGTTCTTCAGTGGCGAAAGTGTACTCACATTGTTGACAAATAAACTTTTTTTCTCTAGCGGTGCACTGATCGTGTATAACTGAGCGTTTTGATTTGAATGCGCGTCCAAAGTCACCGCAGACAAATGGACTTTCCTCAGCATCAGCACTGTGAAGCAGCATGTGCCTTTTTGCAGTATTCAACACCCTAAATTGCATCCCACAGACATCACAGGAGTATGGCTTCATCCCTGTATGTATCCACGAATGCCGAGTCAAATGCTACTTCAATTTGAATCTCTTTTCACAGTCTGTACAAGCATGGGGTCTATCTTCACTGTGGATGACCATGTGTTCTCTCAACATAGAGGCCTGTGTAAGTGCATCTGCGCACAGCTTGCAGACATATGGTTGTACACCACTATGAACACGTGCATGCACCATCAAACTTTGTTGTCGCTTAAACTTTTTGCCACATTCTGTACAACTGTATGGTTTCACGTCCACATGAATGCTCATATGGCTTGTTAAAAGTCGCTTTTGGGCAAATGCTCGCTGACATATGTCACATTTGAAAGGCTTCTCGCCTGTATGTACATGCAAATGTGATGCTAAATGATGCTTCTGACTAAATTGCATTTCACACTGATTACATTTGAATGGTTTCTTCTTGCTGTGTATGTACGAATGCAATCTGAGTCTAGCTCTTGTGACAAAGCTCTTTTCACATTTGTTACAGGTAAATGGCTTATCCCCTCTGTGACAGCGTAAATGCAAATTAAGAGAACATTTACTGGACAATGCTTTTCCACACTCCCCACAAATAAACTGTTTGCTAGATGTCTCTTACAGCAAAGCAGTGCTGGCGTATGTGCTTGGATCTAACTGTAAGTTGTTTGAGCTTGGACCTAACTGTGCCCCATCGTTATTGACAAAGCTCATGGGTTCCTTTCCGAGGTCGTCTAAAGGTTCTTCAGTGGCCTTTCTCCTGGTATTTGGGGCCACCACGTCTTTATCACTCAACTCATTGAGACATTCTCTTCATGATCTACAGAACCATTTCGAATGTTAACAGTTGAGGAGTCCTTGTCTTCAGTCTCCAGACTCCCTACAGCATCTTCACCAGAGTGGCTGTCCCTGGAGTCCTCCTGATCAGAGTCACTGTCCTCATCAGTTAGGTAGTCCAAAGAGTCCTCATCACTCTGGAACTCCAGGTGGCACTCATTAGTCTGACTGTCTATGGACTCCTCATCACTGTCACTACTCAAGTATGCTAAGGGCTCTTTGTCAGCATGGGTGATGGAATGTTTAGTAAGCTGTGGCCTTTTCATTTCCACTTCAACCTGCAAAAACACAATAAACATAGTCATCTACAGCATCATTTTTTTTCTCACAGTTCTACAATGTCTGGGTTTGTAGTACCTGTACCCCAAGAAACTGGGCACAAAGTCCACTCTTATGATCCGTTTCCAGCCCAATGTGAACTTGCTGACCCCAGCGATATCATACACAGTGAGCTTAAACATTTAAACATTATGATCCTAATTAGTCTTTAATCAAATTAGACCGTAACCGTCACAACCATAGTCATGGTCATACCAGGGCCCCTGAACTACATAAACAGAAGCATGTGCTTTATGTGGTATATAAGCAAGTGAGGCCCCAAAGCAAAGAACTTTAAAGTAAACATAGCCACATGGCACAAAATAACAACACACCATTAAAAATGAGTATTGAAAAAAAGAATTGCATTGTTTTAGTTGATACGATTACATGTAAACATCTGGAAAAGGAATGGGAAAATACACTGAGTATTCCTAAAAGAGACCTAGTGCAACCATATATATACTCATTAAATGTGGGCTTCAGCCACAAAAGATTGAACAAGTCACTAGAAAGTAAATATACGCTTTCCGTTTGACACAAGCTGGTACATTTCCTAAAATCAGAAAAAAACCACAATATTACATAAGAAGGCAGTTGCAGCGCTAACTGACCTAGCAGTAAGATGAAGTCAATGATGAAAACTAGAAAATTTGATTTACTCGTTAGCAAATCAGTCTGGGTGCCTGGAGAAACTGCAATGCAATGTATGCAGCTGTGACATAAGCTCCAAATGTGTCAGGGCATGTTAACAGTATGGCCAAGTTAGTGAAAAGTGTTGCAGGATGTTATAGGTAGACATGTCTAGCTTTGACCTTTCAAGGTCACTCCAGATCAAAAAAGACAACACCAGATGAAAGTTTACTATTCTAAATCAGAGAGACAACTTCCCTACTAGTTGTATTACCATGCCAAGTTGAAACAGTCAAATTCTCCTAATTTGCATAAATTTAAATGTTACAACTTTGGCACATGGTTCATTGGATGCGCGTAAAGCACAAACCTATGTATTGAAGTTGGAATGTCATCTCTATCTGTAATAGTTTTATAGATATGCAAGATTTAAATTTTGTGTATTCACCTAATTTGCATATACACAAATCCTACAATTTTGGTTCATGGTTCATTGGATGCACCTATAGCAGAAATCTGTATGCGGAAGTTAAAATCGCATCTCTATCTATAATATTTTTGCAGATATTCAAGATTTAAAATTAGGTAATCATCTAATTTGCATAAACTCAAATCCTACAAGTTCGGTTCATGGTTCATTGGATGCACCTCTATTACAAACCTATATATTTAATTTGGAATGGCATCTCTATCTATTATAGTTTTGAAGATATTCAAGATTTAAATTTTCAAAATGCCTTAATTAGCATAATTTAAAATTTTACAATTTTTGTTTACTGTCCTTTAGATTGGCACGTCACAAACCTATATGCTGAACTTTGAATTTTGTATCTATCGATAATTGTTAAGTTGATATGGGGCTTTTAAAATTTTAATTGCCCCTAATTACCATAATTTTGAACATCATGACTATTCCAAATCAGAGAGACAACTTCCCTACTAGGTGCATTGCCAAGCCAAGTTGAAACAGTGTAGCTTGCATGGTGTCAGAGAAAAGCTCCGGATAAATTTAGCGGAAAGAAAGAAAGAAAGAAAGAAAGAAAGAAAGAAAGAAAAAAAGAAAAAAAGAAAGAAAGAAAGAAAGAAAGAAAGAAAGAACAAACAATATATCTGGGTTGGCACCCAGACATAATAACAACCATGCAAGCTCTGTCAAACTAGGCCATGCATGCCACAGTGCAGAGCCCTAAAGCTATCAGGCAAGAACAACGTACTGTGTACAGCACCAATACCGCCCTATGTTTCATTGACCTTGCAAACAAGATATGCAGGCAAATGATAATGTTGAGCACAATACTTTAAAAAAGCGATTTACACTGAAAGTACATGTGCAAGGTGACGAATAACAAGTATTTCAATGCTTAGAAGATACAGGTTGAAAGTATTAAGTAATTTGAAAAAGATGAACATTCTAATGTTATATAGTAGGAGCATCATTCTCCACATAAGTATTTTAATACAAACATAAATCAATGTAGGAAAATATTTACTGGCATAATGCACCCTGTAATAAGTATATAAAAACATCAACAATTGCTTAATTACTGATGGTGGGAAACATAAGCCAGCGAGTTGTTACTCATCACATGGAGAGGATAAACACAACAGAAGTGGGCAGTTGGAAGAAGGGGGCAGAACAGTAAACATTGACTGAGCCAAGGTCCTGCCTTCTCTTGTATGGTTAGCCATACAGGCCAAAATTTGTGTAGCATGGGTTGCCTGCTCAATGTATATAGTAACTGAACTACACATTTGATATTTCATATTGCTGTACACATACATATTCAATGCTGACTGTATAATCCTTTCGTCATTCAAAACAAGTAAAAAACTTCACACAACTTCAACATCTTGTCTGGTCAGTCAACAAAGAGAAACACTTTCACCATTTCAACAATTCGCCCTGTGATACCAGTGCCAAGATGTTCATATAAATCTCATCATTAATACAAAACTCACAAGAATTGCATGTGTTGAGTTGTGTGTTTAGCTGAATACACATATTATTTTAAACTGTAACCTCTTACAGAGTTGGTTAATGTCGATCTACCACAGAGTCTGCAGTGAAGCCCAGTACTCAAACTTGTATGGGTCTGATTCTGCATTTCTACAAAGCAGTGAACACAACAGATTGTGCTTGGCATTGGCCATATGAGGGCAGTACTGTTCCCAGGTGGTATTCATACACAAGTTAAGGAGCAAGATAGCACATGAAGCACGTGTAAAAACTGTAAAATGTCTAAATTGACTTCCTGTCACTTTTGGTAAGATGAATTGCTAATTCCCTTCATGCCAAACAGTTTCACTGTAACTTTTTTCTCCAGTAGACTGGGAACCAATATGTGATTGAGATTGTAACACTAAAAAGACACACTGTCTGTACCCAACGCAACACTATCCTGTCCTTCAAAAAACTGACTTATCTAATACTGCATTCAGTTTCAATAAAGCTGAACCATTACAACCAGCTTTAGGTTTACCACTATATAGGACAAACGGACATGTTCACTTAAAACATATGCATATCTTATCCCTTTTTACATGAGTTTACAGTTGTAATGGTTCAGTTTATTTTACACTTGATTCCTCCTTGTCAGTGCCCCAAGTTGTCCCAGCCGCCAGGCCAAGATCATTATGCTAGATCACTTGCCATTCTATTTAAAGTGGTGCAGCAGCCTCTTTAACATGTTTAAGAAGTGCTATATCATTCAGTATAACCCATACCAACAGATACGAGTGATATGGGTAAATTACCGTATTCATTCCAATAGTAGCATACTGTGCTAATGCAAGGATTTCCTGGAGCAGACATGGTTTTCACGGACTTTTGTGGTAATATTAATGATATGTCTTCATTTATAACACCACAAGCAATTGAACTTATTACAGAATCCATAAAGCATAAAACAACAATAAACCCTCTTCTTTCCCCAGAAGCAGTTAATTTTTTAAAATATTGAAAAATATTGAATTTTAAGTAAAAGCCCCAAGATTAAAAAGTTGGGGGTGTGCTTCTTTTAGGATATGTGCTACAATTGGAATGAATACTGTGTATTAGTGTGAGGCATACATAGAGTAGCTGTATTAGATTATCACCTGTCACCTTTGTGGAAGCACACAGTAGCTGGAGAAGTTGGCTCCCTGCTTACAGACCAGGTGGTGTTGGGTTGCTGAGGAATGTTGCACCCTGTGAGGGTTCAGGCCACATTGTGTTTTGGATGCTTAGGTTTTATGGCAGGTTTTTGCATCAGAAATATCATCATACTGGTCAGTCAGAACATAACGGCCCAAGTTTTACGATGTACACGTGACGTCAAGCCCGTATAGAATTTACTTTAAGTAAGGGACAATATACATATTTGAAAATAAACATGAACTATATGTTGAAAAAAATCGGGACAATACTGATTGTTACTGTTGAATAAAGAAACCACGAAGAAGAGCATGTTGTTTATCTCAGACCCCTGCGCTCCTGGCTAATAATTTTTTAAAAAATCGGGACAATACTGATTGTAACTGTTGAATAAACAAACCACGAAGAAGAGCATGTTGTTTATCTCAGACCCCTGCATTCCTGGCTAATAATTTTTCAATATACATGAATACAACAAACCTGTGACAAGTATGCCATTTTATTGGCAATATATCAAAATTCAAAGGTGTCCTTTTATTTGGCTGAATGTAGTTTATTTGCCTAAGTGTAGGCATTCAAACACGGGTGCACCACCTAATCAGCTGAATGCATTGAAGATATTTAAATTTATTGAAATTAGGGGCATTTGAAATTTTAAATCTTGAATATCTTAAAAAGTATAATAGATAGAGATGTCATTCCAACAACTACTAGGGGGTTATTGACCATTGAGCATCCAATGAATTTAAAACAATTTAAATTATGCTAATTAGTAGCATTGGACATTTTAAAACTTGAATTACACCTTAAAAACTATTATAGATAGAGACATCATTTTAACTTCCACTAGGGGGTTATTGACCATTGCGCATGTAATGAATCTAAAGCAAAAGTTGTAGGAATTAAAATTATGCTAATCAGCAGTATTCGAAATTTTCAATGTTGAATATCTTCAACACTATAATAGATAGAGATGTCATTCCAGCTTCTACTAGGGGGTTGTTGACCATTGCGCACCTAATGAATTAAAAATAGAAGTTGAAACAATTTGAATTATGCTAAATAGCACCATTAGAAATTTTTAACCTTGAATAACTTCAAAGCTATAATAGATAGAGATTCCATTCCAACTTCTACTCCTGTGTTATGGAATAGTTGTACATTGCCATACCAATATGCTTTGAAGTCACACACACTGATTTGCTATGCAGCAGATCATCGTCCCTTGTTTCTAAATGAGTTTCATTTCTCTTTCCAACCTGAGTTTTGTATCGCTATTTTGTGTGTTTTCTCTTGTGTTCACGTTAATGCTTATTTCAAGGTGTTTATTAAAGTGTGTGTGTTAACACACACTTTTCTGTTTTTCCTGAAGTTCTTTCTTTCTTCTTTACCAGCAAATTTGTCAGACACTTTTCTCGGACACTACTATACATAGAAACTCCAAACTTGGAATGAATGTACATGTACCTCCAGACAAGGAGTCTGACTATTTTATACAGAGGAATGAAGATGTTTAAAACTATGCAAATTAGGGGCATTTGAAATTTTAAATCTTAAATATCTTAAAAAGTATAATAGATAGAAATACCATTCTAACCTCCACTAGGGGTTATTGACCAGTGTGCGTGTAATGAATCTAAAACAAAAGGTACAGCAATTTAAATAATGCTAAATAGCAGCATCTGAAATTTTAAAACTTGAATATCTTCAAAACTATTATAAATACAGATGTCATTTCAACTTCTACTAGGGAGCTGTTGACCATTGTGCATCTAATGAATCTAAAACAAAAGTTATAGCAAATTAAATTAAGGTTATTAGCAGTATTCAAAATTTTCAATCTTGAATATCTTCAACACTATTATCGATAGAGATGTCATTCCAACTTCTACTAGGGGATTGTTGACCATTGCGCACCCAGTGAACTAAACATCAAAGTTGTAGCAATTTAAATTATGCTAAATAGCACCATTAGAAATTTTAAATCTTGATTGACTTCAAAGCTATAATAGATCTAGAGATGCCATTCCAACTTCTACTCCTGTGTTATGGAATAGTTGAGCACTGCCATACCAATATGCTTTGAAGACACACACACTGATATGCTATGCAGCAAATCATCTTTTCTAGTTCTTTGTTTCTTCTTTACCAGCAAATTTGTCGAACACTATTATACATAGAAACTCCAAACTTGGCATGAATTTACCTTAATACAAGGAGTTTGACCGTTTTTTACGGAATGGAGAGGTTTAAAATTATGCAAATTAGGGGCATTTGAAATTTTAAATCTTGAATATCTTCAAACGTATAATAGATATAGATGTCATTCCAACTTCCACTAGGGGGTTATAGACCAGCGCACATCTAATGAATTTAAAACAAAAGTTGTAGCAATTTAAATTATGCTAATTAGCAGCATTGGAAATTTTAAAATTTGAATTATATCTTCATAACTATAATAGAGAGAGAGATGTCATTTTAACTTCTACAAGGGTGCTATTGTCCATCGTGCATGTAATGAATCTAAAGCAAAAGTTGTAAACATTTGAATTATGCTAATTAGCAGCATTTGAAATTTTAAAACTTGAATATCTTAAAAACTATTATAGACAGAGATGTCATTTCAACTTCTACCAGGGGGTTGTTGACCATTGCACATGTAATGAATCTCAAACAAAAGTTTTAGCATTTTAATTTATGCTAATTAGCAGTATTGGAAATTTTCAATGTTGAATATCTTCAATACTATAATAGATACAGATGTCATTCCAACTTCTACTAAGAGGGTTGTTGACCATTGCGCACCTAATGAATTAAAAAAAACAGTTTTAACAATTCAAATTATGCTAAATAGCACCATTAGAAATTTAAAATCTTGATTAACTTCAAAGCTATAATAGATAGGGATTCCAACTTCTACTACTGTGTTATGGAATAGTTGTACATTGCCATACCAATATGCTTTGAAGACACACACACTGATTTGCTATGCAGCAAACCATCTTTCCTAGTTTCATTCCTTTTCTCCCACCATCCTACCAGGTAGTCCTGTACATTTTTGGTACCTTTCCTGCCTCCCAGAAAGCCACCTTTCAAACCTAAAACCCATGCCACACATTCCTCTTCCCTTAAACACCGAACCTCTTCTAAACCCTTGTAATTGTAGTCTTCCCTCTGCCACTTTCTGAAAAAAAATCTTCCCTTATCTCTCTATATGCATCGCACCACAACAGCCAATGATCCACCATCTCATCTGCCTCTTGTCTACATAATTATCTTACACTTTCCTGTTGTCCACTTCTGTTCTCTCTTTTCTAGATTGATTACCCCTGCCCTACTTTGAAAAAGAAGCTTGGACCCCTCCCCTCCATCCACACTCTTCTTCAAATGAATTTTCTAATGCCTTGTGTGCTTTAAATGTACTTTTTTTCCCTGACTCCTCTTTTCCAGTCCTCTTTCCAACCCACTGTACCAGTCTTACCTATATATATATATATATATATACATTCCAATCGTCTACCTCATCATATCTTTTTAATCCATATCTCTCTGCTAACTTATCTATGTATTTGACCCATCTTGTTTTTTCCTTAACTACCTCATTGTAAGCTTTCCTGCACCACCTGTCTTCACTTACTGCTTGTAGATACCCTCAGTACTTAAACTTTGCTTTAGCAATCCTGTCTGTGATTCTGTTCCATCCCAACTCTTCTAGTCATGCTTCTGTTGTCGAACATGGTGGTGCTCCCAGTATCCATTTCCCCATCTCATTCTGTGCTTTCTCCATTTCCTGGATACCTATCTCACTAACGGGAATCATATCTAAGCCATATATCATTCCTGGTATTGGAGCTCTATCCTATAATACTCTTGCTGTGTATGTTCTGTTAACTGATCAGTGCCGTAGCCTTTATCATTCCCTTTATATGATTCACTTTCTGCTTGTTAATGTTCTCCACTTGATATCTAAACATGTATGCCTTTACTTGTTGCCTAGGTATACATACTCATCGACCTCCCCAATTTTGATCAACTGTTCTCTACCTTCTGGAATTTTGGAACTGTCAAATTTTCCATTTTTATTCCCATCTGGTTTCTTCTCAAAAGTCAGGACTTTACTCTTATCCTTACTGAATTCCAAACTCCATTTATTCCCATACTCCCCTGCTATGTTCATCATCTCTTGTAGTTCCTTCTGGGACTCTGCAATGAGTACAATGTCATCTCCAAAGAATAGACCTAGAATTTTTAGATCACCTACCCATATTCCCTTATCACACTCGATCAACTGATCCCCCAACTCCTTAACATACAGAGCCAACAAAATTGGCGAAAGCACACAACCCTGCTTTAGGGTTATATCCAGATGTGCATTTTCTACTTCTACCTTTCATAATGAAAGTGTACAGTCTGCATCTTTATACAACGCTTTCAGAATTTCAAGAAAATTTCCACCAAATCCCAGTCCACTTAGTTTTTCCCATAGGGCATCTCGCCCTACCCTGTCATAAGCTTTCCTCACATCTAAGAAGCCCATGAAGACTTTCTTCCACGTCTGCCTTGCCAATTCTAACACCTGGGTCAATGTGAAGATGTGGTCACCTACCCTTCTACTTGTTCTGAATCCATTCTGAATTTCCCCCACGAGATCAAGCCTTTCAGCTATTCTATTTCTTCTCTGGTACATTATCCAACTGAATATTTGCCCACATTTGATGCAATCACCATGTCCCTACACAGTACACAGGTCCAATTGGCCTCCTGGGTCCTTCTTTGGAATATATGAAATCCTGAGTCTATTCCATTCCTTTGGTAATTGTCTTTTCTCAATGACCCTATTGAAAAGCAACTGCAAACTATCTTCAATTTCTTCTGGCCATCTCTTTATGAATTCTGTCAAGATATCATCTAGTCCTGGAGCTTTGTGTAACCGCATGTGCTCATTTTGACTTCTATACTTCCTATCCTGCAACACATCTCTGGATCCCACTGATCCTGTGTGTACTCTGCTTGATCCACTGGTCCTGTTCCCTGACCCCACTGTGGGTTATTGACTTCTTCCCAATGCCCCCTTAAAGCTTCCTTTATTTCTTCCTTGTTGTCTGTCCTTTTCCCTCTGTGACACTGTGTGGTTGTATTTTCAGAAAACATACACTGTACATTTGACGTTGAAAGGGTGAGATAGTGCCTGCAATGACTAGATTGGACATGATTATTATCAAGTACTGAAGCATATGCACATAATGGTTTATAAATAGCAGTTATTGCATATTTTGTTCATGTTCAAGTTCTAAAAGTCATAGCCAGTCTTGAACTATGTATGGTACATATGATTAAAATAATGGAGAATGAAATGATCTATGATTGTGAAAATAGGTGACAAGTTGAGCCCATACAAGAACTCCTTAATCTACATTTGATATCATTTGAGGAAACTAATCCCCATCTAAAAATATTGGATCTTTGTTTGTGTATGTGACATAAAAGATGTACAAGTAAAATGCCATCGATCTCCACCAGTCACAAAAGACGGAGGCTGCAGACCAAAGTTGTTCATTGTTAAAATAAAAGTTATCAAATCAATAAATACTGGCACATTGAGAACTGGATGAAGATAAAAGTATGTCAGCAGTAAACGTGCCATCAGACACAGTGCTGCCAATCTGTCCTGTATGCCCCAGAGTCTCCCAAATCCAATTCCCAATCTCATATTTTCACACAAAAAGCAAAGTTCAAGCACAACGAGATTTTAAGCTATTTTGTTCTGGATACACTCTTAGACTTGACTGGCCTTGAACAGAACATACATCAACACTACGTAGAGTCCAATGCCCTCAAACTACATATTTCAGGGCCAGTTTTGAAAAGTTCCCTGGAGGGACTGTGACTTTGGAAATCCCCTGGTGTGGTTCGATGGCTGCCACCCCACATTCTGTCATTCCTAGACGACTTTCACGCTGTAAGAGGTTAGCAACACGACTGACCACAGAATCTTTCAGGATGATTAACATGTGAATGCCTGGCCACATCATAAGTTTAACCCTTTCCCCCTCACACCAGCCAAAACCGGCTGATAGTCAAATTTCGTCTGCTTCAGCGTTTTCAACTGATTTCAACAGCAATGAAAAACAATATGACTGAGAATTGAAGATGGGACCTGTGAAGACAACATGACCCAGGTCAACAGCTTTCCTCGGCATGGGTTGGGTGCTTAGTGCCCAACCCATGCCGAGAAAAGCTGTTGATTCAAGTCTTAATTCAAGGGGGAAAGGGTTAACTCAATGGCTGTATCAACTTTCATTCTACTTTCCATCAATGTAAGACTGAATTATCCAGACTTCCATTAAAGAGTCCATTTTCATCACGCAGTAGTGCAGTTTTTTCTGGGACGAACTAGGTGGGATTCACTTCAGTTGACCTGTGAATGAGCCATCTGTCAGCATTTAATCTTTTCTGCATTTCTTTTTCTAACATATCCAGCTTATCATATGTTTTCCTTGCAAAATCTATGTTGATGTCCATCGGAAAAAAAAATACAATCACTTTCACACAGAACAAAATCACAACCAGACAAAATAATAAATGGACCAAGAGGGCCACATTAACCTTTTTGATGATATCTGCTGCCACCAGCAAAATGTAGTCTCGTAAGCACCTTCCTTAGCATTACTGTATTCATCTTAATAGACACACAGTGTGCCTTAAAAAATTCATCCACAAAAGCTGAAAAAATGTTGATCCTCAGTATAATAATAGATTCCAAAACTCATTTGAAAACTGTGGAATATTCCGGGGGTTGTTTCTTGCAAACAAATGGGGGAGGGTGCTTGTCAGGTAGTGTGTGCTTATTAGGATGAATATGGTAATAGAAGTTAGTCTGTAATAATCTCAAAACTATTTCAGATAAAGGTGCCACCCCAACTTTAATTGATAAGTTTGTGACATGGCCACACCCAATGAATCATGAACAAAAACTAGCATTCTGATTTGTGCAAATTAAGCAACCCCCCCCCCAAATTTAAATCTTGAATAAGTTCAAAATTATTATAGATAGTGGTAGCATTCCCACTTTAATTGGTAGGTTTGTGACATAGCCACATCCAATGAAATATGCACCAATATTGTAGCATTTTAATTTGTGCAGATCAGGAACAATACACAAGGTATATGTGCATACAATGAACCACAACTTGAAGTTGTTGAATTTTAATTTGTGAAGTCAGGAGCACTTAAAAAGTTAAAACATTTAATATCTTAACAACCATTCAAGGTAGAGGTGCCATTCAAACTTTAATTCAAAGGTTTTTGCTTTGGACAGATCCAATGGACCACAAACAAAAAGTGTAAAATTCAATTCTATTCAGTAATTTACGCTAGTTGTAATAGGGACACTACCAAGTTAAATGAGGTACATCTAGATGTATCTATCATTACTTAAATTCTAAGGTTTGTGCTACAGAAGCATCCAATAACCCTTGAAGTGTTCATTACTGCTATAGTTGTTTTCTCATAACCATTAAACATATAATGGTTAAGAGACGCAATTCCTCATGAAGATACCTTTCATTCAAATACCAGCATCCCTGGTCTAAAGCAAAGAGTAGTCTCAGTCAACAGCTTTCCTTGTTACACTTCATGGGCATCTGGCAGATTAGGCATTAACTCATTCCATACCTGTTCCTAATATTAATGCATATTTACCTAGATTTAAGATGACAATTGCATATTTAAATTCTTCATGAAAAGCGCTTTCATTCAAGTACCAACTTGCCTATCTTCTTAAGTCGGTGGTTCTGGCACTGCCTGGCAAGTCATGTTGCAGCTGCCGCAAGGGCAGCTGCAGCATGACTTACCAGGCAGTGCCAGAACCACTGACCAAGGCCTGTGACCATAGTATGGAATGAGTTAAGATGGATGATGTTTACCTTTTTAACTTTGGTGCACGGACGTCCCAGGATTGACACATGACTGTAGCACTTGCAAAGTGAATCCAGTCCGGCCGGGTTTTGCATTGACAACCATGTCTGCAAGACAAGGTAATGCATGCACTGGTAACGTATTTCAATGGCAAATGGCACATCTGTCAGCAGCAGACAGTGGCTGACAGCAACACTCAGTGGCAGACAGTAGTGATGCCACTGGGCACCACTGGCTACCACTGGAGCCCAATTGAGCCCTTTAGAGATTGACCACAGGCAGCGGCAGGCGACACTTTCACTGTTGACTGCCACCACCTACCCCTCTAAACAGGCAAACCCATCAAAATGTGTGTAAATTATATGAAATTAAGTGGACTGGAGAAAAGCTGGGATCCTTATAAATCTGCCAAGGTCCTGTATGAAACACCTTGCTTTACTCTGTTTCACTCCATTATCTCATGGTGAGATCCTTCTAGCTATAAACACATAAACGTTTAAAAACTTAAAGATAATGAGTTACATAACATTAATATATACTGCATTAATATTTGCAGCATGTCCCAAATAAATGTCTTTATGCTTCCATCAAGCTGATGGTAGTGTAGTCTTTAGTCTTTCTATGAGTTCTGCTGTAAGAACTCAATATTCAGTACAAAGGAGGGTGTCTTTAGAAACTGTATCTGAAGGGTGTTAAATAATACGTGATTTAAAATGACTATGACGGTCCTTAGACCAGGAGCCCAGACCATATAGAAATAGCCTCAAATCAACTATACGGTTCCCTCGGACCATAAATAAACAACGGCAGTAATTTTGCATGGGGCATTGACCCCGGCAGCAAAGCTCCCCCCCCCCCCCGACAAAGACACATTTATTCATGCGAATAGCGGCAAGACTGGAAATGGTCTCAAATTGTCCCCACGGGTCCTCTGATCAACAAATGCATAATGACAGCAATTTTATGTGGGGCTCTGCCCCCAACATCAACCCTCTCCCACCCTGGGGTTGAAAATGGCATTTATTCATGTGAAGAACGGCAAGGGTCAAAATGGTGTCAAATTGTTCCCAAATGTCCCCTGAATACCAAACATATGAAGACAGCAGTTTTATGAGGGGCTTTGCTCCTGACAGCAACCTTCCCCCACCCTGAGGGTGAAAATGATATTTATTCATGTGAAGTACGGAAGGGCTCAAAATGGTCTCAAATTGTTCCCAAATGTTCCCTGAACACCAAACACATGAAGACAGCAATTCTATTTGGGGTTTTACCCCAGACTGCAACACCCCCTAACATATAATATAGTTATATATATATATATATATATATATATATATATATATATATATATATATATATATATATATATATATATATATATATATATATATATATATATTATACGGGATGCTGGATCTATATATGCATTTCCCATTGAATTACAATATTCATATTTATACAATGAACATTGTTTTAAAATTTTTCTCTTTCAGCAAATATCGATCGTTACCCTGGGATTGAAGCAAAAATTTCTTATTTATACAAGTCTTAGAGTTGTAAGTTACATGTAGCTTTGATTGAGTATGGATGGTGATGACAATAAAGAACATAATAGTTCCACTAGCCCACATATTCTGCAGTACGTGGCCTCTGCTGAAACCCCAGGGACCTTTTAACCTAGTTTCCCAAAGATATGTTAGTTATTTCAGTTGTAACAGGGTCCTTATAGTGGACTTAATTGGACTTATATTCTACCCTACGCCATACCAAATGTCTGATACCCCAAGGAGATCTTTTTGCCGTGATAAGTATTTTCTTTATTTTATCTGCGTGTCTGTTTTCATTCAGCCTAAGTTTTTAAGTATAACACACCAAAATGTTAAGACACATATTTTACCTACATCTCAGAACGCAACTATCATATGTGCCCTGTTTCATACGCATGTGGAAATAAAAAAATATGCATGAATCAAACCAGGAACGATGATTTGCTGCATAGCAAATCAGTGTGTGTGTCTTCAAAGCATATTGGTATGGCAATGTACAGCTATTCATAACACAGGAGTACAAGTTGGAATGACATGTGTATTATAGCTTTGAAGTTATTCAAGATTTAAAATTTCTAATGGTGCTATTTAGCATAATTTAAATTGCTACAACTTTTATTTATAATTCGTTAGGCACGCAATGGTCAACAGCCCCCCAGAAGAAGTTGGAATGACATCTCTATCGATAATACTGTTGAAGATATTCAAGATTAAAAATTTCAAATACTGCTAATTAGCATAATTCAAATTACATTTCATACGCAATGGTCACCAACCCCCCAGTAGAAGTTGAAATCACATCTCTATCTATGATAGTTTTTAAGATATTCTAGTTTTAAAATTTCCAATGCTGCTAATTACCATAATTAAAATTGCTACAACCTTTGCTTTAGATTCATTAGATGCGCAATGATCAATAACCCCCTAGTTGAAGTTAAAATGACATCTCTTTCTGTAATATTTTTGAAGATATTCAAGTTTTAAAATTTTCAATGCTGCTAATTAGAATAATTTAAATTGCTACAACTTTTGCTTCAGATTCATTACATGCGATCGGTTCTTGGTCCTCTCATGTTTCTTGTTTATGTAAATGATATCACTGATATCGTAAGGTCGAACATAAAGTTGTTCGCCGACGATGTAACTTTGTTTATTACCATCGACGACCCCATCAGCTCTGCCAACGCTATCAACAGTGACCTGAAATCTATAGAGACGTGGTCTCGTCAATGATTAGGCACTTTCAATAGTACCAAAACCAAATCCATGCTTTTCATTAAAAGAAGAGTCAAGTTCAAAACCCACCCATTGTTTTCCTCGTAACTCGTTAGAAAATATTTCGGAACATAAACTTCTTGGTGTAATTTTCAGTTCTGACTTGTCAATGTCAAACCACATAAATTCCCTTGTATGCAAAGCCAGGAAGCTAATTGGAATACTAAAACTACTACAATATGGCCTCAATAGGCGTTCCTTGGAAATTATATACTTCACATATGTTAGACCATTACTGGAGTATGGGGATGTAGTTTGGGGTGGATATACTCAGGCGGATGCTTCATCGGTTGAAAGTGTTCAACTGGCTGCAGCCCGAGTAATAACCGGGCCAACCTGTTGCACTAGTCATATATTATTATACAGTGAGACGGGATGGGAGTCTTTGGCTAAATGTCGAGATAAACAGAGGCTAAACATTGCTATATAAGATAATACATGGGCTAACACCCGATTACCGTTATAGCTTAATTCCAGGAAACGTGTCTTCTAGAAACACATACAATGAAAGACCAAAAATGATATAAGCCAGATATACACAAGAACTAGTATTTACAGCAATTCTTTTATACCAGCAGCCATTCGTCAGTGGAATTTGTTACCCAATTCAATTCGAAATTCTGAGGATCTTGATACATTTCATCGTAAATTAAACCATGAATGGGCTGCAGTCAGTTCAACCACGACATGCATGAAATTTGCATCATGAGTTCTCCTAGTTGTGCTTATGGAGCTACAGTAGAAAATTCCTACCACTTTTTCTTTGAATGTCCTCGCTTCATTACCGAACGTAACTCTTCAAATGTTTAATATAACCAAGGCTCCATTTGCATTTAATACAGTATGAAATGGAAGTTTAAAATGTTCAAAAGCCGCAAATATAGCTATCTTTGAATCTGTACATACGTACATTATCCGCACTGGCAGATTCAACTGAAAACCGCACTGGTTTCACTTGGTAGTTTGTATATACAGTTAATATTACAAATTTTGTTATATAGATATGGGTAGGCCTACCATTTAAGTGACCACGTGCGGGCAAACGTCTTTACTTTTCTAAATGACTATTTCAAAGACTGTTTGTATCATTTATCTCTTACAGTCAATGCAAACTACTCATTACTCGGACCACTATATGTGACGTCTGGTGGTGTCATTATCTTGCATACTGTTATGTGCCCGTTAATGTAATGTCCTGTGGTTTGTGCCATTACCTTTTACATCATACTCTGTATTTTATTCCTTTTTTTCGCAAGAGGAATTTGTATAGGCTATGCTTGTTTTCCAATTGCCTCAATAAAATATGTTTAAACCAAATTGCTACAACTTTTGTTTTAAATTCATTAATTGTGCAATAGTCAAAAAACCCCTAACAGAAGTTGGAGTGACATTTCTATCTATTATACTTTTGAAGATATTCAAGATTTAAAATTTCAAATGCCTCTAATTTGCAAAGTTTTAAACATCTTCCTTCCTCTGCATAAAACGGTCAAACTCCTTCAATGGAGGTACAATATTGCCAAGTTTGGAGTTTCTATGTATAACAGTGTCAGAGAAAAGTGTCGGACAAATTTGCTGGTAGAGAAGAAAGAAAAAAAGAAAGAAGGAAAGAAAGAAAGAAAGAAAGAAAGAAAGAAAGAAAGAAAGAAAGAAAGAAAGAAAGAAAGAAAGAAAGAAAGAAAGAAAGAAAGAAAGAAAACGTGTTGACACACACACACACTTTAAATATGAGCCTGTTTTATTTGGGAATATTGAGGGTGACCTAATGGTGCAGAATACTTGGCCAGTTTAATCGTGTGAGTGTATCTGTGTGCAATAAAATGACAAACAATCAACAATAGATGTAGTTTTTAATGATCAGAGCTAAAATATGGTTATAGATAGTTATAGGCATGTGGCTGGCCTAATGTAGTGGTTTTATACTGGTATCGGATATCAGTGCTACAGACATTAAAGTAGCATTTAATTCCCTTTCTTCCTACCAAATTTGAAATGAAGGCAAATATGTAAAACATACATAGACATGCAACACACACACACACACACACACACACACACACACACACACACACACACACACACATACATATATACATGTTATATATATGCGTGTGTGTGTGTGTGTTGAGCGAGATATTATTTTTTCACTCACAGTTTACAAATCATATTCATTCTAACAGTAGCACATACTCCCAAATTGAATTAGGAGCCTCAGATGTCTTAAATTTATTAGGAATGTTATATTCCACATTCCCGCAAAATAGTACCTGGGTCCTGGGGCTACTTCTCTCTCCATTTGCATGGCAGCTTCTTATGAGAAAGAATACATTAAGTCCCATATTGCAAATTATTAATCAATTTTTAAGTCACCCAAATACTAAGGGAAACAGGATTTGTTCCCTATAAATTTTGTAGATCACGCCTGGGTAAAACCACAAACAAATAATCAGCTGTTTAAGTTGCCAAAAGTTTTGTAGTTGCAAATGCTTAATTTACAGCAATTGCAGCAATCTAGTCATATGTTGTACTCATCCATGCCCAGTATGTCTCAGAGTAGAAGTGTAGAGGTGATCATGTTTGTTACAATTGCTGGTGCACACAATTTGACAATACATTGATGCCTACACGTGTACGCTCTGTAAAGAGAAACTTCAGTATAAAGTCGGCAAAGACATCTGACAACGACCGCCATTTGGTAATATATTTTCATAATCTACCACAGACATGTTCTTGGGTGTTCTTGAACTGAATTGTTTCAAGATGACATCTACGTGTAGTGTACATGATTGTATAGAAGTACACAATAGATGTATTTAAACAACATGATTAAAGTAATTTACACGCTGGACTTTTATCTTGTATTTTGTTAAAGATCAAACTTGACATTATTCACACCATAACTTGCTGTCACTGTCCATTCAGTGTACAAAGTCCTGGAGACAATTATCAACCTTTCTGCTTTTCACTTGAGTAAATATTACCTTTTCTTGGGGTGAGGGGGGGGGGGTGCTGTCAGCATAGTATCCCTCCAAAAATCGCTGCTGCTGTGTATTAAGTATACAGGGGACCACTGGGAACAATTTGGAACCATTTTCAGCCTTGTCACTTTTCATATAAATAGATGTCACTTCTCTCCTGGGGTGGGAGGATGGTTGCTGTGAGGGGTGGGGGTGGGGGGTGGGCCCCTCCCAAAATTGCTGTCGCTGCATATTTAATATACAGGGGACTTCTGGGGACATTTTAAAACCATATGCAGCCTTGCCACTTTTCACATGATTAAATGTCCTTTTCCCTTGGGATAGGGAGGGTTGCTGTCAGCATAGGGTCCTTCCAAAAATCGCTGCTGCTGTGTATTTAGTATACAGGGGACCACTGGGAACAATTTGGAACCATTTTCAGCCTTGTCACTTTTCAAATAAATAAATGTCACTTCTCTCCCGGGGTGGGGGTGGGTGGTTGCTGTGAGGGGTAGGGCCCCTCTCAAAATTGCTATTACTGCATATTTAGTGTACAGGGAACTTCTGAGGACATTTTAAAACCATATGCAGCCTTGCCACTTTTCACATGAATAAATGTCAATTTTCCCTGGGGGTGTGGGGGGTTGCTGTTAGGAGTAGGGCCCCTCCCAAAATTGCTGTTGCTGCATATTTAGTGTACATGGGACTACTGCGGACATTTTGAAACCATTTGCAGCCTTGCCACGTTTCGCATGAATAAATCCCCCTTTTCCCTGGGGGTGGGGTATGATTGCTGTCAGGGGTAGGGCCCCTCCCAAAATTGCTGTTGCTGCATGTTTAGTGTACAGGGGACGACTTGGGACATTTTAAACCATTTTCAGCCTTGCCGTTTGTCACATGAATAAATGTTATTTCAGACCTGGGGGTCGGGCTTGCTGTCCGAGGCAAAGCCCCACCCAAAATTGCTGTCGTTTTTCATTTATTGGTCAGGAGGCTTCTCTGGTCAATTTTGAATTATTTTCAGCCTTGCCGCTTGTCGCATGAATAAATGTCATTTTACACCCCCTGTTATGGGGTTTTTAATGGTTAACGCCCCAGATGCTCCCACGCAGCAATGTAGAAATTAAATGTCTGAGGGTCAATCCTCATATTTGTGATGTCGGAGCTTTTGCCCTCTCTCGCATGAATAAATGGTCTGGGCTCCCACTCTATTTGTATTATTCACTTTCCCCCTTTTTTCTCGATCGAGTGGCTTGTTGAGTGGATCTTTGATGAATTTTGATCCTTGACGAATTATGATAGGTTTTAACAGTCAAGGAAAGTGCCTCGTTTATTTCCCGGTTTGTCATCCTGATACTGATAATTGGATGTGTCAGTATAAACGTTCATTTTCGCGGACTTTGTTTGGAAAATTTGATGGGTTGGATTAAGAAAATTGCCTCCAGTAGACTATGCTAGATTGGACGCTGGTAAAGTTGATGTCAGTGAATCAGTTGTTGGACCTATTATTGCATAAATGGGTACTGCAACGATTTCAGACCTCGGGTGGGAGATAAATAATCATAACGACTCAACGAGCTGTACTCCACGAGCGATGACGCATTAAATTTAACTATTCACTCATTGACTGAGGATCTGAAACAATGTAAAACTTTACTTACAAGGCATGAAAAGGTAAGGGCTGTTAAAACTTTAAACGTTGAGGACATCTCTGATGCCAAAGAGCGGTATGTTGAGCAGAGGACGGGACAGTCATGTGATGTAGAGTTTCAAGTTCTACCACAGATCTATTGGTTGATCGAATCGTGCACGTAGGAAACATCACAGATAAAAATCAATTTTTCACGCTAATATGACGGAGCTCTACCTTTTAAGGCTTTGTAAACTAAAATACATTTGTGAAATGTTACATTTTCCTGGAGTGTATTCCACTGTAGCTGTTTAAATAAGGGTCCGGTGTGGTCCAGATGGGCGACACCAGTTATTATTCTAGCAGCACGCTTTTGACGCATGGGATATTTATAATTGTGGTTTCTGGAACTTTAAGCTATAACGACATATAAATTTTAGAAAACTGACGTTCAGGTTGGGAAATGAACCCACGTATCGCCAATTACAGACCGCCAAATAAGTCAGTGTACTGTTTATAAAAGTTAAATAAAAGACTGATATGTACAGAATACTTAAAAACTTGTAGGGTAGTAAAAAATCTCAGTAAACCACTTAAAAAATGTTTCTAAGCTGTGAAAATTGCCTTGTAAAATCGCCCAAACAGCGATTCTAAATTCAGAAGGATAAGTACTAAGAACCCGTTTGATTTACCATCATACTAACAGAAGGTCATCAATCGCAGAACCTCTGTAGATAAATATGAGTGCATTAAAAACTTTACTTGCTCTCGGGACGTGCTTCTGTGCCTGCTTGGACTCTTCAAGAGGATTATGTAATGCTTCTTTTATGAATAGAAAATGTAGATTTCAATAATGTGTATGATGGGGAAAGACTGTCATCGCTCATCTGGCTCTGTGCGCATTTAAGGCAATTATTTTTAATATAAACGTATCATTTCATTGTATGATCTTTAAAGATTATTCTTTTTTTTAATTTTTCGCTGTAGATATAATATTATTGCTATACCATACAGATTGATACCATATCTATATGTACGAGTTTTGGTTTTCTTGCAAGCCCGCCACAAAGTTAAAAATATGAAAGCGAAATCAGTGGCGATCTGAAGAAAACGTGAATGGCGAAAAGAAATTAACACAATGCTGGATATCCCAAAATGACTGAAATGGAAACGATATTTTGGAAAGAAATTCATCACTTTATCTGTTTGGGGGGGGGGGGGGAGGGGCAGTTATTGATGGTATTGACGATGCATATTTTATACACATGCCGAATATTTACAGTTACCACAGTGATACACATTTATCGATTCTACAGTAAATGTACATGAACAAAAAGCCAATTTTAACTGATATGTTTACATTTTAAATCTACATTGTCGACATATTTTTTTTTTGCAAAGTATTTTCATACCGGTGCATGATCAGTAAGATGCAACGAACATTTTTCAAACAAACACTCGGATTATGGACTTGTTTGATACTTTTAATATCCTCAAGTAATTTTTGTACCAGTGGAGAGGATGCTGTGTCTAATTCCATTTATGTCATTTTGAATGCAAATACGCAGGTCCATATAACTTGACAACTCAGGAACCAAAAGAGACGTCAGTTGACGAGTATTTGAGAATTTATTTGCACAACTTCATGTGACATTTTTTTTTTAAATTATAAAGATTATATTTTGACAATGTGAAATAATACTAAGCTGAAAAATAATGGCAAATTGCAAATATATATATTGCCATACACATGCAGCTAATAAATTTAGATGTATAGTTCTTATTAGCTCTGCTGACCATAGGTCGCAGTGCTTGTGCAATCACTCATGTCTGTCTATCCATAAACTTTAGCTTGTGGATGGGATACAGTCCACAGTTTTCAGGTCATCCCTATATAACTTGCAGAACCTATCAAGTGGGTAAAAACCCAGGTCAAGTCTATATTGGTGGTGCCATCTATGGTATCACGTAATATATGGGCAAAGAAGTGAAAGTGATGAGAATATTATTTTTCTAAGAGTTTTTAATCCATCATGACGAAACTTAGCACCAGTGTCAATCAAGCTAAAAGACGAAAACGCATTGAAATTTGGTGGCACCACTTCCAGTATTTCAAAAGATGTGGACCAAAATGTGTTAAAAACACATTACAATCAATATTTCCAGACCAGGGAGGTGGACTGGGACATATACGTCCCTGGTTCAGGAACAGTCAGTTTATCATATCAAGTATACCACAGATGTGTATCATGTGTAAAAGGTTTATATTGCATAGTATCGATCTCCCTGGCCTGTTTTCACAAGGTCACAGAGGGAATACATTTCAAGAAAAGAATATTTTTTATGTTTTTGTTATTTGTCATTACATCTGAACATGTAACCATGTGCCATAACAGGAATATTATGCAGACCCAAGTCTGACATGTGGAGTCATGATAGCACCACTGATATTACTAGGTAATTCAAATGGCTTAACTGGACATACTTTCTCAAGGTCACGCAGGGGATGCAGATCAGAAAATGATTTTATTGTGATGCCCATGACATCTTAACTTTTGCACATATATCAACATACCACTGCAGGAATATTACACAAACAAAAGTCTATGACATGGAGTCTTAATAGTTCAACTGGTGAGATGGCGGGAAGGACCGCTCTTTGAAAAAGAATGGCTTTCAAAAACAACTCAAAATAATGTCAACATTCCTAACTAATGACAAAGTGATAAACATATCATATTATATAGTGAACAGAGATTTCCATCTCAGCCATTCAAGTCACGCTGTGACTGTAATGGTTTTATAAACATTAGAAACAATGGAAGGAACCTTAAAGTGTACTTTTGCGGTTATTTCTAGAAAGTAGCTGGGATAATATGCTATTTGTATTTTAATCAGCAGACTAATAGTGCGAACGCTTATCACCGATTCTATATTCAGGGATTTGTTCTTCTGCAATAGGTTAAAAAAGGCAATGAGACACAGCCTTTGAAAAAACTTCAAAGACCAAGGTTTTCAATGACTTTGTTAACCCATTGCTGCAGAACTTATCTCTAAACAAAGAATCACTGTCATGTTTCTGTAGTATTTAGTCTACAGATTAAATATCACAAAAAATCATCATCTTTGTCCTAGCCGTTTAATAGAAATAACCATAAATGTACATTCATTATCTGTTATGCTTATTCAACCAATATGCACACAACATAACTTGAATGGAAGATATAGACTTTCTGTTTGCTGCGTAGTATGATGTGTCATTAGTTGGGAATAGTAACATTATTCTGGGGATGTTTTTAAAACCATTCCTTTTCAGAGAGCCATCCTTACTCGGATCATGGGTATTAGAGGAACATTTAATACATTATTGTGGAAATAATTTGCGATGGAACTTCTGACACCCAATAAGCATAATAATATGGAAGTTTGATATTGCCTAATAAAGGGAAGTAGACAGATGAAGTTCAGTTATTTAACAATTAGTTTCATATTTTTACAATATTTGTGAAATTGAAAGATATATATGTATTTTGCTAATATATTTATAACAAAAAATAGTTCTCTTCACTATCATGAGATGGCAACACTACTTCACATAGCTGGAAAGTGAAGAATTTTGAATATTTCCACAATCAAGATGCCATGTCTTTCGCAAGCAACAAGTCAACTGTATGTTATGAAACGTGAGAAACTACGTCAAGGTGAGTCATTGTGGTATAGTATGTGAATATATGGCTTCAGATAATGCTATATTCATATGCAGATGCCATGTGAATACATACATGTCCAAATAACGATTATCGCATACAGCAAGTCAACTTAGGTATTATATATAAGAATTCAATAATCAGGACGACATTCATATTTTTGGTTAGGCTAACGTGTCGTCAGCTAAGGCAGGCCTACATGCCCAACGTTTGCTTTCAGGCTAGGCCGCAGACCAACCCAAGATCGCATCATCAAGACTGGCGGTGTAAAGTTGCTCAATATAAATAAATAAACAAAATTATTAGAGTAAATATATGAACTTGATGTCGGGCGTCATGATAAATAGGAGAATACCAGGGGCCGTATTCATAAAACTTACAAAGCACAAGATTTGACTTATTCTTAATGTTAGGTGTAAGCCGTATTCATCCAAAATCTAAGTGCAAGATTCGTCTTAGACTAGTTTAAGATGAAAATGTAAGCAAGGGTCTCGGCAGTCTTAGATAGATAAAATGGCGGCTATCTTACATCTTGTGCAGCACCAAAATCACAAAATTCCCGGTGAAAGGGTCTTCCTGAATCGAAAAGATCCTCTGGAATGACTGAGTAGGGAGCAGATACGAAGTCGGTGTCGTTTCCCGAACATCCAAGCCTTAAGTACCCTGCCGAATAAATTCAGACTGCTGTCTGTACATGCACAGCTCTTGTACCAGCGGTCGGGCTAGTGACCGTGTCAGTAAGCAGAGTTTTTGAGTAGAGCCCCTGGACGAGCTATGTAGGCCTAAAGTGTACACAGTAGTTTCCATCATGTCCTGAGGGATGATACAACTATGTTTTTATTACTGGCTGTAGGCCTATGCCTTTTAAAATTCACACACTACAATCCAAATTTGATAGTTCGCAGCGAAACAGTGAACTTTCGAACTCCAGTGGGATTGTCCAGCGCCTCCATCATGTTGACTACAAGGTCGAGGTGATGGTTTAGGTAAAATGACAAATGTGGGGAAAGGTTGCTGTTATAACCGGTTATATCGCAACAGATAGGCCTATAAACAAAGTACACGTGCTTCAAAAAAATATCCATTCTTCTTTTCATTTCGGATAGTAATTCATCTTGTTTTGGATATTAATTTATTATGATTTACATCTAGGCCTACTTTTATAAACTTTAACTAAGTAAGGGACGAACCATTAGAATCTCAAGGGGGGGGGGGGCTATGCATTTTAGTAAAACATAGAATCCACAATATTTTTTTCAGTTGCCCATAACAGTACATTATTTTTCCCCCTACCTCGCAGTACTTTTTTTTCTAATACTGAAACCTATGGATGCATATATTTTAGCTACCATTGTGTGAGAAACATAACGTGGAGAGAAGCATTTTAGAAGCCTGAAATATGTCTGGTCCATTAGGAAATTAGTATATGAGCACAGAGGTTACAAAAATAAATCATTTGAGGGCCCAGGGGTCGAATCCCCCTGAAACCCACAGGTTATGACAAAACAAGGTTCCATTTGGAGGTTCTACCTATTTTGTCACTAAAAATCTAATATTCCTACCCGAGAAACCCTCCCTAAAAGACCCAAGTTTATGACACAAAATAGGCCTATATCAGAGTTCTAGCTAATTTATACGGAATATTAAACGGTAATATGAGCTACCAACAGTTTTCAACATTACTAATCGAATACTATTGTTTTTACAGTAAAACAGTACAAAATTTTAACTTTTGCAAGCAGGGGCGGACGCAGGATTTTTTTTGCAATTGGGAGGGGGGGGGGAGAGTGTCAGTGACTTGAGGGCGAAGGCACGAAGCTTAGGTTGGGGGGGGGGGGCAGGGGTCCGGGGGACACGTAAAATGAATAAAACAAAATATGATTCCGTGACAAATAATTCCTGGAAATCTGTATTTGTGACCTTTACCTGCTAATATATATTGTTACTGGTGATCAACATTATTACGACATGGTCATACCTGACTAACTCTTTCAATGCCAAGTTTAAGCCTGAGTCAACGACAACACCCGTCAACAGCTATTGTCGGCGCACTTCCCACGCCATGCGTGCAGATTACAAGAATAGCTGTTTACCAGAACCAAACTTTGTCCTATGTCTATTATCTCAAGTCTAGCCGTGTTTGTGTTTGAATGAAAGAGCTTTGCATGAGGAATTTGAATATCATTTATTTATAGTGATTCAAATATAAGACTAAGTGTGAATAAAGTCCCATACAGCAATGAAACTTGAAAGAGTTAAGAAAGAATAGGTAGAAGAAAACAAATAATATGCCTACATTAACAGGTTTAAAACTTCATTTATTATAAAGTTACAGATCTTTCAGTAGCAAGTATATCCAGTCGTTTTCATACTTTTTCTGAAAAAGGCTAACTTTTAAAATCTCTATTTAAAATACAGCAGCAGCTTAATTTGAGTAAAATAAACTCCAGTAGTGTAAGCCACGTGATACTCCATTGGTCCTTTGAGTAATTATATATATTTTAATTGAAATTTACAGAACTATTTCAGAGTAAATTCATAGGCAATATCATGATATTGCCTATGGATTTACAAGGTGTTAAAAAGGATAAACTAATTAAGCAAGAAGACGTTCTTCACTACTTCAGATTTTTTCAAAAGGCCTAAGTGATTATTTCTCATAGCGTCTTACATTTGTGACAAAGTCGGTAATTTTAACGTAAAACAGACTATCGCGGCTTCAAAAGGCTTAGCTATAGGCCTAACTTAGATTAAGATTAGTAATAGATGAATACAAAAGTTGACAAAAGTTTTCCTCTGCCTAGGCCTATATAAGCCCAGTTATTACTATGGTCTTACTACCGGTATGTCTAAGGCAGAATTTTTAATAATTGCATTAACTTCAATTTGCTGCAGATTGGAAGTCCCTATCTTCCAAATTGAATGAACTTTGTAAATACTGTATAATTGCAAATTTTCCCGAGGTATTTATTTCCCCCAGTTGTGCCAATCGGGAAAATAAAAACCGGAAACAAAACCAAAACACTCAATTCGCACATGAAATTGTCTGCAGCTTAGCAATACCGGTCGGCGATTCTGGAAAATAAAAACTGGAAAATTGTTAAATTGTGTAAATCCGGAATAATTTATGTTCTCGAAAATTTGTACTTACACAGTATTTATGGTTTTATATCATGATTGTTTTTGTATGTAATTGTTATGCTACACATGCCATCGTTATACATTGTAAAATTATTGTTATTTTATGTCTGGCGAAACCCCCAGGGGCTATCGGTAGCAAACAGCTGGCAAACGACAATAACAAGTTTGCCCAGTTGTACTTAATCTGGTTAAGAAAGATTGCATTTTGATAACTTAAATGCTAATGACTTTCATTCTTTTCTAACACGCCTAGGTACACAATTACTCAATGTCAAAAATTACTCTCTGAACTTAAACTTTGACAGTATTTACTCACAAATTTGACACATTATGTTGATACATTAACTTAGGGTTGTCAGCGAAATAGAGCTTTATTGTTCGGAGACTTTGAAAGTGAGGAGAAGGTGTCATCATGGGGTTTGTTTAAAATTTCTGCTGCAGGATGTCCAGTGTGGCAGTACTTGTTAGAATGTCCCTCGGTTTGTACAGGTGGTCTACCTGTGACTATTTATTTTATGATCACTGGGACAGAATATAATGCGGCAGTTTGTTTCTACTTCAGTTATACCCTGGCAGGTTGTTTAACTAAGGTAAGTTATCCAGCTAGAAATGGTGCATACTGGTTCAAGGGTAAGTCATATTATTCTTATCGGAACTCGTATTATACAAATTCAGTGATTAAGTTTGGTTTCACAAGTTTTCTTTAAATTATTGAAGCTCTGTATTTATAAGCAAAGCTTCACTTATTTAGCTAATGCGTTGACACGTTCATGTATTTTTTCATTATTATGTAGCTTGTCTTTGCTGAATATTTAACTTAGACATGGAGCCGCTACTCAGAGAGACATGTGCGGGTACAGGCATATATATATATATATATATATATATATATATATATATATATATATATATATATATATATATATATAGGTTAGACAGTGACAAGTTAGCTTATGGAGTGTAAAGAGTTCGGACTACGGAATAGGGTAATGACTACCGGGAAAGTGGTTCTGGATGAAAAGACATAAATACAAGCAACAGAATTTTCAGTTAGTTTGCAAACATACACTTCACCACACTTAAAAACTGAATGTACGGGTACATGAAACAATTTGTGAAAGTCACTGCTAACCCTAATACAACAAGTGCACAGTGATCCAAAGGATCTATGTCCCCCGCCACAATAGACAGAAACAAGAGGGCTGTGTGAACAGCCCGTGCCTCAGCTGATCTTGACATTTATCACACTTGCAGCTCTATGAACTTGGGAAAGGATCAAGGGCACCATGTTCTGAGTAAGTCTGACCTTTATAGAAGAACACTTACATGTGCAACATCGAGGTTCAAGTAGTTCTCAAGTTATAATGAAGAGTAAAATTCATGTATGTTGCACTGTGACCCCACAAACGAGGTCAAAGTCATTGATGTACTGTCTCAGCATGACCTTTATACAGAATAATTAACATGTGTAGCTAACTCAAAACAGATCTCAAGTTATCAAGTAAACAGTAAATTTCGTGTCAGTTGTCCTGTGAATATTAGCATTAGAATGCCCATTGACTTACATAGTAATCAATAGGAAAGCTGCATTGAACGATAAGTACCCGAATTGAAAACCCTTAAAAATCAGGAATCCAAAGCAGTGCCACCTAGTAAACAACTGTTTGACCCTTCCACAACAACATATCCATCACATTTCAGCTTAATCTGAGGAACGGTTCTGAGAACAAGTGGAAAATAGCAAAACCATACAAAAAATCCATAAAAAATTGCAGCGCCACCTGGTGAACAAATTGGGATCTAGGTGTCCCCCGGAGTGTCTATGTACGATATCAAAGCAATTGGGTGAACGGTTTTGGAGAAGAACTTGAAAATGTAAATTAGCATTAGAATGCCCATTGACTTACATGGTAATCAATAGGAAAGGTGCATTTACTGCAAAGGAGCCGAATTGAAAAAATCATTAAAAATCAGGAATCCGCAGCATTCCCACATATAATAGTGAACAACTTTGTTTGGCCCTTCCAAAGGAACATATCCACCAGGTGTAAGCTTAATCTGAGTGATGGTTCTGAAGAAGAAGTCGAAAATAGCTATAACACACAAAAATTCATAAAAAATTAGAAAAAACTGCAGCGCCACCTGGTGAACCATTTAACAACAAGGAGTCCCTAGGTGTCGCCCTGTGTGATATCAAAGCAATTGGGTAAGCAGATTCGGAGAAGAAGATTATTTAAGATTTGTCCAAAAAAAAAAGAACAAAAAAATTCATTAAAAATCCAAAAATCACTGGAGCATTAACATTTGAACAAAACTGGTAGAAACCCACCCAAGGTACATTGCCATCAAGTTTGAAGTTAATCTGGATAACGGTTTTGGAGAAGAAGTCGAAAATGTGAATTAGCATTAGAATGCTCATTGACTTCCGTAGTAATCAATGGGAAAGCTGCATTGACCGGTAAGTACCAGAATTGAAAAAATCGTTAAAAATCAGAAATCTGCAGCATTCCCACATAGTAAACAACTTTGTTTGACCCTTCTACAAGGAACATATCCACCATGTTTCAGCCTTATCTGAGTGACGGTTCTGGAGAAGAAGTCGAAAATAGTTATAATACATAAAAAATATGTTCTTGGGCTCTGTGACCTTGAAAATATGTCAAGGTCAAAAACAATACACAGTGCACATGCCCATGGTATGATGCATCTCTGGTATAAATTTCATTATTCTATATCTTAGGGTTCTAAAGATATGGTCCCGGACGGACGGACGGCAGGCCCCCTATCCTCACTAACTATATGTCCCCCTATGCCACCTTCGGTGACGGGGGACAATAAAGGAGGCATACTTATTTGTGAATCATGCTGATTGTCAACCTATTTACACTTTTGTTGGCTGGCAAAGCAGACCCATTCGTGTCTCAATAATATGGTACCGTGTGACACGTAATGCAGAATTTTGTTTGCTCCTTTCCATCTTAAATTACACTGACCATAGCAGATCAGATAATAAAAAATATCTATACTGCAACTGTGTGGCATATTGTGAACAAAATATTCTTGTAAAATGTATGTCTATCTGTGTGGTTGATTGTTAACAAATAACTGTACGCACATATATGTGTGTGCAATATAAGAAAGCACATTTGAGTTTCAGTATCAATATTTTTCTTGAAATGGGAACACCAAGATACCAGTTCACAAGTGAAATGAGCAAGTATTTAACAAGTATCTGGTCTTTGTAATTTGGAGTGTAGAGTTTACTAATATATTTCATTTATGGACAGTAAAATGGCATATATGGCCTTTTATAGTAATGGCATCCTGCAAAGCAGCAAGTTCACCCATATACGTGCCATGTACATTGTAAACATATGTACAGATTTTTGTTGTCATGTTTATAATGGTATGGTTTAGTCGCAACTTATTCTCATTTTTCCACCACATACTCATTGCGTAAATCTATACATTTTCTTAAAAGTACAAAAAATGCAGTATTATGTACACATTTTGGATTATATACAAACGGTCAGGGGTTATCTCAATGTTCACATAAACAGAACGATTTATATTCAGTGGCTAGATAGTATTTGCTTCCGTTGTGTTAGCATTTTGAAGATCGAATATATAGGAGACAGTTTTCAACACCATGGAGTTTTTCAGTGAATACAGCTGTTCTGACAGGATTTATGCATAGATATGGATTCAGGCAAATTGCCGATCAGTGTATGTTTAGACCTCTCTTTGGCATTCGATACGTTAGACCATAATAGTCTATTACATATATTTATATATTATGGCATTTGCGATTCTTCCTCAAAGTGGTTCCATAGTTATCTTACCAATAGACAGCAACATGTTTCTTTTGATGACACTGTATCAAGTCCCCTTTCTTTCAAAACTGGAGTCCCACAAAGTTCAATTTTGGGATTTATAATCGACACAAATGATATTTACCGTGCATTTCCAAAATTTGACTCCATTCTTTATGCTAACGATACGTCCCTAGTAACACCCCTGTGTTCTTTCAATTCAAGCATTAATTTAAAGACAAATTTTGTATCAGATAATATTAACGAAGAACTGACCAAGATACATAACTGGCTTTCAGTAAATAAATTGTCTCTAAATGTTGCCAAAACAAAATTTATGGTGTTTCATTTTCGATAGCGTAGATTCATTCCAACTTTAAATTTAAAAATAAGTGCTATTTCGATATCACAAACTACTGAATTACATTTTCTTGGGTTATGTGTTCATGAAACTCTAAATTGGAATACATATGTAAACTAGAAAAGAAGATTTGCTTCAAAGCAAATCTGTCTGTGTGCCTTCAAAAGTTGTAAATAGTAAATGCTTCAACTTTTATCCTTTGGTACTTCACATTACATTGAGCTTATAGCTGGATGTAAATTTCAAAGTCCAATTGACCTTGATCTTGGACCTTTACATGTCACGTTTAAATTGCACACTGTTACAATACCCACAATTTAAGGCCAACATGAACCAAATAGGATGAAAATTGACCAAGTTATGGCAAGATGAAACTTTCAAAGGCCAAATCACCTTAACCTTTGCCCTTTTGAGGTTACACGATCTTTGAAAATGTACAGTGTTGCAAAACCTACAATTTGAGTCCAATATGATTAGAATTAGATGGAAATTGGCCAAGTTATGACTGGATGAAACTTTCAAGGGTCCAATGACCTTGACATTTGACCTTTGGGGTCACATGTAAGTTAAAAAATGTGTAGTGGTACAATAGCTACAATTTGAGCCCAACACGATCAAAATTCAATAAAAAATAAACCAAGTTATGGCTAGAAGAAAGCCATCATCGAAAGTGGCCTTTGACCTTGAAATGACCTTTAACCTTGAGATGACCTCTACCTGAAGTGAACCTTGACCTCAACAATGACATTTTGGCCTCAAATTGACCTTGACGTGACCTTGACATTTGAGATGACTTTTACCTTGCTATGATTGAACCCCTATACACTACTATAGTATATAAGATATTGAAGATTTAAAATTTTAATTAGCCCTCATTTGCATAATTTTGAAAAACATGACCTTTCATTATGAAAAGGCCAGACTTCATTTATAGAAGTATCATTGTGCCAAGTTTAGAGTTTCTACGTGTAATACTTTTCAAATGAAATGTCGGACAAATTTGCCTGAAAGAAAGAAAGAAAGGAGAAAGAAAGAATTCCTAGAAAAACAATATGTCTGTGTTGGCACACAGACATAATAAGGTCGCTACCAAGCTATCCAGATTAACAGGCATGTTTAAAAGAATCAATAATTTTTTGCCAATGAAAATATAATGGCTTATATACATCTTTGTTTCTGCCTCATCTGAATTGTTCAATTTTAGCGTTGGAATATTCCTGTGATCGTATTTCCAAACTTCAAAAATCAGTAATACGCCCTTTTTGTCATGAAAGATATAATTACCAGATTGACCCATTGTTTAAATCACCAAAACTTTTAAAACTGCAAGATATATATATGAACTCAAAGCCCTAAAATGCCTTTACAGATATCCTCCAAACCAATACCTGAATATATCAGGAACATGTTTGTTTCAACAGTAACTCATCCTTACAAAAAAGAAATAGACATCTTCCACAGCTTCCAGACTTGAAATTAAATAAAACCCGTAACTGTATCCGATATCATATCCCTACCTTTTTGAGGAACACACCTCCTTGCATTTTGGATGAAGGACATACACATTCAATTGATGGATATTCTAAACACATTAAATTATACCTTACTAACCAATATTCAGAAACTTGCAACTCAGAAAATTGCTATATATGTGCAACTTGATAGTCTCATCTGTAATTCTGAATTGTTTTTACAAGTCAAGATATAAAGTTTTGTAAACCCCACTTTAGGTGGCCCCAGTATCTGCTGATGCAGATCCTTACTGGGGTCATCCTGACATATTTGGTAAATTGTAGGGTGTTTTGATATATCAAAACACCTTATTACACCTTTTGCAGATTACGATGTAAAGTCCATTGAATTTGGACTATTTTTTTCTTTTGTTACTTTGTGTACATACTATCAAATAAATACAGTTCCGAGTTCTGAGTTCAATGTGGGATTGCAGCGTTCAACACTGTGTTAAGTAGCCACCTGGATGGTATTAAACCATTGGTGAAGGAGGCATACATTGTGTAAATCATCCAAACTTTCAAATTGTTTGCACCCATGTACAATACGAACGCTGGGCGAGCTGACAACTTTCGTGTCTCGACCACGTGGTACCATGTGACATTTAATGTACATTTGCTTTTGTGCATTTCTCTTGTACATAACAATGATCTTATCATATCTGAAACCAGCTTCGCGTGATTATACTTCCATACCTGAAGTGTTACGCCTTTGTAATGAGTTTCAACGGTTTTGAAAATTGTGCAAATTAGGTACATTTGAAAATATGAATCTTTAATTTCTCCAAAACTATTATAGGTAAAGGAAACACATCCGACTTCAGTTCATATGTTTGTAACACAGCACATTTTTGTAATTTACATGGGAGTTCTAAAGGTCAAAGATCAAGGTCATTTGGGCTATTGAAATTTTCTTCTAGCCATAAATCTGTCAACTTTTATCAAATTTTAATCATGTTGGGCTCAAATAGTAGATATTATAACACTGCACATGTTTGTAATTTACACGAGACCTCTAAAGCTCAAAGGTCAAGGTGATTTGACCCTTTGAAATTTTCATCTTGCCATGACTTGGTCAATTTTCATCCAACTTCAGTCATGTCGGGACTAAAATTGCAGGTATTGGAACACTGGACATTTTTGTAATTTATATGTGACCTTTAAAGGTCAAAGGCCAAAGTCATTTGAACTTTGAGATGTTCATCTAACCATAAGCTTAATACCATTGCAATGGACACTTATGCATACTCAATTATAATCCTGTATATTGTATTGTACATATATATTGTTCATTGTAATATTACCTTTATATTTTTTCTACCTTGCGAGGGGGGTTCATATGGGCTATGCCTGTTTTCCAATCGTGCTTGAAATAAAAATATGCATAAACCAAGCTTAATGGAATATGAAGTACCAAAACACAAAAGTTGTAGCATTTAATATTTACAACTTTTGAAGGCATACAGAGATTTGCTCTGAAGCAACGCTTCTTTGCTAGTTTGATTCTGCATTAGTGATACATATACATTCAGTATCAAGCCTAGCGTTTTTAACGTGTTTTCTTGGCAAGCCCAAAAGTACTGTTTCAATATGTGGCACAAAAGGCGTGTGCTATTGAAATATGTCGACAGAAATGGGCATGGAGCGGGTCAGATTTTCAAAGCCACAAGGTACAGAGCCCGTGGCCACTTGCACCGTTAGTTGAAGCCTGAGCCGCGTTGTATTCAGCCATTCACTCTATCCATGAACAATTGACATATTATTCTCGAGTTAGCAAAGATGTTGAGGTATGCGAGACCAGTACTTTTGTGAAATCTGGTCGAAGTGCAAAGCGTGTAACAAACACAGCATTTTTAATCCATCACGCAATAATTATAAAGAATGTTCATTTTTCACTTACAAATATGTTAAGTTTTGTGGACTTGTCAACTTTCTCTTTTAAAATTTTGTAAGAGCGATTTCATGCAGTGTTTCGCATACTTACGCTGGCATGTGCGAGCTGAAATCTGGTGTAGCAGTTTGTGATAACAGACCGATAATAATGGAAGTGGGCCGAGTAAATGGAGCTTCGTAGAAAACGTGGATTTTTTTTTCAAAATGGCGGATTTTTGAGGTTGACATTCAAAGTCAGGTCACAAGATTTTTTCTTTCTAATTTGGACATACATCTTACTGCTTGCATCAGGAAAGTATTTTTGCAGTACCAAAATATTTTGTAATCACATTGCTTGTACAAAATTTGATCAAATTACATGTACATGACTTCTGGATATTTGGGTCAGCAATGGCTGACAGATCAGAAATGAAATGGACATATTGGATTACCATGGCCCTATTGTTAAACTGGAATAATACCATAACGTGGATTTATATCTGTGGAAAGAGGACATATAAACGTAAGAGATCATAACACATCTTTTGTACCCCTTTTTAAAAATTTCTTATTTGTATGTGATACCAGTTAATATCATGGCCGCCATGTTGGATTTTGTGTATCTTGGTGACGTCACAGCCTAAGGCTTAGCTTGAAACCGAGGCTTGCTGGTAGCCAATCAATCTGATTCATGTCTCAGCATTTCGACTGTTGAAAGGGGTACCTCCAATGCCAAAATATAGTTACACATACGGTCTTCATTATAATTCGTTTGCCACATGATGACTGTCGTGTGTTATTTTTAGTAAATTTATTGGCAAACTATTCTATTTTAGTGACATGGGTTTTTTTCAACTTTCCCGGGACAAATATGTCACAAAGTGTGAAGTCCTGTCAAGCATGGTCAACTGACAATTGCGCATCTGTACTGTGTACACTCCTGCTACCTGGCTGGCCATTCCAAAGGTTATAGAGTCAAGTGACACAAGCACAGTTGAACATGCTGCACTTTGTAACTTCAAGCTCATGTCAATGTGAAGTGTATGATCTCACTGCTCATGATACGCTCCCCCCCCCCGCCGCATATGGAAATTTGGAAAATGTGTTAAATTTTTCATTCTGTAAGACTAGATGTACGAGAAAGCATTTGCTATTACAACATGTGACCCTATGTGCATTATCCTTGAGAAATATTGCAATATTTTGCATGTGACTGGGGATTTTGTAATGTGTAAGCACAAAATCCGATACGTGATTCGTCACTGTCATGCACTAGTGCTATGCCGCTTTACCAGAGGCTGGAACTACTTATAAATTCATGCCTTGCCAACATACTGTCGGCTTACCCGGAATAAGACTGAACATGTTCAGGTGTGAGAGAGAGAGCTCGCCCTTTAAATTTTTCATTGCCAATTTCAGTGGATGTGCTCCGAATTAACATAACGATAGTAAATTAACATTCTTTGTAAACCGCCCGTTCATTCAAGTACCCGGATGTTAACAGTTGCAGAAACCATACCAATGGTCCAGGTTAATAATTTTCCTCTGTGTACCATGATGAGGAAAAACTGTGGACTCCGTCAAGACATTGCGCTGAAATAGTAATTCAGAAAGTGCTAATCAAATACAGGATTTCCAGAATAGGAAGATGTGTAACATTTGCAGTTTACTGGTGAGCAGGCCTTATTCTTAAAGAGCTATCCGCGAGTTTAAGACATTCCTGACCGTGGTAACAGTACAACCTGCAAGATCCCTTGATTTTGTAAACGTACAGCATGATACCAACAGAGTATGCTTAACATGGTCCCATTCACTACCGTATTGGAGATTCAATATATAACGTTAAGTGTCGTTGCAAGTGTCACAGATTTTTGGGTGTAAATAATATAATATTAATGAAGAATGGTCAGGTTTCCGCCAGTTAAATCCACCTTTTAGCCACAATACAGACCACTACCGACGACATCCCCAAAGTCATGAGTTCTAGTTCGACGGTGACTTTCACGAGAACTATTTATTCACCGGCAAGAAACATAACGCAGATCTATGTACGTCGTATGTCTAAATGATTTTAATGCTTCATCTAAATAAGCAATGTCTGAAGCTGGATACACTGGGTTCAAGATACAAAACGTACATTATGAACGCTGGTGACATAATGGAACATAATAATGACGATATACACATAATTATAACACCACAAACCTCCATACATTGCAACTACATCTATGGCATATCTAATTGAAAGGAAAGACCTGCCACTGATGTTCGAAGATAAAGCTATACTTAATGATAGATGGCAACTCGGTACAATATGCCCTTTATATACGGACTATTTCAACTGATGGAAAGTTCCGTCTTTGGCAGTAATGTCTTTTACCTGAACTTTTCTGCTTTTGATTTTCAATGTTGAGCTTCTCTATGTTGAAACACAAAGAATGAGCTTCCTGGACAGTCTTCAGCACTCTTTCTCAACGCAAAGATTGGTTTACATTTCCATAGCCTTCTATCATAATACCACGAAGCACCTCAGACATTCTACATATTTTTGTGACCAGTCGACGTTCCTGTAAACTTTTCATTTTTCATGTTACGCTGATAAACAAGCATATGTTATATCAGTCCTTGAGAAGCGGTTCTATTGTGTTTCAAAGTTTGCAATATCAGCGTATTCATACAGATATAAATGAACATGTGGCGCTGCAGACACAATTCACATTTTCCAATGATTGCCATCGGCAATTCGTGATCTTGTTGGATATCAAGAATATACTACAATTTATGATTTTGAACCTTAATCTTGGTAAAGATATATGAATATCGTGCTCATGGGTTTGACACTGTATTTATTTGCAAATTTGGGAAATATTGCTCTCACAAGCTTATCCTGCACCACCTCGGCTCGTCTTCCTCCTTGTTAATTTGCATCAGCAACCGGCAACTGTTTTGTTGTGTTGCTCAGCAAACAATTAATTGTCATACACAAGGTACTTTACGTCAGTAAAGTTATCTGTTATATACCTGAATATTGGCACCTATGAAGTAACCGGTTGTCTTATTTTACCTTCAAAATTTGATATTTTTCACGTCCAACCTTTCAAGTCTTACAAAACAGCTCTTCCACTTTGTCGGAACTTTACTAGTAATATGTAAGTATGAATCCGAACCCGTATCTAGTGGTAGACGTCTTGGAGACAACGTCTTTATCTTTCCAAGTAACGCAGCGATGGTATTTGACCGCCGCTTCGTGCAGCCTCTGCGATGCCGTCTGTTGGTTGACTGCCGACTACAAATCGACGGGTGCTGTTGTGGAAATGATAGAATATTGTTCAAAGGATTCCTCTTACCTAGGGGCCGACCTCCTCGTGCCTTATCTCTGTCGGCACTGAGCTTATCATCAAGCATCCTGGTGCTTTTTCCTGGGCTGAGAGCCACGAAATTGTTCCGTATATCAACCGCAAACTTCACTTTTTCCTTCGATGTTTGGTGCACTTGATGCGATGTGTTGGGCTTTACTGGTGCATATTCCGCCGCTGTTTTGATGCCCAAAAGGTTACATGTCACTGTTTTGGTCTCTGTCTCTCCCTCTTTTGGCCTACGTCTATTCACATCTATCGTCTTTGCCTTAATCCCCCATTTATCGTCCATGAGGCGATAGCTTCCACATGAATCAGTTTTCTTGTAGCGTGAACAATGTCGTTTAGTTTGCTTTGATTTCAGCAGAGACGTTTGCCTATTCGCTGCTGGGTATGAAAGACTGAAAACAGATGCTATTTTTATATCGTCCGTTTTAAAGTCCTCTGCAGGAGCAACAGAAACGTTCCCCGAAAGATCTACATTTAACAAAGAGGCACCAGCCCTGGTCTGCTCTCTTTGCTTTTGGAAGCGATACCAACATGCATAGTGTGCTGCATTAGGCATCGGAGCCTTCAAAGCACGTTTATACACTTCTTCTCTTTTCTTGCGCTCTCTTACTTTTCGCAAATAATCAAAGTCAAGCTCATCCTTCGGCTTTGGTAAAATAGGAGGCCCGTACGAATGACTAGACGATACGTTCATCGACCTACTGGGAATTGCATCCGTTAACTGACAAGAGTTATTTACCAACATTGCCCCGTACAGACCAACATTTTTGTCTGTTTGTAGTTTTACCCCTCCATCAACATGACAACCACTCGAGACGAAATCAAGCGGAGAGAGTCCAACACCACCAGCATTCTCTTGTACTCTCTGAAGCTGTGCATTGGCGCCGGCCACAGTGTCCAGTATACTAGAGACGCTGGCCAGGTCTCCAGCAACTGAGCTTTCAGGTTGTGACAGATCCGCCTTCTGGTCCTCCTTGATCATCACCGGTACAAGTACCTTTTGGTTTAAGGGCAAGGTTATCGCCTGCCCAGTTTGTCCATTGTTGAGTAGTGAGACGGGTACAAACATCGTGGGACCAGTTTCATATGAAGACACTGCCACCGGGAGTGAAGCGTTTGCCAAGACAACACGTGCATTTGGTACACCTATGTTTTGGCTTAGGGTTTTCCCTGTAGCATATTGTGGGCCGGGAATCAGCAAATTATTGGATACCTGCGTATGGGAGATAAGTAAGTTATTGGATGTCTGTGGACCGGTGACAAGTAAGTTATTAGATACATGCTGGCCAGAGACAAGTACGTTATTAGATACCTGTGGGCGAGTGACGAGTATGTTGTTCGATAACTGCAGGCCGGAAGCGAGTAAGGCATTAGACACCTCAGGGTGATTGGTTATCCTTGCATCGGGAACCTGAGCACCAGTTTTACTAAACGTACACGTTTCATCTTGAGGCTCAATTTTAATCACAACGCTTTTCTGTTTAGTTCCTGTTGCATATTTGACCACGACACCTGTGTCCCTAGTCACCGGGGATTTTACGGGACGAGGTGGCACACAATCTCTACTAAGCTGTGCTTTCTTTGACTTCTCGTGATCAGTACTTGCAATCGTGGTCCTTCTGGGTCTGCCTTTTCTTTTAGAGTGTATTAATCCACCAAATCCAATGTTTGGTACACTGGTATCTACTGCTGGACGCCGAAGAAGCTTCAACAATTCAATATGCTTCGATTCTTTGGACGCACATTTGGTTGCGCAACGGTTGGCCTCATTGCCACACACTGGTAAAGTTTCCGATGGAAAATCTTTCGTCTTATTTACTAATATATCATGCAATCTGCGCTTCACTTGTGATTCTCTTTTGACTACTGAAGAGGGCAAATCGCCTGACAGTTTGTGGTGAATACTGTGTTTGACTTTATTCTGCGCTGAAGACACATATACCTGCTGTTTATTGGGGCCTGCTGAACTAGTTTCTGGTAACAGATCACATGTAGTACCTCGACTTTTGTCAGACGCAACGTGACATAAAATCTCTTCTTGGTGTGATTTTCTCGCGTTGGGAATAAATACCAGCTGGTTATTCTGCACACTCTTGGGGTCCGGGTCCGACCTATCCAGATCATTGCCCCTGCTGTCACAAGTCTCTCCCGACCAGGGCGTGTGCGTGTTTTCTGAAGTTATAGGGATGAGGACACTTTTGATCACTCCGTTCTTGCTGACGCGCGCCACTTCATACGTTGTTGGTAGTGTCTCCTGCACGAAAATTGACGTGTCATCATGTAGATGTGTTTCATTCACCGACATTTCTCCTACAAAAAGAAAACAAACCTGAAAGACCGGGAAAAGAACTAAAACAGACACATAACCGAATGACAGTTAACAAAAATTTCGGTGTAAAAATCACATGCATTGGACATCAAGGTAATATCCAACCTGGCAAAGTGACTTCACTTCTGGGCCAAATATCACTGTAATATCCAATCCTACATACTAAACCTATATACTTAATTGATCACAAGGCTTTGCAGAATCTGTCTGCACTCAAGAAGGAACTGTACATTCAAAGTTGTTGTATACACACAAGCATTTTGGGTAAATGTTTTTTTCTTTTGTAAAATTCTGGGTATTGCCTGAAAAATGTCCATGATGAAAAGGGTCAGATTGTGTTAGTATGATCTCCATATATGTGCCTACAAAATACTATCAGGGATTTTTTATAACTGACTCTGTTATGTTTTGTTTTTGTTTTTCACAGTGGTGATACAAAAATTGATAAAGTCTGATTTTGTCAAAATTGGTTAAGTTGGTGGACTCTTCACTTTTGACACACATATTTAAAAATAGCATTCAGCGTTCGGATTACCCTTCGCGCCCACAATCTTTTCCCCCAATTCTGCATTTTATTAAGACTTCGCAGTAGAACACTTTACATACAATGTCCACATTGTTGTCTATGAAATGAAAGAGCACTTTTGGGTGTGTTCTTGGGGTAAGTTCTGTTGACAGAGACCACTGTACTGTACATCACTTGTATAAATATTTCAAAAGTTTTATAACAAGTTTAAAAAATAATAAAAGGGAGCTGCTTTTCAATAAGAATGTGGTCCACTATAATGTGCATCTCTGATCAAAATTTGGTGAAACTGCATTGGATCTTTGTTGATATGTTATGGTAATGTCGTCTCCTTGTGCCCCACAGAGATGGCCTTGAAGATGAATACTTTAAAGTTGCATAAAAGTTAACAAATACTCCGAGGAAGCTGGTTTTCGATAGAAACCTGGTCCACCCTAAGATACATCTCTGACAAAAATTTGGTAAAGCTGTGGTCAATATTTTTTGAGATATCGCGATAACGTCGTCAGGGTTGACGCCAGTCAGACGGGCTTCAAATAATTACATTATAAGTTTCATTTAAAGGTAAAAAAATAATCAGAGGAAGCTGGTCCATCATAGGGTCCTTCTGTGACAAAAATTTGGTACGGCTACGGTGAATATTTTTTTTAAGATATCGCGGTAACGTCGACAAGACGGATAGACAGACGGACGGACGGGCGACACAGAGGACGACTATACCCTCCGGCAGCTTATGTGCCGATGGTAAAAATGAACTGTTCATATCTTAGAAAATTCTTGATATGTTTATGCTTCAAAGAACTTTGAGACTAAATCAGTCTTTAATCGATCAAAATCAGATAACTAGTTACCACTCACATAAAAACCCGCCGGTACTTTTGGACCTGTATCTATACTGTCGGGGCAACCTTCTCCCCTAAGCTCTGTCTTTGACGCAGTGGGGCGTTTGGCACTCAGTCTATTGCTGTCACTTATTTTTTTAACCCGAGGGCGACGTCACTATATGATACAACATCCCCATTCTGGGCCTACCAACTGGTAACTGTTGTCGTTGTATTTACATTTTTAGGTAATGCTCAGTCTGGAAAAGTCCCATTGTATATTGTACATTATATTCATTCGACAAATTAATCTTCCCCTAACACTAATCAAACATATATTTTGGACACCACATCTATTCAAAATATCCAATCGGCTTGGCTGCCATTTTGAAAATAGTGTATTCCGCACCCAATGGTGTGTAAATAAGCAGCGGGACGATCTTGGGGGTAGGGGTGGGAAGAGGGTTAGGTCTATAACATATGAAACCAAAAGTATATATTTTGCAAATGTTTCAGAGCGTCAATAATGGTATGATATAGGCTGTGGCTGTGATTCACTTCGATATCCAAATAAATGTATTTTTGTGAGACTGTCCCGTGAACAATTCGTAAATTGTTTAATATGGCGCTCACCAAAAGGCGTCTGGGTGTCGTGTCGCATATGGATTTGTAGCTAACAATGATAATTGCTTCAGACACAACTGAGTGGGCAGATTAAAGTAAAATAGTAAGTCATGTTTTAAAAGTACTTAAACGACCATTTGCCCTGGTACCTCGGAGAACTGACACCTGAAACCTTGTGAAAATTTATGCCTTATTGAACTTTGTGTTGCTACGCTGTTTCCCCGGCCCAAGTTAACCCTCCAGACAAGCTGAAATAATATGCTGTATTTGAGTTAACTTTACTACAATATAGCGACACGCGATAGCCACTTTCTCGATTTAATCTTTTATCATTGCACATTGCAAACAGCGCTGAAAACACGTGGCCTAGTGGCCGCGATACCCCCCCCAATTTAACCGCTTAAGACAAGTTGAAAAAAAACCCCGCAGTGTTTCAGCTGATTTTACACTAAAACAAAGAACGGCACACGTTGGCCAGATTTTCTATTATTTACAACTCGGATACGTTGATTGGAACGACCGCTTTTTACAGGTGGTCGTCTATGGGCTGACTTTGCTGGTCATTGGTCGCGTGTTGCAGGTGGTCCATGGATGTCCGACAGAACTTGGGTATTGTCGCAAAATTTTGCTTCACAGTTCTCGAAAAAATTCTACAGAACTAAACCAAAATTGGTGTTTCTCGTGTGAAGAAGTTGAGAAAATGCTCCAGGGCATCGTCATTTTATAACAGAGATTTCCAGTTGGACAACAGTGTGGTCGTTCGTGCCAGGTCATTTAACATTGCATAGCGCCCGTGCCAAGGATTGACTGGTTGAAATTATCCCTCCAAGCCCTAGGGTAGGGATCTCAGTCTTCTTAATTTTCTCTTAAAAACTTAATAAAAGCAGACAAAGTTGGTGCAGATACCACGTCTTCAGGCAAATGGTCTGCAAATTCTCTTTCTAAGAGGTAGTAATGCTATGAGGGGAAATGAAAACTGGTCGTTTTGACCAGGGTGTCGCCCAATCCTGCGGTCTGGGGTCGGTAATTGCAGGTAGTACTGCAGAACCTGCCAGGGTATATCAAAGAGAGTGAATGTAAGAACATTTTCAAATATAAGGTGAAATCATTCTTGATGCATGAGATGGGAGTACTGGAAGGGGACTGCTTCATTCAGTATCTTGGTGTTATAAAAATTATGCCTTTTCTGCTTATATTTATTAATTCATATATTAATTGACGCATTTTAGCTACAAGCCCGTGCAAAGGAACTTTTTTTTTTTGGACTTCACACCTGCTATTTTCATGCTGTGGTCCACCATCAGTCAATCACTGAACATTCAGTGATAAAAATTTAGTTCATTTAGGCCTAGTCATTATCTTAATGTATTTTTTCCTGTTGCTTTTGTTGAGAAAATACACAACTTACTAATTGCAGGATATTTTATCTGATACTTTAAACCGAATTATAAATCTGATGAATATATGTGCAAAAATTCTCTAAAGCGTTATCTGTATAAATACAAAAATTGTCTTATCTTGATTGATATCATAGCAATGGTCTTTTTTATTTTTTTTTCACCAATTTTTGCTAATTTCCATTAGATTTTTGTACAATCTGAGGGAAAATAGCAAAATACAGTACAACAGTGACTAAAATTTTGTAATTTCGGCAACCATGTCAAGCCGAGATTTTCCAGTCAAAAATCATCCGAGTGGGTCATTTTTTATGCACAAATACAATGTATTCATATTTAAATGCGGTCCTACTCTAACACCTATTGAGCAAAACAGGCAGCCACCTGCATCAGGCTAGATCCATGTATTTAGGATGGTCAAAAGTACTTTCTGAATAAAATAAACAACACGAACACAGAATAAGCATAAGAAAATGAATTAACATGTATTTGAAACATAAAGGATGCTAAATTGATTAAAAATCGGCTCTCTTTTGGTTGAAAAGGAGTTATTTATGGATGTTCATGTAGTATATGATACAAATCTACCCTTGTCGTGGTGGAAGCATCAGTCTGCTGCCCCGGCAACGCAGGCAGTGAGCAGGATCGCAGTTAAATATGAATATCTTCTATTCGAAATTTTCTGGAGGGGGGAGGGGAGGATGTCCCCAGACCCTTCTAGCATGCCTTCCGGAGCTCGCTTTGGCCCTCTGGGCCACTTGGGTTTTTGACTGGTTTCTAGCATTGCACTGGCCTCGGTCGATCAATTTTCATTTGGGAAAGGCTGCTTGAAAGTACTTTTTTTTTGGTTCCATTAATTTTTAGGGTTTCACTGTATATGTTAAAAACGCAAGTTCAAATTTTCCGGAGGGGTCCGATCCGGACATTTATCACGAATATCTACCACAATAGTGTATTCACAAACTTAGAAGGAAGAAAGAAACAAACAAAAAGAAAGAAAGAGAGAAAGAAAGACAGAAAGAAGAAAAAAGAAAGAATGAAAAAGGACGAAAGAAAGAGAGAAAGATTGTCTGTGTTGGCACACAGACATAATTTACCTGGACAGCAGACCAAGCTTCGTATTATCTCTACTGCACTTGGTCTACCACAGGCCTTTAAGATTATATTTACATTCAAGGCAATAAAAAGGGCACTGGAAACCTTTTCATGGACCGATGAACCAATCAAGAAGCTGATCATTATCACCTTGGCCATTGGCAGTGTGTGTGCCGTGTTGCACTGTAGTCTGTTACCATGTACATCCAAGTACGTCATCTGATATGCACGTTCTCTTAGATGACGCCACTGCTCATATGTACATCGGTTACCAATAGTTCTTATAAAACAACATGGACTTTCCCTCCTGACCAGTGGTTGTTAACAGGCCATGGTGTAGGATGAAAAAATAGCATCCAAAACAGTGCTGCTACCTACGAGAACATCCCTCACTGAATCACTTTCTCAGTGCTAAACAGTGATCATGTGTGCTAAAAGGGCAGACCCAATGGAGTGCTGAAACACGGATATTGGTCTATTCAGAGGGACAACTAAGATATGTTCCATGAACTATTTGGACTTGGGTCTCCGTGAGGTAAAACCTGCACAGTTGCAATAACCTAAAACAAGAGGCCCTAGGGCCTGATGATCTGCTGACCACTATCACAAAAAAAAAAAAATCATTTTCTGAAATGCATTCAATTCACGACCTTGGAAATTATTCATGCTTAGCCATATTATGCAACACCCGGTATCAAACTTCCACATGATACCCGTGTCGTACACTTGGCATAACTCGCCTTATTCTTTATCAAGACTCAAATGTCCTTTTCTTAAGTGCTTATTGACCTTGAAAATAGGTCAAGGGCACACAATCATTGGGTCATGGTGACCCAAAACATAGGTCACCAAGAACAGTTTTATGTACAATTTATATACAATATAAGGGCAATTTTGATCTGGAGGCTCAATTCTCTTTGCCATTGATGTCCAAACTACACCCCACCATTACACAATCACCTCTTCCAACTTAACAGGTCTGCTGACCTTACAAAAATAGGTCACGGTTACTGATCTTAAACAACATATAAGCACAACATGATCTATGTGTCCTCCAAATTTGACATGCCTAATTCAATTACTTTTCAAGCCATGGATGCCAGAGAGGTCACAAGATTACCCATATATGTAATACCGCAGGTGGTGCCACCAATTGCGAACTCGACCTAGATTTTCATACACTTGGTAAGTCCTGAAAATTATATGGGGCTATTTTAAAGGGTGTGGACTGTTTCGCGCTCACAAGCAAACGGTTTAGGGACGGACAGACATTAGTGATTGCATAACCATAAGCTCAGCGACCTTTGGTAAACATAGCTAAACAGCTGACTAGTTCGCATCTTGTTGGCTGGTATTTACGATAGTCCAGAAAAATTTAGTACAGGCCTATAATGACTGGTATCAATCATATGTGCAATAATAAACAAATAGTTTCATTTTAAACCATTTAGTCTTTAAGTAAATATATAAACTTGTTTTCATCTCATTCACGTCAAGATTCCCGGTAAAATTATTATTATTGTTGTTGTTATTTATCGGAATACCGAACGACGTTTTGCTTTTAAGAGGCCTTTTCGCTGCTCACAAAGATTTTTATTTTGGGTTTTACAGTTAAAGAAACATGAAAGCCCCAATCACACTTTGCGAAAACGTCTTAGCACCCATTAATATTAAAGAGGCGAATACCTGGCGACGTCTGCTGTAGCAGAGAAAGTTTACTTTGATGTATTTCAAATAACTCATTGTGTATCTCAATTTTACGGAAGCCTATAACGACCACAAAAAATTACAAGGCGTACTGCCATGAGGGGGCTAAAAATCTTCTCACGAAGAAAGCATGACATGTCAATTTCACTTTGCTCACAATACTCATCCCCAGAGGGCCTCACAGAAAATGAAGGAGACGCTTCATGAATAATTGGCTTTGCGACGGGGATGAATTGCCAGCACCGATGGCCACCTTTTTGGCTCTGATTTCCCTGCTTGCTAAGACGACCCAACTTTAAATAAGATATATGTACTAACTACAGGGCGGCATAAACAGACCGTGCTCAGCTGACCTAAGTTTGTTCACAAAATCAAGGTTGCAACTGAATAGACCTGTGTTGAACTGTACCTGTGTGCATATGACATTTAGAAGTATTTCTCAGATTTGCCAAAAGAAAAATTCATTAAATATGAATTGGCATTTGAATGCCCATTGACTTATATAGTAATCATTCGGAAAGGTACACTTATGGATAAGTATCCGAATTGAAAAAAAAAACGTTAAAAAAAAGGAATCCACAGAACTGCCACCTAGTCAACAACTTTGTTTGAATCTGTCACAAGGAACATATCCACAAAGTTTCAGCATCATCTGAGTGATGGTACTGGAGAAGATGTAAAAAAATGGCAACACACACACATCCACACACAAACAAAAACAAAAAACAATCATAAAAAAATCCAAAACCAATGAAGCGACACCATTCAAACAGACTTGGTAGAGACGTAGGTCACTCATGTATTGTCTAAGCATGACCTTCATAGAGATACATTAACATGTGCAGCATCAAGATCCTAACTCAAAACATATCTCAAGTTATCAAGTGAACAGCAAATTTCGTGTCGGGTGTTCTGTGACCTTGGGAATGAGGTCAAGGTCCAGACATCACTGGAGCATGACCATTTGCACAAAGTAGGTAGACACTTATAAAAGGTATAACCCTACCACGTTTGGCACAGATCTTGCCAAAATTATTGAAGTTATGACCATTACAAAAAATTTCCATGTTACACTTTCCTATTAAAACGTTTTTATAAGATTTTTGGTTAAAAAATCCATAAATTACTGGAGCGTGACCATTTGACCAACTTGGCAGAGACAGCTGGACGTTTTTCAAGTCGAAATGACGGCATAATACTGTCGAAATTTCGAGAAAAAATCTCTAAATCTTGAGATTTAAAAGTTGAAATTTCGAGGAAAAAATTCGAAATTTCGAGTTTATTTTTATTTTTTATGGTCCTTATAGTCTTCCGTACATTTCTTTCCAGACAACTGAAAACTTACATTACATTACCCACCGTACCCACATCTAGAAATTAATTGTATTTCGAAAAAACTGTTCTGCGTGGCCAAATACCTTATCGTATAACCTGGCAGAAACCTTGTGGCGATTGTGGTCTTGTTTCGATTCCCATTTTGTTTTTCTGCTACAATTAGAGTTTATGTTTGTTGTTGTTATCTATCGGAATACCAAATAAGTTTTGCTAGTTAGAGGCTCTTCACTGCTCACGAAAATAATTATTTTTGGTTTTTGAAACTTAAAATTTGCGAATAACTGTTTCTCATAATTGGCAAGAAGGAACAACATATAGACGCGTGAACCCAGACAGGAGCCTGGGGTGTCATTGTATTCACTGTGAACGCAATTTAGTATAATACAGTAATGTTTGATTGAGGCTCAGCAAGCCGGGAAAGTAGATACATACAAAGCATAAATCGAAATAATATTGACATCAAAAAAATATTCACAACCAAGTAAATCATAAACTGAAGTAAAAAAAATAAAGGTATAAACGATGTAATACCAAATGCTAAAATCATGTGAACCATTCAACAAAATAATATAGACACCAAATCACAAACTGAGGTCGTTAATGTAAGTCGCAGATAAAAATAAATACGTCGTAGTACTAAAATCAAACGCTGGGAGTCCCGCGACCCACAATATAATCTATTAAATAGTTACGCGTGCTTATTCTATATCAATGCGATTGAGAAAATTGCGTGTGATGTGTGATTGGAGGTTTTGATTTTGGGGGGAAGCGTGCTAATATCGCATACCCCTCATCTTTAAATGTTTTGTGAGTTTGCATCTATATGGAAATATGGAGCTCAACAACTGGGCAAACTAAAAAACTGTGAGTGGTGGAGGATTCACAGGATGACCCATCTATATACAAACTTGCCATCTGACATTGTCCTTCAACTCTGATTACAATATTGGTATGTTCAAAATATGTGTCCCGTATCCGGCTTTCCACACATGGTCTTTTCGTTTTAATCGGTTAATAACTTTTCGAGTTATTGAAGAAAAGCAATAAATTTGGACAAGCGCCAGACTCTTTAATGACTGGGTCATGGTGACCCCAAAAGTAGGTCACCACATAAAATGACATGTACAATGTGATCAAGTGCAATTTGGATCTGGAGGCTCAATTCTGTTTGCCATTGATGTCCAAGCTACATACTGCCAGTACAAAATCACCTCTTTCAACTTTACAGGCATGGTGACCTCACAAAAAATACGCCAAAGTCACTGATATTACATAAACTTCTTTCACTGGACATGGTCTATATATCCTATAAATGTGGCAGTTCTACTCCAATTATTTTTCCAAATATGGAATTCAATATCTTAAAACACATTCTGGCTCATAATTTCCGTCAAATTATAGACGGCGCCACTAGTATCATTGTTAATTTAGACTTTGACCTCCCCCACAATGCCACCAAATTTGGCGAAAATCCGCCTAAAATTAAAGATGCAAGAGTTTCAACAAGATTTTTACATTTTGACCCCTATACTTCATAATATTGTAGGTGGCGCCACCAATATTGAGCTCGACCTAGATTTTCATACAATATGTGCACCCTGAAAGTTAAATTGAGTTTACTTGAAAACTGTGGATGGTGCCGAGCTAACGAGTAAAAGTTTATGGACGGAAGTCTCTACTATGATACACTTATGTAGAAAAAACATGACCCATATTCATAGATATCAAACTCAACAATGACAGCAAAGAGATTCCAGAGTTACAAAAGCATCAACATTCATCTTCCAATACCAATGTGAAGAAACAAATTTCACTCATTTCACATTTTATTACTTCTGCAAAAGATAAAGGTGAATAATTGGTAGGCCTATTACTATTTTGGTTCTTCTGACTAGTTCGTCAGCTGAGTTTATAGCAAAAGTAGAAACTAGGCCTATATCGTTTTTGTGATAGCTATGAATCTGGAATATTATCTAATTAATAAGTTAAGTGATTGAATCACGGTTATAGAGTATCAAATGCAAGGAGTAGACTTCTACAAGTCCCTCACTAAACAATTTAAGTTCTACAGACGGACGTCTCTACTATGATACAATTACGTAGAAAAACATGACCCATATTCATAAATATCAAACCCAACAATGACAGCAAAGACGGACGGATGGACCGACATGAGCGGTCGCATAAGCTCTGCGACCTTTGGACAGCAGAGCTAAAAATCGGTTATTGGGTCAAATTGTGTTGTAAACTATTGGTGGAGATAGTTTAAAACTAAATACGAGGAGCCACCAAAAGTTCAACGTTCAAAACAAAGACCCCCCCCCCCTCCCCCAACTGATGTTTAATGAAAATCTCTCGTATCCATGTTTGAATGATATAGTGATCATGGTGATGTTGAAATATTGTTCAAATATAGATATTTCAGCTTGATAAAATTAATTTTCCAATATCTTTCCTCGCAGTTTCAGGCAACGTCCAACCAATTTTGGATAATTTTGTTCATTTTGAAATTTGGGAACATTTTGGCAGACCGATATGTTGTGTCCCATAGGTTCATATTTGGAAGTTTCAGCCCCAATACAACCTGAAGAAGTTAACAAAGTACTTTCAGCGTTAACAGGGTAGTCAATGGTCCGTGTCAATTTTTTGATCTTGATTAGTTCAATAGAATGTGCGTTTCATATGGATACTTCTCTTAAATTCCCTGAGTTTAATCATGTTCATCAAATAGGAAGCCTATCTACTCTAAAAATACTCCAGCCCCAAAACGTACGCGGGACTTTTAACAAATGATCACTTCTTTATTTTTACATGCATATAAAAAATAAAGAGTCATACAAACTTGATCAATTTTGCAAAAACAACCATGTTCCAAATTTCATATCACCATTGTTATTAAACAAGATGCAGTTATAAAAATCTCTGATACGTCTTCGCAGACATGTGTTGAGATTATAATAGCACAAATTTGACCATTTTATCTTGATTACTTTTTAATAACTATCCAAAATTTTACAAAAAAACCCCACACATCTATTCCAAGAAACTTAGTGTTCACACAACAACTTTGACTTTTGTGTTCCATCTTTAGCGCAGGAGGATTCTGCCAAATCTGCTGTAGATTGAGTATAGAGGTTATTTGTGTCAGGGATGCAGGCTTCTGTGATAATTCCACTTTTCCAGGTAGGAAATTACCTTATTTACAGAAAAAAAAATAAAATAAAATAATTAAAAAAAAATAAAAAAATAAAAAAAGGAAGAAGAATGTGAGAGTCCTGTGCTCAGCTGACCTTTGATGCACAGACTGATGTGGTCCTGTGACCACTCGGGATAATATCAAGTTCAACTTCGTTTAAAACCATCCTCACTGCTTGCAATATCAGTTTTCACTCCACCGTGACTGAAATATAGGCCAATATGCAATATGTGCTGCTGTCCTCATTGTAATAATGCAATATCACCTGACCCATTTTCTCTAATTTTCATAATTCATCAAAAAAAAAAATTTTTTTAAATTGCAGCAGTACCATGTAGTGAATACCTGTCGCGGAGACTGAGTCCAATCATATTTTCACTAAGTTTGAAGAAAATGTCACACACAGTTTCGGTGAAGAAGTCAGAAGAGGCGAACCCCCCCCCCCCCCCCCCCGGAAAAAAAATTGTGAAACACTGAAAAATTACCACAGTGCTACCTAGTGAACAAATTAAGCTCTAAGAGTCACAAGAATTGACATTGTGATTTTGGAGATGATTTTTTTAAAAGATTTTACAAAAACAAATCAGGAAAATACATGAAATAATCTAAAATTCACTGCAGCATGACCATTTGTACAAAGTTTCAAGTGACCCACCAAAGATACACCCCCACTTAATTTTAAGTGAATCTGTAAAGATGGTTTCGGAGAATGAGTAAAAAAATGTGACCTACCATTGCAATCCCCATTGCCTTACATAGGCATCATTTGAAATGTAGGCAGGAACTGATAAGTACCCAAACTGAAAAATTCGTTGAAATCAGGGATCCGAATTATAACCATCCAGTAAACAAGTTTGTTTTCACCCTTTGACAAGCTACATTTTCAAAAGTTTTAAAAAAAATCTGAGCTACGCTTCTGGAAGAGTTGAAAATAGAAAAAAACACAACATTCGTAAAAAAATTTAAAATCGCAGTGCTGCCATCTGTTGAACAAATGGTCCAAGGATCCTAAAAAGTGTCCCTGTGTAATTTCGAAGCAATTGCCCAAGCGATTTTGAACTTTTTCAAAATTTTGTCTCCCCCCCCACCACCACCAAAAAAGAGTAATTGGAGCGTGACCATTTGAACAAACTTGATAAACATACACCCAAGGCAGATCCGTACCAAGTTTGAAAAGAATCTGGACTATGGTTTCCAAAAAGTCAAATAAATGGAATTTGAGCGGACAACGATCAAGACGACTAAACGAGGACGGAACACCCTGACAAGCCAGTTGAGCTAAAAGTACACAAGATCACTGGACCGTGACAACTTGAACAAATTTGACACACACACACACAGACACACACACACACACACACACACACACACACACAAATCCCAACCAAGTTTTAAGTGGATCTGGTCAGTGGTTTTGGAGAACATGTCGACAATGTGAATTATGGAGAGACGGGCTGACGGAAGGATGACTGACTATCCTACAAGTTCACTTGACTAACAAGTCTGTTGAGCTAAAAACACGGAACGAAATTTTCCGTTTGCATGTTTGCAATTCTGACATTGTTTACATCGACTTTGTGCGATAGAAAACTAAAGGGGCTTTTTACCCTCTCTTACCCTCAGTAAAACTGATTGGTTCTTTATAGTACATTGATATTTTCAGGGGCATAGCCAGTCTTTCAACTTGAGAGGGTTCTAAGGGCGGATGTCCTAAGAGCTAATAGGCAAGAGCATGAACAGAAGGTTCAAGAACTGCTTAAAAGAGAGCACTGCAGTCAGTGGAGTGCTAGAGTTGTATATTCCCATTACTTTACATTGTAATTTGCAGCTTAATAACTTAAAAAACTACTGCACGTAGAAACACCAAATTTCAGACAGTAAATCTGGATTCATAACTAAATACCTCAAAAAATCATATAATTACAGCTACAAAAGTGACTGGTTTATTTAAGGCTGCTTTAACATACAAACTAATGGGAATACACAGGTCTAGCCCTCCAAATGCTTGTGTATTCAGTTGTGTATTCGGACGAATACCCACCTTACAGCTAATTCTGACCTTTCCTATTAGCGTTAGCCGTTCCATATACTTTTTTCCAAGATGTGTTCGTTAAAGCTCAATGTTGATTTTTGTCTTGTCAAATGTAAAAACATTATATTATAATATTCCCTATGTAGGTAATTTTGCTCCCATGAAAGCCAAACAGTGTAACTTAAAAACATATGATTAAATCCAAAGGTACAAACGTTTTTACTCTATCAAAGTTCTACACCAACTTTTAACACCTTATGTGATCAACTCCAAACCTATTTTTGCTTTGGAAAAGAAGGAAATGGACTGGCTACTTGCCCAAAACAAGTGGAAGACTACGCGTGGGTGCCAAACCTTTTTGGCACAACAGCTGGCCGGAAACATGCTGTGACCAAATCCTATTGAACATTTGGCAAAGTGAGCACGATCAAATCCTGCTGACACTTTATTGGCACAACCACTGGGCTAATAAAGTCTGATAGAACTTTATTGGCACAACCGCGCGCTGGGCAAATAATGCACGGCTGAATCTTATTGGCACAACAGCTGGGAAAATTATTAAACATAAACAGGACTATACCTATTGGGATTATGTTGGCATAGTTAATTTTGAATTTGCATGTCCTTGATAAGTTAAACTGACATACTGACTGATATCTTGGTGATATTTAACCTTTGGTAACTTACTTTACTTTTAGTAAAGCAGTAAAGTTTACATATGCCGAAGCATAATCACGGCCAAATCACGTTGGCACAACAGCTTGACAAATGAAGCACTATTAGACTTAAAATGCTCAAAATCTTCGCGCATAAGCATGAACAAACCCTATCTGCACAACAGCTGGGCGAATACACACGACTCAAAATTTAAAGGGACGCTCATCACTTTTCGCTGTCATCTAAGATTTGGCAGCAAGGGAACCACCGAAAAGACAACTTTGGGGTAACGTACTTTACATTTTAGCCACCATGATGGTGGCACTGTGATTTTGTCTGGGTGCCAACCCAGACATTCTCTCTCTCTCTCTCTCTCTCTCTCTCTCTCTCTCTCTCTCTCTCTCTCTCTCTCTCTCTCTCTCTCTCTCTCTCTCTCTCTCTGTCTGTCTGTCTGTCTGATTATGACTGACCCACCAGTGAAATTAGGCACCTGACTTGGAATAGTCATGATGTTTAAAATTACGCAAATTATGGGCAATTAAAATTTTAAAAGCTTTATATCTTCAAAAATATTATAGATAGACACAAAGTCCGAACTTACACATATAGGTTTGAGACATCTGGCAAATCCAATAGCATGCAAACAAAAGTTGGGGAATTTTAATGTATGATGAATTCAGTGAATTTCATAACAATCCACATTTTAACTAGGGCTTCTGCTGTACTGCATGTTATAAGCCTGCATGGTGCTCGGCAACCATTTTGCATTCATGATACTTGGACCTGTCTCATAGGCAGCCTTTTATCCATGCCTGCTGGGTTTATGGTTTGAAAGGTTTGGGTCTTGTGGCGAATAGGAGGTGGGGGAGGGGGGAACGTCCAACAACTGTGTGATGAGTTTCTCAATAAAATACAGAGAATCTCTTTCTGTTCATGCAAGAAACATATCTGATCCATGTTCACACTAATGCTGGACAGAGCTGTGAGTGCACCATGGCTGAGACTGACCAGTCAGAGGGTGCTAGCTGATCTGTTTTCGCCTGAGGCTAGGACTCTGTTGGGCTTATCAATCCAAAGGGATCAAAGGGACTGAACTTCTAGGCAGAACAACCCAGAGTGTACCCTCTGTTAAAAATAGACTACATATAGAGCTGACTTACAGTCCACAGTGAATGTTTTCACAACTTGGTGAATTTTGAAAAAGTGTGTGAATTTGTGTCATCTCAATGGACAATTAAATGTCTTTAAGTTTGTTTTCTTGTAACCAGTTAGATGAAGTTTGTTCTTCATAGGCAATACTGAGTCAGTATAGTGCATGTCTCAGTTCACAGGTACATGTACATGTAGTTTTGTGACAGCTTCTGTTAAAATTTGTTTATGTAAAAAAAGGAACAAACACAGTTTTGTATTGTATGTATACACGTTCCTCTGAATTATAATATCTGTACACTGTACATGCACATATACTCATCAATGCTGCCCAGAAGGGCTGACCCTCTCAGAAGTGGGCACTTTTCTCTGGTCGCAAAGGTGCCCACTGTGGAGAGGTTTCACTGTACAGTGTTACATGCAATTTAAGACGACCCCTAATGCCAGACAAAAGTGGTCACATAGGACAGGTGATTTTTCATCTCAGATAAATTAACAAAGGAATAAAAGGCCAATCTCTCTCTCTCTTTTTCTTTCTTTCTTTCTGACCAAGTTGGTCCAGAGTTTTTTCCAGACACTATTGGAAAAAAACACCAAACTTGTCATGGTGACTGACATAACCAGCAAAATTGTTCATCTCATTTGGAATAGTCATGATGTTTAAAATTATGCAAGTTTTAGAGGCAAAACAAAATTTTAAAAGCGCCATATCTTCCAAACTATTGCAGATGGACTCAAAATTTCAATGTGCATATATATCTTTGTGACACTTGCCACTATAATGCATAGCAGCTTAGTTGTAGAATTTCAAATTATGTTAATAAGGGGCATTGAAAAATTAAAAAGTTGATTATCTTCAAAACTATTGTACATAGAGATGCCATTTCAACTTTAATTTGTAAGTTTGTGGCAAAGCCGCATCCAATGAACCATGAACCAAAGTTGTATGATTTCAATTTATGCAAATTAGGTGATTATGCAAAATGTAAATCTTTAATAGCTTCAAATCTATTATAGAGGTGCCATTTCTACTTCAATTTATGGATTTGCAGCATAACCCCATCCAATGACAATAAACCAAAGTTCTTCTAGGCTTATGATACATGCAAATTATACAAATACACAAAATTAAAATGTTGAATAGCTTCAAAACTATTATGGATAGTAGATTCATTCAAACTTCACTTCATAAGTTTGGGACATGGCCACATGCCTTGAACCTAATCTGACACACTAGCTTACATCTTGGTCATGATGGATCCCAGGCACATGGTCACTGTTAAATATTTGTTGGAAACTACCCATGAAGTTTCTTTTGGTGTTGTGAATTTTGACCTTGAGTGACCTTCAAAGGTCAAACTTACATAATGGCTTATATCTGGGTGATGGTGGGTTCTACGCCCAGGGTTATTATTAAGCATAAATATGAATATACCTATGGGACTTCTAATGGCATAGTCAATTTTAGTTTGCATGACATTGATAAGTCAAACTGATATCCTGGCTGATATCGTAGTGATATTAAACTTTTGGTAACTTATTGGTAAGCACAAATACATTACATGTTGTATAATAGCACATAAGTCTGCATGTGCAGAAGCACAAACACTTCTATGAAACCCTTGGCCAAGATCTAACACATGTAACTTCAGTTGATGTAGGCATGCGGGTGAAGCATATCATCATCATCGTCGGCCACACAAATTGACCATCGAAGAATGAGTGTTCAGCATTGGCAAATCTGACAAATCAGTCCTTACTGAAGGCTTAAAGTCATTGGCAGGGTCACTATCTGCTGGTACATGATATTCCAGTTGCGACTTAATTAAAAAGTGTACATTCTGTGGGGGTTCAAATTCTTTGGTTTAACTGTTGTGTGTAATTTAGACATGCCCTTTGGTTTAAACGTTTCTTTCCATCAAAGCGCTCCAGTGACTTGCGGTTTAACCAAAGGGTATATTTGTTCTACCGGCTCTTTGATTTAGCCCTTTCGTTCACTGGAAGTGCTTCATAGAGTTGTGTACCCGCGTACATTCAGCGTTACATCCTCTTCCGGGAAACCCCCTTCCCTCTCTGAAAGGATTCACTGAATTGCAGTTTAACCAAAACGCATATTTTGTATATAGACTCTCTGGTTTAACTTTTTCATTCTCTGAAAGTATCCCAATAAGACTATTTTTGCATAGACTTTAACACAAACTGGCTAACTGCATGAAGAATCTTAATTCAGTCTCAAACTACCTTACAATTTTTTCATATGAACTACTGGGATAAGCCATGTATGCTTCCTCTTGGAAGCAGCTTAAACTAAACATAAACTCTCATTAAGTGGCACCTCACATGATTATGTATTTTTTATAATGACTCGTCCAGGTTGACCTATGGACAAACCTCCATGACAAGATATTACTTCTTTCCTGAGGATGGATAAACTAACCCACATTGCCTGCCAAAGCCTCATAACTGTATCTAGGTGTTCAATTACTTGGTAATTGGAGAAGTTGACGGAATGGTTAGGACCGATTATTTTTACAATACTGTGACCACACTTAATTTCGCTATATTTTTATTTTCATGTATATCGATGACGGCCCCCCCAAAAAGCCCCCCCCCCCAAAAAAAAAGTACTTAAACAAAGGGCAAAAAAGAACTGTATCAAAAATTGCGAAATTAAAATGTCAGTTCAATGCCTGAAACGCAAAACCCCTTAAAATTTATACACTAAGTAGGTACAATTACAGCCTTGATCCTCACCTGCTTCCTTTATTTCATTCATGGTCTCTGGAAATTCTCATGGCAGCAGGCACAACTAAAATTGCTGTATTTGTATTCTGAACGGAGCACAACAAGCGAAGTTGATACTCTGATAATGATGAAGTCCAATTTATGCGAATAAAGGGTCAGTCAAGTTTTTAAACATCAGGTGGCTCAGAGGCAATATAAGTCATATATGAAATATATCGTTTCTTTTTCCATCAGCAGAAGGTGCTGTCATCTGGAGACTGCTTATTATGTGTGTGCAAACAAACATGTTGTTTTTTCTTTACATTGCAGATCTTTGAAGCACTTTTCCTTTTTAGCACATAGGGGGATTTGCTTCACAGCGTAATTTTACGCTTTTGAATGTGTATGTTGCATATATCCTCAGGGCTAACTCTGCAGAATGCGATGTGTGGCAAATATATCTTGCTTTGTCAGACTAACAAAATACCTTGTAATAGATTATAATTCAGGACTTTCCCGCACAGGTGGACCACTGTGCCAAGTGATGTTCTCACCTCCAATGCCTAGAGAAATCTCCTTTGCTGGGGTAAGACTTCTTGATTGTATAGTTTTAACATAGGCACTTGCCACAGAGCAAGGTTTACATGGTAAAATACCATGAATATCTCGGCTCAACAAGTTTAAGTATGGAAGGAAAATGGCCTCTAAATTACTAATGAAACCTATTATAAAATGTTTAACCTTAAACAATAGGTAAAGACTATTTAGGGCAGTAAAGCTTGCCTAGTCAGTGAAGTGTCTGCTATAACTGAAACAATGGCGTTTTGCCTTTTAAACACCACACTTGTAACAGGAAGTGAGCGGAAAGTCAAATACCTGGCAATATAAAAGTAAGATGCAGTCAGGTGTTCTTGGGGTAATGACGCATATCTTTCACGTGTGTACTCATTACTTTTTTATGCATCGCTTCTTGCTGGTATTTTGGTGGTTATATGTATGCTTATCTTTTTGTTCTAAGTCAAAGACATGTCGACTAAGGTGAATGTTCACTTAGCTAGCTGGAATATTGATGGCTTAATTCAAAGAATCAGGGGCCAAAGGTATTGTAAATTGGATGATGAACACATAAAACAAGAAATCGGTAAGTGCGATATAATTGGTCTCCTGGAGACACAATGTGGCCCAGATGAACCACTTTTACTTGATGGCTATGTCATGAAAACCAACACCAGAAATAAAACTGAAAATGCTAATAAATTTTATGGTGGTCTAGCCATATGCATAAAGCACAAATTAAAGAAGGGGTTACGCTACTATCAACATAGACTTCAGAAATTATGTAGTAACGACTGAGTAAAGCCTTCTTTAATATACCTTATGACATATATTTATCCTATGTTTATGTGAGTCCACAAGGTTCCTTTTACACACCAAAAAGGGAAGACATTTTCGATATTCTGGAAAATGAAATTGCTGTCCACTCAGTACCAAGGGTGACTGCCTGTCTCAAGTCAGGAATGAAATTTGTTTCTTCACATTGATATTGGAAGATAAATGTTGATGCCTGGGCAAATCTGGAATCTCTTTGCTGTCATTATTGGGTTTGGAATTTATGAATATGGATCATGTTTTTCTGTACTATTTGATAAATACTTCATTGGCTCTGTTGTGCTGTGGGCCTTGTTCTCCGACTCGTAGTTATTGTGAAAGTAGAGTGTGTTTATAATGTTCCAGATTCATAAATATCACAAAAACGATGTAGGCCTACTTTATTCTTTTGCTGTAAACTTAGCTGACTGACAAGTCGGGAGAACTAAAAAGTGATAGGCCTACCAGGTCTCTTTTTCTTTTTGGCAGAAGTAATAAAATTTGTGTTTTGGGTGGTTAGGCCTATACATTTTGGAAACACTAGTGTCTGTAGTTAACGAAGAATATTTGAAAGGTTGGGATGTCCGGTTTAAAACCACCAGTTGCCTTTTATGGGTGACTGCCTGTCTCAAGTCAGGAGTGAAATTTGTTTCTTCACATTGATATTGGAAGATAAATGTTGATGCTTTAGCAAATCTGGAATCTTTTTGCTGTCATTGTTAGGTTTGGAATTTATGAATATGGATCGTGTTTTTCTGTACTATAGTGTGCGTCGACTTCAATGCTCGTACAGCTACGGATGTAGACTATGTGTATAACGATACACATATGCTATTGCCTGATATCTGTTTACAGGACATTGCCTTAAATCGTACAAACATGGATATAGCTAGACCAAACGCCTATGGTTACAAACTGTCAGACATCTGCAAATCCTCTGGTCTCCGCATTATAAACGGTAGATTATCAGGTGACACATTAGGATATAGCACATGTTTGAGTCACACAGGTGCACCCAGTGTTATCGACTATATGCTTGCTGATCAGATGTTACCAGGAAAACTCCATTATTTTCCCTTCTGTCCACTCCATTCACTGTATTATCTCAACTTGCCTCAGCACTGGTGATTATAATAACATTAACAATGTATACAACGTTCCCACCACAGAAAGTAAACGTTTTATATGAAAAAAATGGTGATGACACTAGATTTAGAGACGCCTTATTGAGGTGAGATAAAATAGGTCATATCTTGGAAAAACTCAGAAGAAGAGAATACAATATTACAGACTTAGTATCTAACATCAATGAACTTTTGGCTGAAGCTTGGCGATATAGCTAGGATCAAACGTATTAGAATTGGACGTAAGGGGAATCAAAACAGAAAGAATCAAGTGCATAAGAACAAATGGTACGATACGGACTGCCGTGAACTATATAAAGATTTGAGAAAAATGGCTAGTATTCTACTTAGTCAACTGTTTAACACTACTTTATTACATAACTACCGAAATAAACGTAAACAATACAAAAAACTGCTTAACTGAAAAGAACATATATTCCAAAGTGACATAATACATCAAGAAGAAAATTTGGAGACTAGAGACCCATCAACCTTCTGGAACTTATACGAACAGCTAAACAGCTGTTCCAAGCCACACTCTGGCAACCCTATTGATCCCTCTGAGTGGTAACAATACTTCAAAAAACTTTTCAATAAAGATGATTTATACCATGATGAGGCCATTGATAACTTCTTGGTACAAAAGAGTAACAAAATTTCTAATGAACTTGACTACCGGATTAGTTGCCATGAGATTTGTAAAGCAATACAAAGCCTAAAACATGGTCAGTTTCCTGTGATAGATGGGATCCTAAATGAAATGTTTAAGAGTAGCCCTGACATTCTGCGTCCGCTACTTTATGAAGCTTTCAATAACATCTTTGCTAACGGAACTTTCCCCTCTGTTGGGCGAGAAAACATATTCCCTGTACATGAAAAAAGGGCTACTCATAAACCTGAGAACTATAACGGGATTGCTCTTTCTAGCCATTTTTGCAAACTATTCTGTTCAATCCTAAACAGCAGATTGTACAACTTTGCTGAGACACATGATACAATAACAAAACATCAAATTGGTTTTAAAAAGGAAAGCAGAACTCCCGATCACATTTTTACGATGAAAACACCAATAGATAAATATCTTAACCATACTTCTAAAAATGTCTTTATTTCTGTTTTGTTGATTTTAAATGTGCCTTTGACTCTGTCTGGAGGCAAGGTTTATTTTACGAACTTTTGTTACACGACGTTGGTGGAAATTTCTTGAATGTTTTGTCCTGTGTGTACCGAGAGGCAAGATACCTTGTAAAAAACAGAAAATGGGTATATTGAATCTTTCCCCTCAAACGTAGGTGTGAAACAGGGATGTGTATTTAGTCCAATTTTATTTAATTTCTTTGTCTCTGACTTACCAGAAATATTCGATGGCACGTGCGAACCAGTTGAGCTACATGAGTTTAAAGTGAATTGCTCATTGTACGCTGACGACCTGGCCATCATGTCTGAGTCCGCGTCGGGGCTTCAAAATGTACTCAATAAAATAAATGAATATTGCCGTATGTGGACACTCAATACAAATTTGTCAAAGACAAAAATCGTAATATTTAATAAAGGGGGTAGTCAAATGTCCAGTATTCCGTTTTGGTAACGACACTGTAGAAGTTACACGAAAATATGGCTACTTGGGTACAGACTTTCATGCTTCTAGTATATACACACATGCTGTCGGTAAATTGAAAGATCAAGCCAATAAGACTGTGTTTAGACTTCGACAATTTCCCATTAACAACAATGTCAAATTGTCTGTGAACGTATTTGATTCACTCATTTTCCTCATCCTATATCGTATGGTAGCGAAGCATGGGACCCTTACTTAGTGAAGAGTATTGAAAATAATAATATTATGGATCTTTGTGATAAGCTAGTGGTGGAAAGACTCCAAACTAAATATTGCAAATATATACTGGGTGTACATAGAAAAGCTACTACTTCAGCTGTAATCGGTGAACTTGGCAGCTACCCCACATTAATTGAAATTATATGTGGGCCTAAATCAATAAAATATTGGCTACACCTACAGAACTATTTGACAAAAATTCGCTGGTCTACTCATGTCTATTAGAAAACTATGTGCGATAGAAACGGGCCACTACGCCGGATCAAAAACACCACTGGAGCAGACAGTGTTCCATGTGTGACATAGATACTACTGAAAATGAAGAACATGTCATATTACATTGTAACTTGTATAATAACATCTGGGAGGATGTATTCGTAAATTCAAATAACTAGTACCGTGGGTTTCATTTGCTAACTGAGATGGAAAAAATTTATAACAATAATGCAATCTGTGGATAGCGCAGAGGTACTCTCTTATGTAAATAAAATCTTCGAAATTCGACAACAACGACTCGGGTACTAAATCTCGGTAGCTAACTGGCCATGTATATATAAGTGTTTGACTGGGTGCACCTGTAGTTAGTTTTGTTGTATTTTGCTGTGTTTCGTATTCCATGTCTATTTTTATTGTCATGCTGACCATATCTTGTACCCAAGATGAATGGCAATAAAGCTTTATCTTGTATGAATGGTCAGAGCCATATGTTGTGGCATCATGAGCACGTTACCAAAATGTACTCAGTTTAAAGGTTTCACAAACTACTCTGGTGATTTACCCCACAGGTCTCAGAAACCAATTGTTACCAATGCATGTGTGGTGGTCAGTACACAGATACTGTATGAGGCCCAATGAGGGTCTCTTAATTTTGCTTATAAACAGTTTCTGACACCTTCAGCTTAAAAATACATGGTACATTACCGATATTGCCAGGCATACTAATCAAAAAGTTTTACAATTTATGTAAATGTTGCTATGATTGACCTCAAATTTACTTTGAAGATTGGTACTTTTAACATGCATTACCCTATGCTCACAAGTGTCCACACCCGCGATGCCCTCTCCAGTAAGCTGGAGGTGAGAAAATTCTATGCATTGCTGGTTCAGCGAAAGGAGTCAACAGGATGTACTCATATTAATCTATATTAGCTGCAGACCTGCTCTGGTCCCCTCAGTTGCTAGGCAACAGAACTATGCCTGCGCCATGATCTGGGCACATTTACAAGTTATGTTACTTACCCATCCAGACATAACACTTTTCCTGCCAAACAAATTTAATTTTCTAACTTTCTGCTTTCTCAAGTTGCTCCTTTTATCACAGATCAGCTCATTTTGCGCCTGTTTAACACATAAATGTGCCCTCCTTCCTGTCAGGTTCCTTGCTACAGTCTAGGTGGCAGCACAGGATCCCAGTTAATATGCATCCCTCTTATTGGTGCTTTTAAATAATGCCACTCATCCGCTCACATAATCTGTCGCGTTATATCACGTGGCATGACAGGCAAAAATTAAAGAAGCAAATCGCCAGATGTCTCTTCTGTCACGAGATGGCGCTGTGTTAGGTTTATTTTAATAATACGACGGTGTCCATATTATACCAACTTGTATTGCATTATATATATACATTACATATTCAAACACACACACAATATTTGCATGTCCACTTTCCCTCCACAAGCGTAATCTCAATCGGGGCAAAAACAATTTCAAATCACTGGCCACGGGTGCAATCACAATCACTGATTTTTTTTCACAAAACAATAGGAGTTCCGGGAACGTGACGTTAACATTCGCTGATTCGTAAACTTGAGGACAAGTTGTAGTCCAAAGTACTAATGATTTTTAATATCCAAGAGCCTTGTGGGATTTTTTTGAAAAACCATTTTGTCGTACATATAGTTATTAATAACCTAAATGTACATTTTGAAATGGGGTAACGTCGGGTAATATGGGTCTGCGAGTAATATGGGCACACCCCCCCCCCCCCAATTATGCAAAAAACGCATTTTATATCACAAGTGTCACGTGATCAAAAAGCGTGTAGCAGACGACGCAGCCATAACAACGCCTGGTTGTAGGCCTACAGGTCCGAAAGAAAATGGGCCTAAGGTATGTATAAATTAACAGCATAATTTTCTTACAATGTAACTATAAATTTCACCCCTTCCTGACTAAAAAAATGCATGATCTACACATGAAAAGGCAATGTTTTATGACAAATGGAATGTCCATTTTGTTCACTGAAGAGTGTTGATTGGATCACATGATAAAAATTTTCTTGGTGAAGGTCAGAACCTAAGGTATGTCAGGTGCATGTTATATGGGCAGGGTTTTCCCATATTAACCCCACGAGAGACCCATATTATACGCACAGACCTATAATACCCGTAATATATCCTAGCTGCTTTTCCTGTCTAAGATTACAGGCCTACGAAAGCACTGAAGGTAGACCTATTAAAGGGTAGGCCTACCACAAGCCAGATACTGAGATAGTTCTCAGCTCCGAGGCCAACTAGGCCTATTTCATCTAGGCCCATAGCCTATTTCTAATGTATTATTCTGTGAAAATAACAGTAGGGTCTACTTCGATGGCTGAATAGCCTAGGCCTATGTACTATTCTTAATAGGCCTACATATTTCTACGGTAAGCCTAAACGATTCTTTATGTCAGCATAGATTTAGGCCCGAGTTACTGGTAGTATTATCTTGTTTAAGGTGGCGATCTAGAGAAGACTAATCCAGTGCTCTATTGTTTTATCCTCTTCAAAATCAAATTGAAACACCATCAAAACTATATATTTCTTGAAAGCGGAGAAAGAGGGGAGTACAACAAAGGCAATTATGTTTGCTTACACACAATATTTTAACAGATATGACTTATTACATATGCAATTAAATATTAATTAATATTATAACTTTAAAAAAAAAATGGAACTGACACTAATAACGCTGAATCAATTATTTTTGTGCCAAATGGAAAGGTTAGGTATGTATTCAAAAAAGGTGTTTTGCTTTATTCTTATCACTAATATTTTTCAAGTTACTACTAATTAAAGAAGAAATTATCAATTTTTTTATTTCAAAATTTCATTACAAAATTTGACTAAACCATATCTTTAAAAATAAATACGGTACAGAAAAAAAGAGACACATTTTTTGGAATACATACTTAACTCTTCCATTTGGCACAAAAATAATTGATTCAGCATTACTGGTGTCAGTTCCATTTTTTTTAAAAGTTACAATCTTAATTAAAATTTAATTGCTTATGTAATTAGTCAAATCTTTCAATAATTTGTGTGCTAGCCAAAATAATTGACAGTGTGGCACTCCCCTTTTTCTTCACTTCGACTCAGGAGCGTCAAACTTCCATTGACACTGCTGTTGTTGACACTGAGCCATCTACATCATTCCGTTTCTTGATGCCGATACCAAAGGTTCAGAGAAATTGTAGCAGTACATGAATCATGATGTAGAAAACGTAAAGTAGCCCACGCTGAGCTGCTGACTAGCTTGCAGTACAAAGAAGAGCTCAAGATGGCAGAGACCAAAAAGAAAAAAAAAGTAAATGAAAAATCAAATGCCCCTAAAAACCCACAACACAGAGATCTGAGAAAAAGCAGCAAAAAGTCCAGCCATCCTCCAAATCTACGCAAACTAGACAGAAGTGCCGTCAGATAAATTGTGACCAAACAGCTCAACAGCCTAGTCATGCCTCCCGTCCTATGCTAGCTAAAAGGAAACGTGGCAACCAAAAAGCGACGGATTCTACCTTTAAAGAGGCCAATGCAGAATGTCCCATATGCTCAGAGAAATTTTGTGATACACCAGATGCATCTATTCAATGTCAAAAATGTTTCCTATGGCGTCACACAGAATGTTCAGGTGTTCCAAAGAACCAGCGTACTTTTACATGTGATCTCTGTTAGTGAGTTCTCGAGCAAAGGTAGGATCTGGCGTTGTTATAGGCCTACAACACATTCAGTACCGGATACATAATGTCTGTCGCAGTATTATAATTGACTATTGGCATTCACACCAAGTTTCTATTAAACTGTTTGAGATTTTACATGCGATCTCTGTTAGCGAGTTCTGGTGCAAAGATAGAGTCCAACGTTGTTATTAAGCCTGCAATACATTACATACATTGTAATGGACTCTTGGTCATTCACACCAATTTCCTATTAAATTGTTTGAGCTCTCTTAAGATTGTTATACATAAACATTGAAGTAAATTAGGCCGAAAAAAAAATAATTTGTTTCTGGTCACATATTTTTTTTTTTCAATTTGGTCGGTAGGCAGGAAAAAAATATTGTTACAAACAAAAATCTGATAAAACTCAGGATACAGAACTCGCCATACACACAGAAATGAATGAAACATTAGAAAATAATTTATATTTCTTTGAAAAAAAATATATATATACACTAGGTAGAAAGTTTTCAAAACTTATTTTAACGTGGCCCCTAAATTTACGAGTCCACACTTCTGAAGAACAGTTGGTCGGGTGACCGGAAACACATGATCTTTTTCCGCCTTAGGCTTACAGCATGCCTTGCATGAATGTAGGTGCAAACAGTGGTGACGCATTTAATGCAATCGTTGGTTTTGGTTCAAGTATTTCGGCAAATTCTAGCTGATTACTATTTTGCATTTCGTTTTTGTACTTTCATGCATGATTTCACATAAGCGCATCAGCATGTTGGTATCCTGTGTATATGTGCGTGTGGGGGAGGGGGTGGGTGGATGTTTTGTGTGACTCGTGTTTCGTCTTAAATATTTCATCTAGACCCTATAGGGTAAAGTCGGGTAATATGGGTCCCTAACTATTTTTGCTCGAACTTTAAAGATCAACATAGAATAAAGGTTTTTAGCCGTTTTAGAGTAAAACGAACAATAATTCAACTGGGGAACGGGAAGTAGACACATTGTGTAATTTTAACACCTTTCATAGAACATGAAGTCATTTTGAACCCTTGCACAAAAATCTATGAATCACGTTTGTGGCTTAGGTTAGTTTATTTTGGGCATATTATGCCCGAATTACCCTCACCTTCGGGTTATATGGGCACTTTTTAATTTTTCAATTTATTCGTATGAAATAAAATCTGTTTCAATAATAAGCGAAAAAATATTGATAAAATAGTACCTTATTCGATGTTTCATAGAAAACAATTGGGTACCTTGTGTTACCTTTCCTCTCTTTTGATTTTTAAGCAAAAATAGTTAGGGGGCCCACATTACCCGACTTTACCCTGATTATATTTGTGCAATCTCAAATTACTCCATGCATGAGTATCTGTCTTCCATTGACTTTATCAGTATGGAAGGGTTGTGGCCTTGTGGGTATATTCTAATCATTATGAACGGGACGTGAATCCATTTTTGGCAATTACAAACGAAATTTTCAGGTGTTTTCGCCATTATTGACGCGGTATTGGTGTGTCTTTATTATTGACGGGGTGTCGATGTGGAAACAGCATTTAGAAATTTAGCATCTGTCATTCCTTGTACCGGTACTATTAAATACAAAAAATAATAAAATCTGGAGTTGAAATTACTGGAATGTTGAACACATTTTCTTGACAGTCACTGAAGCAGACCAGGTATTTTCCTTTGTCATGATTGGACAAAGTATTTTGTTGCATGCAACATCTCATAATCTGTGATAAAATAGTGTTTTTATTCCTTGTGCGAAAATGTGAAATATGCCTCCATGTACTGACCGAATTTTTTTGCCACATGTTAACGCCTTTCAGCACGCTTACTCCATTAAATGCAAGATTGGTACATATAATGATTGGACTACCTCAAAATGGCCCGAAGAAATTTATACATTCTATAAGTTATGTACAAAGCAATGCGTTGCCATGACAAACCTGTACTTAACATATTTTATGCAGAATTCATTGAATTGCACGTAGAGGCCCCATGTGGTTTTTTTTTCAACGCTATGTCCATGGCATGAGTTCAAATTACAAGACACGCAGTAATGTGCAATTTACTGCCCAGACTTGTGACCACGTAGCACACGCGTTGCTAAATGCGATGCAGACTCCACACGACACACAACATTTGATGGGTCACTGCACCAATTAAGCCATGGCAGTGCACACACGGACACAAAAAATCATAATGATTCTCCGCCCCTTGCCCTCTTGCCATATTCGCCGTGCTGCTGGGTGCGGAATATGAAATTTGATGAAAACATCTACGGACTGTTTTAAGCTGTATGTAATGACATTAGGAATACATTATGCCATGGCACCAAAAACACTGAACGCTAGTCGATAACGTCCATTGCCGTACTTTTCGATGGTCACACGTGATTCGGCTGACAATTAATGTATACGTAAATAGCACAACAAAAATATGCTCACTTCATCCATGCAAAGGTATGCGTTCAGACGTATGTATGATTTATACTCACGAGTGTCATTCGTCTACTTACTTGCGTACTGTGAGGGTATGGGGTTCATAAACCCTCATAGGTCACACATCAGTATCGTCAGTATCATACCCTGCCCCCATTATGAGCGCGGAACTGGTGTACAAAGTTCCAGCTGCGACTGATTGAATAATGCGAAAATTTGTGTTAAATATGCAGCCCGGATGTTTGGCTGGGCAATGTAGCCTGTCTGTGTGACCTAAATTATAGGAAAAGGTCGTATCCATGTCGTTACTTGGCAATTGTATCCATAGTGATTACCAGGCTTGAATCAATAATAACTCGAAAGGTCCTGTGCTATATTTGGCTCACAGTGCAGTGCAGCGTATGACCTCTTGCATCATTTCCACTTTCGGCTGTTCGCCTGGTTGCCAGACAACGATAAAAAATTGGGGGTCTCTGATCGCAGAGCGATCACCAAATCCAGCCCCCCCCCCGTGGTCCGTAAGGGACTGTCTATCCTGGGAGCTTGGTATCACTGAGATTATTAAAACAGTGAACTGGAGTTTTATGGGAAAAGATGCCATATATACATATAATTGGAGTTCAGTTCCAAGGGATCTGCGTTGACCGCGTCCTCTTTTCCAGGATACTTTATTGATTAAGGCACGGGGAAGGGTAGCCGATGGATCTTCACGTTGAAACGGTAACGGACGACGGGAAAGGGGCGGGGGAGGGGGGGGGGCGGTACCACAGATTTCAGTAGAGGCATTGAATTAGATGAAAAAGGGGTTCATCAACACTGACTAACTTGACGTTCAGTTGTATAAAATGGAAAAACATTCGTACACATTCGCTTAATTTTTGAAATTTGGATCCTTTACTGGAAAATATAGGCTAATTATTATTCTTGTACAAAAGGTGATAAAAGATGGCTACTCACATAGAAAGATTGCATCTGACAAATGAACGCCAGAGAACGTTATTATCCGAGACATTAAACGAAGACATAACCTCATTAAATTAATTTATTTTAGCATAACTCCGACCAATTTGAGTATATTACGATACACCTGAGTGTATTTCTCTGAAATTAAATTTACTTTCACTTTGAATTTCACAAAGTAAATCATAATATTTAAATTACCGCTCATTGTACAAAAGTATGTGATACCCCCCTCCCCCCCCCCGACAAAGACGTTGCAACTTATTCCAAACATATAATACCATTAAATAAGAGGTCATGATCATCCTGTGCTCTGCTGACTGGAATCTGCTGCCTCAGAAAGCGCAGAATTACTGCTCTTTACATTGACCAGGGGCAGATCCAAAGTTTCTAAAGGGGGGGGGGGGCTCGAATTTGCGAGTGTCGAAGGTACAAAGCTCACAGCGGGGGAGGGGGGATTTTTTTTTTTAAATCGATACTCTCACACGCGTTTTCCTTGGCATTTGAGACCCAATTTTCACATGGGCAATTTGATATCTGAAACACACAAAATTCTCTAAACTGGGTTTTCCTTTTAGCTTTCAGATTTCCTTTGAGGTTATGGCATAAAGGGTTAGATAAATCCCAAACTTTTTACAAGATGGCCGGGCCACTGCTTCAAATTTTCTTGGGGCCCTAGTCTGCCCCCACTCATCCCGGTGAGCACATTTATTGTGATTGTGACAACATAATGACTGCAGTTATTTTGTTCAAGTTGGATCGTCATTTTTTTTTTTTTTTTTTTTGCGGTCACAGCGTTCAAATCCGTACAGTGTAAGTCTACATTTTGGCGAGCTCTGTTTTTTTAAACTGGAGATACCAGTGTATAAAAATATCATCTATAAGACTGAAAAAAAGTTTATTGTATCCGTGTGATTCCTTGTACTGCTTGCAGCCTTAAATTATGTATTGAAAGCCAAACCATATAGAGCCGATACAACTACACCACAAAGGAAGTACAAAGATATAATGATTTTACTACTGCTGTATATACTCCCAGTTAGACTTCTGAACAGTTTAAAGATCATAGATGTTTAAATATGCCTCCAGACAGTAAATTTAATTTGAAAGCGGCGGTAATAGGCTAAGCTGTTTGGTTTTATTTTCCAATATTTTCGTTTTCCAATTTTTATAATTAACAATTTAATCTTAAATCGCAGAGGGGGTTCGAGCGAGCCTCCACCCCCACGGATCCGCCGGTGTAGACTCTATTAGCGCTTGCCAATTCACAAACTGTTTGATATTGCCAAGATATGGGCCAATGTACAAGTCAGTTGGATGTGTCTCGGTCATTCAAGGTACCTTCCAGTTACCGTTTAATAGTGACCATTGACTTGTAATCCTCCATTACTAAATTGTAAGCCAATATTTACGATTTCCTGGGTCAGGAAAAAGGGAATTCTATAAAATACTACACATGCACCCCCTGTTAGAGGATACAAAACTATTGAACCCTCACCTTCTTCACAATTTTGATGAAGCAAAATTAATTCATTGCATGCAACAGTTTCCACAATACGGCCATAATTATGCAAACTTCCATCATCTTTAGTCAGATTATATATATTCTGATAAAATTTCAAACAATTCTGTTCGGCCGTTTTGAAGAAATCGAAAATAGCCTCAACACAAATTGATTTAAAAAAACTAGAAAATCCCAGTGCCACTTGGTGGCCAAAATAGAAACCACGACGTGATACTCCAGATGCCCTTGTGTGCAATGTCAATGCAATCGGCTCAGTAGTTCATGAGAAGAAAGTTTGATTTAAAAACACACAAAAATTTATAAAACGTCGACAATTACTGCCTCATTATCTCCTTTGCAAATAGAGTAGATGCTAAGCTGAGAAACCCATATGTGTAAAATCAAAGCTTTCCATACGTTCATTTTGACAATATTACAATGCCTGCACTGTATTGCTTTTATGCATGTACATTGGTAGCACTTACCGACACTTGGTCTTGATATCCCATGGTTTTGTCAAAACTGAATATATCCTCATCATTTTCGAAAATTTTAATTGATTTTATTCCAACAAAATTTCAGACCATTCTGTTCAACCGTTCCGAAGATGATGTCAGAAACTAGGACCAAACCAGTGGTGGATATTGACGCGTAACGAGCCGATGCTCTTTCGGTGCGCCACCAGAATGATGGAACTTGTTTTTTGGTGAACATAGATGAACAATTAACACTGGCAGGATGACCCAACAGACCCATAACGACAGAATGTGCAATATTCAGCATTCTACCTTCATTGTGATAAATATCAGTTTAAAAGACAGGCAATGGTCAGAGAGATTTTCAGAATTGTGCTCCATTTTATGCATGTCACCTTTACGAAATCCCAATAGTTCCAAATTATGAAAATTACTTGCCTTCATATTTCTTACATGTATAAAATTGCACTTTTGGAAGAGTAATTATTAAAAAAATCAACATAAGAGTAATGCTAGGGGTAAAATCAACAATGAGCACACATTTAGCCTAATCAGTCCATGATGTATATAGTCCTGCCCTCCCACGGGGGAGGGGCCCCGAATCTTTCATAGTTACACTGTGTATATATTCTTTGTGACGCATTTATTGATGTCATTAACTGTTGTATAATTTATTAGCTTTGATTGTAATACATATCCTTTGTATGTTCTCAAAAAATGGAGGCAACAAAGAATATACAATACAATACAATACAATACAATACAATACAATACAATACAATACAATACAATTCGATGACTGTGGCCTAAGTTTTATTGGTTACCAGACTAGTAAAGTTGAGAAAAATGATTTGGTGAAGGCAGGGTGTAGCTTGGACATTAACAGATAAAACAATTGGTCCTCCCGATCAATATTTTATTTGAACTTTGTGTTCCCCATCAAACAGTAGACTGATTAGTTCACCCAACCTGCTCTTGTTTTGTTACTAGTCTTTATTGCATTGTAATACATTACAAGTTAGCAGCGCACTAGGCCCATGGGCCTCGTTTTATAAATATGTTAATATTAATGTAGTCATGACTTTTATGATTAATTTATCGAGTGCTTCTATTACATTTTTACGGACACATTTCCACATAGAGTACAAAAACCACAACTGCTCAAACTTTCAGCATTTTATGCAGAATTTCAGAGACAAATTTGAATGAATTTTTAATACTTCAAAAACAATTAATTCCAGCTCGTTTGTACATTGCATTACAGTACTTATGAAAATGATCTCTAATGGCAGTTAAACATAACGTAACGTAAATTGATAGCTGCTTTGTGGTACATTTGATGCGCCTGAGAGGAGTCTCGATTACATTTCATGTAATTTGCGTAGGTATTGACGAGTCTTTATCGGATATTTTTTTGCTAAAATTATACTTAGATTTATCTTTCTGCAAATCCATGACTCTATTAGCATTGTATTTATGTAGCATATAAAATTATTACCTTTTAAATTTGAAGTCCAAGTTTTTTTGAAACATTGCTGTTCTCTTTATTTTTTAGAACAAACCCAAAATTATTGCTAGCCTTATGAATATCTGTTGTCACATATCGTTGTTGGAGATCGTTTAAAGGAATGGCAATTTACGATTATCAATAAAATAACCTTTCATTTGGGATTTACGAGTGTATAGTTTATTCATTGGTATTCTTATAATAGCAGATAGCCAACTATATCAACAATTCTTTTTGAACATGTATGATATGGGGAAACATATAGGCATACTATATTTTTGATCAACAACTCTAAAGCAATGTCAGCACATTATTCTGTCTGATGCAAAGTACTTTATGTAAGAACGACTGCCTTTCTTGGCGAGAGAAAAACACACAAAAAATATCTTTTCTTCATGGAGACTTGAATGGAATGAACATTAGCAAACGGGCCTTATTGGAGGGGGCAACTCTTTTAAATTAACTTGAATTTTGTCCTGAAATCAAAAGACGAGTGGGCCCAGGCTTTTCTATCTCTCTCGTCTCTCTCGTTTATTGAGTATCTCCAGACGACATTTCTTATCACTCATGATATATTGCTTGTAACACTGGCATCATTGCTTTAATGGGGCCTATGGTGTGCGAAGCATGGCACTCGCACATGAGGTTGCTGTTGCAAGGCATCAACATATAGATGTGTTCCTGAAATATTAATGACAGCCATGATATGAACTTTTCAAGTGAAGAAACTATAAAGAAATCTCACTGTAAACGTGATACCCGCGAGGAAAATAGTCTTAACACTGGGAGGCTTCTGCCGTCACGAATTCACCCGATAAATTGTTCATCATAAAATGCTTTTCCTTATTCAGAAAATCGCAGGTACTGAATTGTACTACTCTGAATCCATGATAATGATGCTTAAATCTGTTGCGTAGGTTTGCTATGAAAACATGTCCATAAGATTTAAAAAGTGATAGTCCTCACACTTTAATACAGATATAGTCATGTGAACAAAGTATGGAGCAAAAGATTTTTTTCTCTCCCTTTCTGTTTTTCGTTGTTGTTTGGAGTGGCGACATAGTTTTCCGCTTGTGTCAAATGTCCCTTTTATCACCAATATTTGGCGCGTGTATCTCAATCTGAAGCTGTGTTCATGCATGTTTAACGTGGATGTTCTTTTCAGTCTCAAATTCTGGCAATGCACATTTATTTTTCGAGCTACACATACGTACGGGGTATGGCATTACTGTTTACATCAACGGATGTTCGTTCCATGCTATGGTAGCACCCCCTGTCTCCTGTTGACTGAAATAAACATGTGATTGATAAAACAAAATTTGAATTTCCTTCATTCCTGAAGTGTTATTTAAACTGTCCTCATAAAGATTCAACAAATTACATTGGGAGTGTACCAACAATAGAGTGCACTTTTCGAATGTTTTTGTTTTCAGTTATAATAGTGTGTTGGTAATTAAGGTAGTAGCGAAAATAACTTTTTTCTGTGACCCGGGTTTTTTTTATTGTATAATCGGGATCCCTTGCTTTGATTTCGTTCGTACGAAATACTGTCGAAATAAACAATTCTTCAAAGCTAACAGCGGAGACAATTTTCTGGATTGAAAACGATTACGCGTTTGCTTTACCTGCATTTGAAATCTTGGTCGGATGTTGCGAAACGCCACACTGACAAACGAGTAGCCCAGCAACATGGCGGCGGTAGCCCAGTACAACCTAGGTTTAGGAGAAAATTCCCACATTTCAGACAGGGCAACTGACCGCGAAATCTAATTGGTACATAATACACACGTACGTGGTCAAAATACTAAAACTAGCTGAGCGTTCATTTGGTGACTTTATTTACTGTTACCTACGCTTAAACCACAGGAGAATGGCACTCGTATTTCTGCTATCACATCACCCTCGGTCGGTCAACTTTTAGGGTTGTTCCGACGGCTTAGATATTGCAGAGTTAGACTTTACATTTGACCAGGCAATTGTGCCAAAGACCCAGGTTAAAGATCCACAGTATGCTGACAAAAATATTATGGTATTTTTCACTAAGTGCTATACACGCGAGTCCAAATTTACATGCCATAATTATTGATAATATACCGTCATTACTGATAGTTGGCACAAACATTGTTAACATTTACATTGCTTGCAAATACGATTTATACCGTTTCAATCCAATTAAACAAAAAAGCAAATACATAAACAAACAAACAATAAAAAAACAAAAACAACAAACAACAAACAAAAAACCCCCAAAACACCCACCCCAAAAGGGAGCCCTTTGTACCCCTTTTTTGTTTTTGCATTCAGTGAAACTTTAAAAAGTACAAATTCTAAAAGAATTCAAAACCATTTTTAAGAAGCACACAAAAAACCCAAACACCCTTTAAAAAACTAACAAACAACAACCAAAACAAAACGAAAAATAAAATGCAACGCCCATTACCCCCCCCCCCCCCCCGCAAGAAAAAAAATCAGGATATGAGAAACTACAGCTGAATGAATCCAGGACAGAATAATCTATAAACATTTACACCCAAAAGGTGTCATTGGCACATGACTGCTCCCAAACTTATTACCTACCAGTTAAAAGTCAAAATGTTCATAAGTGCTCCCCCTGCCAGAGGACCTTGAGGACAGAAAAGGTTAAAACTTATGTAAGCAAAGCATAAAGCTGCCTTGAATTGCTTGCCAATACATATATATCAACAAAAGCATATATATTGCTGACTTTTTCACACAATCCTGATTGTCGTGCAAACGTTATCAATTAATGGTTGCATCATGGGACAAATTACATGTACAAAGAAATGTTTTCAATATCTACACAAGAAGAAATAATTATGATGGTTTGCAATTATTATTAACAGGTTTAACTTTACAATGATATCAGTAACTCATCAGGAATGCAGAAATACAAAAGTGTGCAGTTACTTTAAACTAGTTCGATCTTAGAACGATTTTTTTCTTGTACTTTGTCAAATACTTTTTTGTTTGGTTTCATCTTCTCTGGCTTCATTCATCACAACAACCAAGAAGTATCTAATGTCTATCTTCAATATGCTTTATTCACACTTACCAGTACTAAGACCTAAGTTATAGGAAGCAGTGTAAAGTCCATAGGCTGCACCATAGTTGGACCTGTGTCTTGTGTCTGCTATATAGCCCAGCAAGGGGCTGATCACACAGAGCACCGTGCCGTGACCCAGTCTCACGCATATTTCGGGGCCCAGAACTTGCCAAATGTTGCTGCATAATGGATACTACAAAGCAAAATACAATAAAACCATTCACTTTAGAGAGGCCCCCTATTCACGTTATTTGCATTCCGTGAAGCCAAGTAAATTAACAAGTACCAGTAGTATAATGAAGTTAGGGATACCCGAAAAGAAAGTGACGAATCTGGTGTGAACGACAGTAACAATCAGGGTGTCCAGGTCTTTTCAGATAGCTTTAAAAATCATAAGATTACAGTTGGCAAAGAGCCATATTTTCCCGGTTTCAACAGCAGGCTTCGGAAGCAACAGTCTGCCCCCCCCCCCCCCAGCACAATCCAATCACTCTATTCCCTACAGCATGTGGAACGACGTGCTCAAAAGACTTAGACTTCACAGATTTGAGATGTTACAAAGATATGTGACACAAACGACATAATTCATAAATCAAAATTTGTATGTTTGATCTAATGAAAAGAAAGAGACTTTAGATTTACATGTATATGAGAATCAGATATGCAGACAAGCTGAACGGTAAGGAAGTTATAAATTTTGGATGAAATGCTTGATACATTATTGATTACAAATCTACAGCGCAGTTTGGTGTGATTACAAATTATTCTTCCTGAATCACTCTTCATGCACGTAACTCCAACATTGCCTTACCGTAACTCCAACATTGCCTTACCGTAGCCATACCAGTGGCAAACAGGACCATGCCACACCAGCAAAACAGCCACCTTCCAAACAAATAAACCCGTGAATATAAATAACATACATCCATATACAACACCGTTTAAACACAAACATCAGCATTTTGGTGATTTATGTGTCTGTTTTTTAACTAAACTTGAATATAAAGCACCACAGACCAGGGACTTATTGTATTTGCACAGGTGTAAGCGTATTAGAGCCACAAGTCTGATTCGATGTTTTACAGCAGGTCAGAAAGCTGACGTCATAAGTCATACTGGCTTTCGGCAGCAGATGTTCAGTGCTCCAGGCAAAATTCTTTCTCTGGGAGAAAACTTGCAATCATGGTTTGTGTTTGCGAGTGGTCATAAATTTCCTCTTTCCCGCTGTTTCCCTTGCAAATAAAACATTACAATCACTGAACAATTTGGACATGGTTTATATCATACCTATGTTAAACTATTTTTCCATTGTGTCATTTTTATTGTCAAGGTTTGCGCCATCAGCAAAATTAGAGAAAAATAAATATACAACAAAACAAAGTGTATTTGCAGTGTTGATAAACACTTACCTGCCATATTTAACTGCAAATAAGCCTGTAAGATATTGGGCAGAGAAATGGAACACTACTGCAACAGCCAACACGACACCTGAAAAATAACAGGAAAAAGGAATTTCCTTTACAACAAATTACTGCAAATGTGACTGCACATTTTACATTGTAACACAAACACATTGTGTCCAGTGAACATGTATGTCTGCCATACATAATATCATTTTACGAAGAAAAATTAGGTTTCTTCCGTAATTTCACTCACGTGAGTCAGTATAAATGTTTAATGGCTATGATGTTAAGGGTGGGCGTAAATGACACAAGACTCAGAAACATTTTATTTGGCCAAATTATAATCAAAATGATACATAGAAATATCATACAATATTCATTTGACAGAAATGGTCAGGGAGACCCGGTCAAGACGGATGTAATGTCTCTGTCATGGAGGCAATCTATTACCGTAGTAACATGTCCTGGTGATTATGACATGCAAATATGATAATGATAATTAGACCAGTGGCCAACCCTAAAAAGTGGCTTATTTAAGGATATACCCCTCCCTATAGAAGAACAAATCACAACCCATTTTATATTAAAGATTGGCATATTCTGCATTGGATTATGGTGGTTGTGGTCTTTTAATTTGATGACAGGGGTATTTTATAGCCATATCTTTGAAAATAGTAGTCATCACTTTAAGTATCATTCCATACAAGACACTACTGAGCATAACTTCAAAAATAAATTCAAGAAACATGCCAAAAATGGCTCATAGTATCTGAAATAATATGGCAAGCACTGTACAAATGATGTTTGCATGGTTTTGTTGTCATAAAATATCGAAAAATACCAAATTTGGGCAAATTAGCGCAAAAATTCTTTCAAGTTCGATATTCTACGGTGCATAAAATGTTTCACAGTGCTTAAAGTCCTTGCTCTGGGAAAACATTAAATGCACCAAAAATTGCCCTAATTGTCGAGCTAAAAGGCAATATGCTAAATATAGCCTCATCTTTCTCAGAATTTAAATTGGAGGGAAAAGAGTTACCCCACCCTCCTTATTTTCTGGCAGGTCTAAAATGGTAATTTTTTCACCAGCACTGTCATATTCTAACTATACAATCAAACGTAAACAGGTAATGGTAGCAAATCATAACAATGTATGTTTTCAGTCATCCAGTAGTTGCCAAATAAAGCATAAAACTAGAAAAGAAGATTTGCTTCACAGCAAATCTATCTGGGTGCCTTAAAAATGAGAACAGTTTGAAATGCATTGTCATTGTTCAACATAATCTAAATTTCGTGTATTAGCCTTATTTTCATAAATTAAAATGCTCATCTTTGGTTCTTGGTTCAAGGAATGTGGCCATGTCCCAAACTTATAAAATGAAGTTTGAACGAAACTACTATCTATAATAGTTTTGAAGCTATTCAACATTTTAATGTTGTGTATTTGCCTAATTTGCATGAATCATAAGCCTAGAAGAACTTTGGTTTATTGCTTATTGGATGGGATTATGCCACAAACCCATAAATTGAAATAGAAATGGCACCTCTATAATAGATTTGAAGCTTTTAAAGATTTACATTTTGCATATTCACCTAATTTGCATAAATTAAAATCCTACAACTTTAGTTCATGGAAGTTGGAATGGTATCTCTATGAACAATAATTTTGGAGATACTCAACTTTTGAATTTTTCAATGCCCCTTATTAGCATAATTTGAAATTCTACAACTATACTGTCCATTATAATGGCAAGCGTCACAAAGATGAATATGCACATTGAAATTTTGAGTCCATCTGCAATAGTTTGGAAGATATGGCGCTTTAAAAATTTTTGGTGCCTCTAAAATTTGCATAATTTTAAACATCATGACTATTCCAAATGAGATGCACAATTTTGCCGGTTATGTCAGTTACCATGGCAAGTTCGGTGTTTTTTTTTCAATAGTGTCTGAAAAAAACTCTGGACCAACTTGGTCAGAAAGAAAGACATTGGCTTTTTATTTCTTTGTTAATTTATCTGAGATGAAAGACCACCTGTCCTATGTGACCACTTTTGTCTGGCATTAGAGGTGATCTTAAATTGGAGGTTCCACTGAACAGTAAAACCTCTCTACACTGGGTACCTTTGCGACCAGAGAAAAGTGCCCACACCAGAGAGGGTCAGCCCTTCTGGGCAGTATTCATGAGTATATGTGCATGTACACTGTACACATATTATAATTCCGAGGGATGTGTATGCATGGAATACAAAACTGTCTTTGTTTTTTAATTACATAAACAAATTTCAACAGATGCTGTCACAAAACTACATGTACATGTACCTGTGAACTGAGACATGCATTATACTGACTCAGTATTGGCTATGAAGAACAGGCTTCATCCCACTGGTTATAAGAAAACAAAAGTGTCCATTGAGATGACACAAATTCACACACTTTTTCAAAATTCACCAAAATGTGAAAACAGTCACTGAGGACTATAAGTCAGACTTTGAACAATCCAGCAAACTCAGCTATGTATGTAGTCTATTTTTAACACAGGATACACTCTGGCTTGTTCTGCCTAGAATTCCAATCTCTCTGATCCCTTGGGACTAATAAGCTTAGCAGACTCCTAGCTTCAGGCGAACTCTGACTGGTTAGTCTTAGCCATGGTGCACTTACAGCTCTGTCCAGCATTAGTGTGAACATGGATCAGATATGTTTCTTGCATGAACAGCAAGAGATTCTTTGTATTTTATTGAGAACCTCATTACACAGTGGTTGGGAGTTCCTCCCCCACCCCCACCCCTACCTCCCATTTGCCATAAGACCCAAACCTTTCAAACCATAAACCCAGCAGGCATGGCTAGAAGGTTACCTATGAGACAGGTTCAAGTATCATGAATGCAAAATGGTTGCCTAGCACCATGGAGGCTTATAACGTGCAGTACAGCAGAAGCCCTACTCAAAATGTGGATTGTTGGGAAATTCACTGAATTTAGCATGCATTAAAATTGCCCAACTTTTGTTTGCATGCTATTGGATTTGCCAGTTGTCTCAAACCTATATGTGGAAGTTGGAACTTTGTGTCTATCTCCAATAGTTCAGGAGATATGGAGCTTTTAAAATTTTAATTGCCCCTCATTTGCATAATGTTAATCATCATGACTATTCCAAGTCAGGTGCCTAATTTCACTGTAAGTCAGTCACCATGGCAAGTTTGGTGGTTTTTGGATTAGTAGGGTCTCAGAAAAACTCCGGACAAATCTGGTCCAAAGAAAGAAAGAAAGAAAGAAAGAAAGAAAGAAAGAAAGAAAGAATTCTTGGAAAAACAAAATAATAAGACATAATAAATCACTTACTGGAACTTACTTTCTCAACGGTGCGACGCTGCGCCTGATACGGCCGAGCTCGTCAAAGCCCAGTGGTGTCGGGCGCAACATCGCACAGTTGAGAAAGTAATTTCCAGTATGTGATTATTTTTATGCTTTGGTTGCAAATCATATAACACAACCCTGTATCATCAAATACAAACAGACAGACAGGCAGATATAAACTGTGCCAGTGTTTGGGTAAGTTCCATTTACTATGCTCCATCTCCTAAGGTTATGATAGATCACGGGATGTGGATAAATTCGCAAATGATGGTGCCATGACGAGTCCTGGGAAAAAAAGTGGGTACTTAATGTGTGTTAGTATATGGCATTCATTGCCAGAATTGGCAAGCTATTTGGAGATGGTGGACGATGTGACAATTTCTTTTTTTTTTTTTTTTTCAAAAATTGCCAAATACCAGAATGTTGATAATTTCTGTAACACAGAGTCATTTTCCATATTATCGAAGTACATGCAAATTCTGATATAAGGTTTTTAACTGCAAAATTGTGATAGAAAATTTATCAGTGTTTTGGACGAAATAATAGGTTTGATCTTCATTCCATATCCAAACTCAAAATTTTAAGAGAGGTGACATCAAATTCACCTGCACTGGATTAATTAGTTTGTTCTTGTGTCGTTTTAATTTTATCAATGAGCAATTTTATCAATGAAGTATAGCGTCGTATAGCGACAAAGCAGTGATTTTTCTTATTTCCAAAATAAGGGGGTAGGGGTAATACTTTTTGGTGCTTATAAAATTTTGAGAAACTTGGGATAATAATTTCCATGTAACCTCGTAGCCTTATGGCCAAGGTAATTTTTATGCCCCCCTTCTAAGGTGGGGCATATAGCTTTGCACATGTCGGTCGGTCGGTAGACTGTGGTTTCCGCACAATAACTCAAGAAGTTTTTGACCTAGGACTTTGATACTGTACAGGTGTATCATTCTAGTCAAAAGCTACGCAAAATTTGAAGATGGGTGACTTTGACCTAATTTCCAAGGTCACAGTGGTACCTGACTTAACTTTGGTTTCCACTTGATAACTGGAAAAGTTTTTAAACTAGGACGTTTATAGCGCTGTATAATTGTCCGTATTCGGGGCTAGGTCAAGTTTGAAGATGGGTGACCATGACCGAATTTCAAAGTTTACAGAGCCATTTGGTTGAATACTGTTTCTGTATGATAACGTGCATTTTAGAGGTAGCACTTTTATATTGCACAGCTTTATGGTTGCCTATAAGGGCTAGTTTGAGTTTGTAGATGGGTGACCTTGACCCAGTTTTGAGGGTCACACACAGACAGTAGACTTCCTGTGGTTTTTGCACAATAGCTGAAGAAGGTCAAGTGAAAATGAGGGACCTTGTCCTAATTTCGAAGGTCATAAAGCCACTTTGCTGAATATGGTTTCTAAATGATGACTAATTTTTCAGCTATAACTTTTATATTGTCCAGATTTTTCGTCGTTTTTTAAGGGCTAGGTTAAAGTTTAAAGATATGTGACATTGATGTATGATCAACCTTCACTAATTTTGTAAGGTCACGAGTGCCCCATCTACCACTATCAATAGGGTAGTGAGGGCAAGGGTAATGAGGGCCGGGGCATCTATGTTTTACAAACATATCTTGCTGGTGTATAAAAATGCAATATTGGACAAGAATTGTGAGTTTTTTGACATATTTTTGGGAGATAAAAATGTCAAAATCATAAATATTTTTGCATAATTTTGCAGTTTTCTACATTTTTTCCCATCTTTAGGTTCTTAAATGTCTAGTATCATTATTTTTCTTACTTTTTCACATAAGTTTTCTTTAATATAAGCCTAGTGTCATCAAGTTTCAGCAAATATTGCTGATTTTATGCAAAAAAAACAAGCAAAGTGAGAATTTATTGATATATAAAGCGATTCTTCATTATAAATGGTGATAAGATACACCTGTCATTAAAATAAATTACCACATCCATCATTTTCTTATGTCTCACAAACCAATCTTCAATAAAAAATGGGTTGTGTCTTGTTCTACCATGGGGAGGGGTACCCGAGTACTTTTGGGCTTTGACCACTACCCTAAATGATGATAATAAGATATGATTGTAAAACTTGGATGCCCACACATGCAATTTTTGAAGGAACATAATAAGATCGATGTAATCCATGTTAAGATTTAATGTAGCCCTCACACAACACTAACAAGAGGACCGAGATTGTCCTGTGCTTTGTTGACAGAGAGCAGGGGAAATTCAACTGCCGAAATAAACATGGGCGAGAGTTTCATACTTCCAGTTTTAACAAAGCTATCTGTCCCACACTGAACACAACTTGAAAACTCATTTGTAAAACATAGATATCCCCTCCCGATTATTCCGGTTTTATGTTTTGTGTTAAGAATTATCTGATAAGATCACTAAATTTATGTCAAAAGAATTGTTGTAAACTGTCCACCCGAAAAACATATTCTTACAAACTTCCCCTCTGTAATTCTGGAACATCACCTGATGTACGCAACCAAATTATTCTTAATATTTTCTTCCTTATTTGGTAATTTTCTGTACCCTCCGAATCCTTCAAGAAAAGCATTCCAATTTTAAATGCACCCTACGTCAAAAACTTTCCTATCTACATCATCTCTATCTTTTGGTTTTTATTTGCTGGTTCATTGAAAAGAGTCAATTTCACATATACTATATATGCACGGTCTATTAACCTTGTTACAGAGTAAGGTGAGCAACATTGACTTTTGAGCTGGTGACAGCTGCTGCCACATATAGAATACATCAGGCAAGAAAAGGTAATAATGTAAAAACTAAAACACATACATACATGCATAAATTGAGTTTATCAAAGTGGCTTTGTAGTCTTGTGAATATAGTGTCAAAGTAGTATATCTTCAATCTCAATCTATAGAGAACTATAAATCTGTACAATATGAAAGTTATAAATCAAATTTTACTGAAAGGTCATAGCTCAAAAACTCCTTGAGTTATTGTGCGAAACCGCTTTTAAGCTTTTAGTGTAGACAAAGATGCCATTTCAAGATCGGGCAAAATTCGTTGAACAGGTGCGCATCTCATATCGTGTGTATATCTGGGCTTTTTTCGTGTCAGTAAAATGAAATCAGAACTTTTTGTGTAATTACGTACGTACCGTGAAAACACACACACACACACACACACACACACACACACATATATATGTGTGTGTGTATGTGTGTGTGTGTGTGAGTGAGTGAGTGTGTGTGTGTGTGTGTGTGTGTGTGTGTGTGTGTGTGTGTGTGTGTGCATATCTTGTGTCATGTTTGGACCATGAAGTTCTTGATTTAGCCGAAACACTTGTCTGTGAACATTATTAGGAATTGTGTCATTGATGAATTTATCAAAAGAATATGTTTTGAAATTGCAATTATATCATAAATTTTTGGAACCTTATGTAGTGTTTTGGACAATATTGCTAATAATACAAAATATGATGTCAATGGATGCTCTTTTGGCATTATGAAATGAAATGGGGAATGTTATTTTCAGACAAAAGCTATGCGACATTGGGCTATAAAGATGAATTGTAAATTTGCCATCTATTTTTATCGGAAGCAAATCTATTAAACTGGGTACAGATTGCTGTTTCCTTATTTGATATTTTTAAGCTAGAAAAAGTCTGGCGTTGCTGATTTTGCAAATATTTTAGCATTTTAAATATTTTTAAAGTTACACATGAAACAGACAAGTAACCATTAAAAAAAGCACAAAAACAACATACAAATATGAAGTTTCCTCTGAAGGACGTACCTATGTTCCATTGTTGTGCTCCCAACACGTCCAACATCCATGCTGGCCCCGTGGCTAAGAAAACACCCAGGCCGAAGTGAATGAAAAACGAACAGCCTGGAAGCAAAATTTAAAAAATGGGAGTGAAGTCCTGCAATATTTAAATAAGGTGATACCAAAGAACAACGTAACTTACACTAAAATAGAATATTTTAAATACTCGTAATTCAGGAACGCGCTTTGACTTATCTTTTTTGGTGGAATCGAACGAACATTTTATCCGTGAATTAACTCGTGGCAACGGTTCTTCAAGCAGTTGACTTGCAAGCAGGGCTTTGAGGTGTACATATTTAATATATCCGGGTATCCTCTAGTCAAACATTATTAATGGGAACTCTGCGAAGTAGGCCAACCCGCAACACTACGTACAAATATGCATGCAAGCATGCATACATACATACATACATACATACATACATACATACATACATACATACATACATACAAATACATACATACATACATACATACATACATACATACATACATACATACATTACATACATACATACATACACGCAAACACGCAAGCACGCACACACGCACGCACGCATTTTCAATGATCTGGGCAATGTCGATCATGGCATTCACGCATACCTGCCTCCATTGAACCATTCTTCTCAGGAATAGGGATTTGGTACAGTTGCTACGTGCGTTTCCCATTTCTGGCCAGGTGAGTGGTGTCGAAGTTGCTGGTTCGAGACCCGGTCTTTTCATTGTCACAAAATATTTACATACATGCAGGCACACACCCGCACCCCCCACATATGTATGTATGTATGTATGTATGTATGTATGTATATATATATATATATATTTATATATATATATACGCACATAGATACATTCAGGCCTCTTCTTATACGTAGTCGCTTTAATGCAGTTAGGGTGTATACAGATTGGAAACCTGTTACTGAGCTTTGCTGTGCTGTTTATCTATCTTACTGCTGACTTCACTATGTTTACGCTCAATAGGTTTGAACATATTGAGAAATCGTTCTCTCTCTCTCTCTCTCGCTCTCTCTCTCTTTTCCCACGGGTACAGCAGTATTAAATAGTGTATCCACGTGCAAATTTTCTAACGGATGTCATGTACCTAACAGACACTCGTTTATCGGTGAGCTTTGCTAGTTACACACAGACAAACACAGAGCAATCTCAAATCTCAGTCAGATTGTAGCCTGCAATGCACCCGAATGAAAGCGCGCAAAATCTGCAGAGACCACTACAAAACATTGTAAGCCACAATATACCTACTCATGATTTTTAAACATTCACATAGAATGCACTAAATGACAAAATATAATCTCTCAACTTAATCCCATTTTATTTAAATTCAAAAGGGAATTAAAACCACTATTCCCGGGGCCATAAGCGTCACCACTCAAACATAAGACTGAGTGAAGGGGGCCAAGCCAAAACCCGCCTCCAGCGTCATTACGAGTGAAGCTCCGTTGAAAGCAATAACTAGTATTAAAAATCATTTTTCGAAATATTTCACAGCTCTCCTGAGTTAAAACAGGGCATGCTCACACAGGGATCAAATAATAATTTATAAAGTTGCATACTGCTAGTTCATTATCGTTTATACTACTCTATAGCCTGTATATAACTTCTTACATCATGTGCCTTGTAGAGACAGTTTAACTAAATGTCATTACCCTTCATGTTCCTTTCTGTAAAAATGGCCCTTCATCTTACATCTTCATAAATCCAACAAAAACATATAAAGTTTCTTCATGATTTCGATATGCAAGGAATATAGTGTTACATTAGGGTGCACGGTTGGCTGAGCCGGGATACGCTCATCTACCACTGCGACCCAGGTTCTGTTCTCGCTCTGAGGGAGCGACTGGCGAAGAGTTCCTGCCACGCTGACTGTGCACGCTGGTTTTATCCTCTGGTTCCCTCCATCCCCGATGTTGTCGCTGCCACGGCGAGTGTGTACCATGCTTGTTCACACATATGAAAAACATCCTCAATTTCAAGGTGATTTTTGTGTATACTTTCCCCTTTGTTCCAGCAGATTCAATTGGGACAACATTACCCCCCCCCCCTTTACCAAATCAACTAGGTTCAAGAGCCAAATGCACTGACAGAAATTTGCTGGTTATAACATTTGAAGACATCTAAAGGATATGGTCTCAACAAAACTGGTATTGTTCACGTGTTAACTCTTTCAGTGATAAGTTTTTAGCTGAGTCAACAGCTTTTGTTCGGGTGCATTGGACGCATTGTGCCCAATGCGCCCCGACAAAAGCTGTTCGCCTGGGCTATTCTCTCCGGAACTACAGGCATGCTGGTATTTGAATGAAAGGTCTTTTTACATGCAATATGAATCTAGTATTCCTGCGATAACTGATGGCAGTTCTACGTTAGTAATTATTGGCAGTAAAAAAGCGAATCACTGATGCAAAATTTTAGTCAAGTGGTATCTCATAAGATCTCCCCTGCCCCCGTCAAAGATCGCTGAGGGGCCCCCATCTCATGATGGAGAAGGTGTCTATTTGCACTGTCCCACTCAACAGAGACCAATCCCCTTGCGCTCTCTTGGCTGCATTTATCCTTCTACGGTAAAAAAAAAAACATTTCCAATAATTTACATGTACATGTGTGTAAAAACACCCCTTTTTTTTTATTTTGCGCACATATTCACAAAAATATACCCCTTTTATGCTTTTTCGCATATTATAAAGCCTTGAACTTTACCCTCTTCCTCTGCGAAATCGTGAAATGAACGTAAGTATTCACTTGCACTGTGAGTGGCACGGTAGCCAATACCCATTAACATCTTTGCCCAGGAAAGTGGTTAATAAGGGCTCGGCGTGCTTCACAATCCAAGCAAACATACGGGTCTAGATTATCATATTACCTAATAAGTTCACAAATGTAGAGCTATATGAGATACATCATTACATATGTCAAAGCTACAAAAATATTGTGATATCCTGGGTCTAATGGCCCGTGTTTTTAAAACAGTAATCTTTTCGCTATCCAGGCACTAAATAGTAAGGTATCGCTGTTTGATAAAAGCAAGAATGTAGTGCTTATACTGATATATGCCCCAACATTAAACAGCAATTTGTTCACACAAACGGACTTTTAGGACTTAAAATGAACGGCAAGGCAAACATATAAGGTGAAAGTGAAACAGTGAAAGGAACAGTCAAAAATTTGAAATTAATCACAAAGAGAATAGAAACCGTTATGTGATACATTAAGGACTGGTAAGACACCAAAAACCTTTGCATGGCCGATTTTGAGACTTTAACGGTTTTTACAAGATGAATGTCCTTTCTATTAGTTGTCAAAATTTCAAGCTTTTAACTATTGTAGAAATATGAGGAAAACGCCCAAAACCACACAAGCATGTGGACATCCGAACGTCCATGTGTCATTATTTTGGATTTCAACCGCCAAACGGAACAATGCCACTCGTCAATCATACTTAACAGCCTCTCACGTCGCTGCAGGTAACAACGGTCCATGGCAAAAGGAGAGTGGTATCAGGGCGCCAATGCGAGAAAAGGCGACATGCCGAAAGTATGTTTGTGGGCAGGGAAAAGATGCAAACATATCATAGCGTTAGTGGTTTACTTTATAGTTATCTTGCTTGTTTTGTGTTCTAACGAAGGGAGACTTTAAATGTTCAAGAGGAGCGGCAATCGTCTGACGATGTCCCTTGAAAGGCCGTGCCGCGATGGATTACCCCAGTGGTCCTGCACACCAAAGACAGGCGGGGAAAAAACTGACACTTTAATCAACAATACCCACGTACACGATAATATTTTATCGAAACCCAGGGATGAGGAAATAAATGTGCAAATAAACACATCGAAATAACCATAAACGTGAACAGCAGAGAAAACACACAAAATAACGTTACAAAATTTAGGTTATAAAGAGAATTGAAACTCATTGCCAAAATAACCACAAAATAATGACAAGTTAACTAAGTGTCTTGTGTACAGACAAGTCTAACAAGCTAGCTACATAAGGTATCCAGATAGGAGTAAATACAATAAAATAGTATCCCTAAAAACGGGATGAAGAGGTAGGGGGTGTAAGACCAAACCCGCCATCCGTGCACAGACCACGAGCGGCCGTAGGCCGCCCACCGAAGCAAGGCAACACAACTTTCGTTGCCAGGCTCGAGGTCACGGGGCCCGAAGGGCCGCCTCCACGACGTCACGCTTTGAAACCAGACTGTCGATGTCGCCGTTTGACAGATCGCTGAATAATGCTTTCTGTACTTCAAAAGCTCTTTTATTCATGTGATTGGCCAAAAATTGATTATTGACAACCTCCCCAAATGTTAAGGGACGATGTTTTCTACGTTTTGTACAAATATCAATTCAACTTAAGCAAATGGTATTGTTTCAGAGGCAAATGATCAACATCAAAGGCCTTTGAAGCTTGTTTTCTCAGAAAGGATAATCGAACGAGAACACCACCTAAGAATGGTTATTCCAAGAAAACGGCTGGGCGAAATTTAATCCGGTTAACGGCTTTTGATTCTGTAATGTCTGAACTGCAAAAACGATTCAGCGATTTTCAAAATTTTGCTTCGTTCTTTTTCTATGAAATGAAGAAAATGAACATCCTGAAAATCAAAGGGAAAATTGAAACGCCAAACTTTGAGGATGGATAACAGAAAAACGAAACCAAACATGAAAAATCATGGGATCGTTTTTTGTTACCAATATGTCAGGATTAGGATGCAAGTGTAATTATGAATTTATCACAAATAATTAGTGACTTATATCGACATTTATGGGGTGGATACTTTGCGGTCAACTTTCAATTGTTTATTCAACAATTAACATCACATACACCAAAATAAGGGCCATATAAATTCTTTGGAATATGACGATTACACCCATATATGATATGTTATCCTAACGCAAATACAGTTTGAGCTAGCATGTACTAAAGTGGGATTTATTTTTGGTGTCTTACCTGTCCTTAATGTGTCAAAAACGCACAAACAAACAAATAAAGAATCGTGCAAGAAATGTAAATATGTTACATAAGATAACTTACCCAGTGCAAGTAAAATGTATGGGTCAGCAAAAAGTTTCAATGTTGGCAGTTCGCTATTTCTGGCCTCCGAGTCCATCCGCATCATACTCTGTGAACAATACATATGTCATATCTTCAAAATATGGAATATTATTATCTTCCCTGGCAAAAACAAAAAACCAACCCCCCAAAAACAGCAGCAAGAACAACAACAACAAAAATAAATAAATAAAAAAAAAATAAATAAAAAAAATAAAAATAAAATAAAAACGCCCCCCCCCCTTCCGAGAATCGGTGCTCACGCAAGTCTCTTATCTGCAAAAACTGTGCTTGTGGAATCCCGCGCTCTCATTTCCTGACGAACCCATGCGACAGGTAAATACATGTAAATGAATCACCTAATTGGCCGACTAGCCGATATTCCCTTCATCGGGGCTTGGTTCATGTCAAATGCCTCGCTCGTCAGCTCGGTCATGCCCTTATACATCGACTATCGACCAGACGCCAACCCTGTTACCTATACTAAATCACGCTGTGATCGTGATACAAAGTGCTATAGCTACAGTAAACGAAATCTACTCACCTCATTCAGTGATGTTGGAGTCACCACCAGTAGTCTTAAAGCTATTAAAAATAAGCGCACCTTTTGGTGAGACAGACCCAAATTATATATAAAGTAAATATGCATGAATCAAAACAATTTAACATTATAATGTTATTTGCTCAAAATTGCAATGTCTGTGTGAATATGACTAGAACAAACTTTGCATGCTGAATTGAATTTGTGCCTGCACAAATATATTTTGGGTCCTTACAAACAAATGACCTTTTAAAGGAAAATTTTGCCTCTTATCAAATAAGACATTTGGAGCCATCGCTGGTCATTTGAAGTTGCAAAAGGCCTTGCAGACTCGTACACTACTGCTACTGGTCTCTTATGAAAGTGCGCCCACTGCAGAATGTTGGACAACATAGCATGTTTCACCATAAATGTACAGGAGCCGAGTACACGGAAAAAAGGTTGCCACTGTGAATTTTATATTTGCTTTCTATACGGCTGTGCAGAGAGCCCATGGCGAGGAAGCAGCAAAATGGTTCACCTGGGATATAATGTTCTTATCTGGACTGACGAAAGCAGGAAAAAATGTCTTCAGCTTAAAGCAATTTAATGTCAGGGGTATACCCACCAATCCACCCCCCATCCTCATAATAAAATAGTATATCTACATTTGGCACATATGTGTATGCGGGATACTCTTAGCAAAGTGACAGCTGTCTGTCTTCTTCCGATGTTTTCCGGCAAGCAAAGAAAATTGTATCGGTCAGTTTGTGAAAACTCTGTCTGTCTGTTTGTCTGTCTGTCTGTCTGTCTGTCTCTCCATCTCTCTCTCTCTCTCTCTCTCTCTCTCTCTCTCTCTCTCTCTCTCTCTCTCTCTCTCTCGCTCTCTCCACATCTACTCAACCACTCCAGCACCCGTATGTATGAATGAAATAAAGGCGGCTTACCCCCGTCCATAAGACAGAGTGCTGCAAGAATGAGAAACGGCGCTTCCCTTCCCATGAACTGATACACAGCACTGCCATAGGGATACCCAACTGAAATACAGTAAACAGTACTAGAAAAAATTGATTTGCTTGTCAGCAAATCAGTCTGTGTGCCTAGAAAACTTTTAAAGATTGCCTATTTGGTATTTATGTAACTCCTGCAACAATATTTTTTTTCATGTGGCTATGTGAAAAACCTATAAATTGAAGTTGGAAAGGCACCTCAATCTATTATAGTATTGAAGCTATTCAGAGATTTAAATTTTGTGTATTTTGTTTAATTTGAATAAATCAAACTGCTACATCCTTGATTTATGGTTCACTGGATGTAACTATCCTACAAAGCTATCAACTAAAGTTTGAATGACACCTCAGTCTACAATAGTTGTGAAGTTATTCAAGATTTAAATTTTCTGTATTCACCGAATTCGCATAAATAAGAATGCTACCACTTTGGTTCATGTTTCATTGGATGCGGCTGTATCACAGTCCTACAAATTGAAGTTGGAATGACACTTCTATCTGCTATAGTTTGAAAGTTATTCCAGAATTCAATATAGTGTATTCACCTAATTTGCATTAATCAAAATGCTACAACTTTGCTTCACGATTCATTAGATGCAGCTATGTCACAAATCTATAAGTTGGAATTACATTGGCACCTCTTTTTATAATAGTTTTGGAGATACTCAACTTTCAAATGTTGCAAGTGCTGCCAATTAACATAATTTAAAATGTTAAAGTTTTGGTTCACTGTCCATTAGATTGACAGGCGTCACACATTTGTATGTACTAATTTAAATTTTGTGTCTATATGTAATAGGTTGGAAGATAAGAAGTTTTAAAATTTTAATTGCCCTTAATATGCATAATTTTTTAAGATGACATTTAAATTCGATGCTAAACCCATTTATTAAATATGACCCTGAACCCATGCATACTGTAAAGTAAAAATTACTATTATATCAACTATTAGGATCACCTAAACCACTATCATACTTAACATTCAACTTCATAAAGCTCTTACAGAAATCTATGTGCTACACTATTGAGGGTCTCCAGCCTGAATGCGTCAGCAAACTTTAGTTGTATATGTTTGCACAGGCAACATCCAACTTCACATAGCTCCTAACATAAATCTAAACCATGGTACATGTACATGTTTGACTATTGAGGTTCAACAACCTACTAATGGTGTGGAAAAATTTTAGTTGCAAGTTTGTACAGGCTGAACAAAGATGAAATAAGATGAATCTTTGCCCCAATGTACCAAAATCCACCATATTACAGTTGGTCATTACACAGAGTTTGAATCTGTGTTTGATTAATTTCTTGTACTTGATGTGAATTTTCCTTTACAAAGACTAACTTTGGTTCATATTTCATTAATCTATCAATGGACCATGTTCTGTTTTCAACTTGCCACTAGATGGCAGTGCATCCATACTCACACCCTTTGGTTCAGTGCACACTGCTTTCAGCATGGCTGACTATGGTAGCATGAAGGTTGTGGACCTCAAGAAAGAGTTAATTAAAAGAGGAGCTGTTACAAAAGGGAAAAAAGTGATCTAATAGCAAGTTAAGTGTCTATAGAATACTTTTAAATAACATTTTACATGGAACTAAGTGAATACTGAACGTTGTTGCGGCTGATTACTAGACTGCCATTTACAAGTTTTACTACACTATCAACAGGTTGGGGGGTGGGGTGGGGGTGTCTTGGTACACTGATACAGAAAATAAAATTTGCCAGTACAGAGTACAGGAAATAATTTTTCTCCAGTACACAGTACAGAAAATAAGACATCCGCAACATACATTTTCAAATTTGAGATGGTTATACAATCTATAAAGATGCCACAGACTATACTTTAACCTTTAAAGCCAGTTACGCAAACTGTGAATAATGTTGACTTTGCCGTGAGTTGACATTTTTTTTGTCATTTTTCATTTTTTTTTTAGTACGGATACGAATATTACATGTGTTGCTGGTACGCTTTACGCATAATAAATTTTGATCAGTACGGAGTACATGGTTTGCTGTCAGTACGCTATACAGTGAATATTTTTTTCTCTCTACGCTGTATGAAAAATTAAAAAAAGCCCCAGTACGGAGTATGGGCAACCCCTTTCCGACCCTCGTTACTGTTAAACAATACTTATCCCCTTGCAGGAGCTATGAATGATTCATTGATGGAGCATTGAAATAAATAATAAGTCTTTTTTTCTATTTGCTTGTCAATATTTTCATTATTTGTTGCATAAATTTGGGTTTAAAGGCAGTCCAAGTATGTCACTGATTGCTACCATAGTCTGTGTAACAGGCCATGGGCCAGGCTGCCCAGTAGCTTGTATACCGGGTCACCTGCTGGGGGATTAATTAGGTGTCAATGTTGCGATTGTTAAGGACAGGTAAGACACCAAAAATAAATCCCACTTTAGTCAGTCCTAGCTCAAAATGTACTTGCGCTAGGATAACATATCATATATGTGTGTAATCGTCATACTCCAAAGAATTTATATGTCCCGTATTTTGGTGTCTGTGATGTCAATTGTTGAATAAACAATTGAAAGTTGACCGCAAAGCATCCACCCCATAAATGTCGATATAAGTCACTAATTATTTGCGATAAAATCATAATTACACTTGGATCTTAATCCTGACATATTGGCAACCAAAAACGATCCTGCGATTTTTTATGTTTGGTTTCTTTTTTCTGTTATCCATCCTCAAAGTTTGACGTTTCAATTTTCCCTTTGATTTTGCATAAAATTTGGGTTTAAAGGCAGTCCAAGTATGTCACTGATTGCTACCATAGTCTGTGTAGCAGGCCATGGGCCAGGCTGCCCAGTAGCTTGTATACCGGGTCACCTGCTGGGGGATTAATTAGGTGTCAATGTTGCGAAAACACAGTAATAATAGCCAGTGCCATATGGCTTTGCTATGAAAAACAGTTTATACAGTATGGGACAAACAGCTGTGTTTACAAAACTGTTTGCCTGGGTTTAATGATACATCTTTAACTTCATACTCAAGATGTTGAAATGCGGATGAAAAAGAAAATAAAACATTGTTACTTGCGTCTGTATGGAGCAAAAAGGAGATATCTTAGTCCCAGGATTTAAGTTCATGAGTAAAGAGTTTTTATTTCAACTGCACCCAACTAATGTCCAAGGACTGCAGAAAGAGGTTACCTATATATACATCTACATTTTAATGGTATATAGGAAAAATATATACAGTAAAACCTAGAAGCTAAAATCCAACATGGCGGCAAAGGTGTGTTTATGACCGGAGTGCCATCTATGTGAACATGGTCCATTGTAGTGGAAATGGCACCTCCCAGTCAGTACTCGCTTATTGTGATGTGGAGTCACACCAAAGAGGCTTTAGACTAGATATAGCCTCCTTGGTACACAATGCAGAGAAGTTTTTTTTAAGCAACACAGCCAGTCTCCCTAGGGATTGAAGGATAAGTCCAATGCATTAGGTACCACTGCCTCTGTTCTGATGGGTATGGAGACCAGGCTCACACAGTTCAGTTATCTCTGGTTGTATAACAGCCTGTCTGTGGAAACAGTTACCAGCTTGTGGGCACAGTGGTAGTGGTGGTGGTGATGGTGGTGTGTGTGGGGGGGGGGGGGGGGGGGAAAGGAAATTTTTGGAATTTAACATAAAGTAAGCTTCTCAACTTTGTTTGGATCATACAGGATTTCACTTTAGCAATAGACCCACATGTTAAGCTTTAGATGGCAACTTTATCTAGAAAAGTTTGAAGACATGTAAGATTAAAATTTTTCACAAATATGCCTCTAATTTGCATAATGTTTAACATCATGACTGTTCCAAACAAAACGCAAAACGTCACCACTAGGTATATGACCATGCCAACTTTGGTACTTTTTGAGAACAACAGTGTCCGCGAAAACCTGACCACAAAACCGACAAACTGAAATACCTAAACTAGAAAAAAAATGATTTGCTTGTCAGCAAATCAGTCTGTGTGCCTGGCAAACTTACCAATATTGCCTATTCAGTATTTATGTAACTCCTGTAACATATTTTTTCATGCAGCTGTGTCAAAAACCTATAAATTGAAGTTGAAAAGGCACCTCAATCAATTATAGTTTTGAAGCTGTTCAAGATTGAAATTTTGTGTATTTGCCTAATTAGCATAAATCAAACTGCTACACCTTTGATTTATGGTTCATTGGATGTAACTATCCTACAAAGCTATCAACTGAAGTTTGAATGACACCTCAGTCTATAATAGTTGTGAATCTATTCAAGAGTTCGATCTTGTGTATAAACCTAATTTGCATAAATCAAAATGCTACAACTTCGCTTCAAAATTCACTGGATGCGGCTATGTCGCAAACCCTTAAATTGAAATCAGTTTGGCACCTCTATTTATAATAGTTTTGGCGTTATGTAACTTTGAATTATTTAAAGTGCTGTTACTTAGCATAATTTCAAATGCGGCAGTTTTTGTTCACTGTCTATTAGATTGACAGGTGTCACAAATGTATATGTACTACTTTAAATTTTGTGTCTATCTGTAATAGGTTGGAAGATACAAAGCTTTTAGAGTCTTACTTGCCCCTAGTTTGCATATTATTTTTAACATGACATTTAAATATGATGGGTAACACATTTATACTATGAAGTAAAAATTACTACATCAACACCAGATTCCCGTGCTTTGCAAATCTGGGACATAAAATGATCGCAACAAGTAAAACATGTATATATTGATATACATGTATTTATGAGTACATGTATTTAAGTTTCACTATTTACAGGAACATAAAAACATTTATATGACAATCTCCACTAATATCAACTATTACTAATTTGCATAATTTTAACATCATAACTGTCCCAAAGAGTATGCAAAACTTGACTACTAGGTCCATGACCATGCGAAGTTTGGTACTTTTCGGAACAATAGTATCCGAGAAAACCTAGCCACAAAACTGACACACGGACTTAGTTAGGTGAGGAACATGGAGAAAAACAATTGGATTTAATGCAAAACAAAAGAATACAAACACAACTGCACGCAAATAATGTGGAATAACATGGAAGCTGCAGGTGAGTTTATAACAAATTTAAACTTACTTATAATTCCCAATGAGATTCCTCCAAAAGCTTTACTGTTGGCTCGGGCCCGTTCTTCTTCGTCACTTGCGAACATAGTGGCAAGAAACGCCAAACCTAGAACGAAAACACAACGTTTAAACAAAACATTGTACTGGAACTAATTTTTGCAAGAAAAACTGAACGCCATCCCCTTATTGTTTGTATCGTAAGATTTTTCTTTTTTCTTTTCTTTTCTTCTTCTTCTTCTTCTTCTTCTTCTTCTTCTTCTTCTTCTTCTTCTTCTTCTTCTTCTTCTTCTTCTTCTTCTTCTTCTTCTTCCTCTTCCTCTTCCTCTTCCTCTTCCTCTTCCTCTTCCTCTTCCTCTTCCTCTTCCTCTTCCTCTTCCTCTTCCTCTTCCTCTTCCTCTTCCTCTTCCTCTTCCTCTTCCTCTTCCTCTTCCTCTTCCTCTTCCTCTTCCTCTTCCTCTTCCTCTTCCTCTTCTTCTTCTTCTTCTTCTTCTTCTTCTTCTTCTTCTTCTTCTTCTTCTTCTTTTGAAAATACCCTTCCCCGCGGTCCATTTTGCCGGGGGAGCGGGGGGGGGGGGCATAATGACCCTGGACTGACTACGGAGTGTGTCTGTGCACTAAAACCGGAAAGGTGTAGGCTGTTGAATACACTGCACATCATATCAATTTATATAAATTTATGCGAATCAGTTCCGATCGACAAAAGGCAAACAGACAAAGTCAAGACATACGTTCATCTCAGAAATGTAGTTGCCGTTGATGCACTTTCGTGTAATATACAACTTTGTATCAGTAAGTAGCATTCGGATGTCTTACATCAAGTTACGTACAGGATACACATTATTCTATTGTCTCAGATATGTTTATACCCCCTTTCAAACTTCAAACCGTGGAGCCTCCTTGTCCAAATGCATTCCAGTTTCCAGAATTTCATAAGATTGATAATTGCGACAATCCGTTGGTCACAGTATATACTGCAAATTAATCATGCAGGGTTAATGATCAGAATTTTGTAGGCCCTTTCATAATTTGGCACAGAATTGAGAGGACGCAAATTTTAGAGGCTGACTTCTCTTACACTTTTCGTATTTCAACTGTAAACAACAGAGATGAATCAGCGATGCACAGAAAAAAGTTACAGGCAGTTTGTAAATTCTGCTACATTCGTAATGGGAAGTCGGATTCGTCCTTGTATTGCACAGATGTAATAGAATTACTTAATCGTTTATGTAATAGAACTATTGAATCGTTTATGATTATGCATCTCTTGCATAAAGGGTGGGGACGCTGAAAGGGCTAACGGGTTGGCGTACTGGGCATTTTTATTAACCGCACTTGCCTACTGGAAACCCTTACCTTCCGTACTTCCTACCAGCCATCATTTCTAGATTTGATTATTTGGACACCTTGTACCAGGCCAAAATTATTACCTGTTACAGCGTGGTGGGACCCCCTTTACCCCCCACCCCCACCCCCGTCCCTTGAAAATACTGATCTGACTTTTTTCACACAAGACCAGACGTTCATAGGAAACAACTGTTCACAAGAAAATGTGTAAAATATGGAGTTTATTTTTCATTATACTGCACTTACATGGTCACAGACTTTTCTTATTTCAGAAGTAGATGTATTCATTATTTACGTAGGCACAATGGTGATCTACAAGTCCACTCACTATCTGACTCAAAGTTCCTTGACAATGTGTACAGGCAGCGGGAGACATATAATGTACAATTTTATCAGGTGAAGGGTAATCAAGAAAAATCATACCACTTGCGTGTGTACATGCAATATAAGATAAGAAAAGTACTGGCAACATCTTTGCTCTGAGGGCGTGTCCTTGCCTTTTTGTCGTATGGACAAAAATCTGAATAAGCATGAAAGTAACTACAATCATACAGAGACAGAAGAGGCTGACAGTAATCTATGCGAAGTGACTAACAGCTGCTATGTGAAGTGACTAACAGCTGAGACCAAGAATATTAGGGATTCCTGGTCTCACCTGACAGTAATGAATTTTTTTAAAGTGCATTCAGGACTATATTAAACGGCTGATAGGCGAGACCAGGCATACAAGTTTCCTAATCTTAGCTGGGAAATATATATATATATATATATATATATGCATGTGTGTATATGTATATATCAAACAAGTACTCAGAGTATTTGCTTGTGGGCCAACTTGTGTAGAAACCTCCGAATACCATAGAAATAAACATTATCCACACACACACACACACACACACACACACACGCACGCACGCACGCACGCACGCGCACGCACACACACACACACATATATATATATATATATATATATATATATATATATATATATATATATATATATATATATATATATATAAACAAAAGTTGCATTTATATATTATACAGTAATTCATAAGAGAAGTATGAAGTCATACACCCTGTCAAATGATGACGTACATTGACATTTTAGTAAACAAATAATATTCTAATCATGGGTCAACTTAATTGAGAACCAAATTGTTGTTTGCTGTGTGACTATTCCTTGTGCGTTGTCGCTCCAGACTACCATGCGTTTTTATTTCTTTCCGTTTTGTTTTTTTTTTTTGGTTTTTTTTTCTTGTTTGAAGGGTTTTTGAACGGCCGCTGTGTCTCAACCATGGTCATTCAGAACAAGTGAAACCCAATCAACAACAATTCCCATTTTGGCCATATTGACACAAAAACTCAGGTCTGGGTTGTCCAATCAATGATAATGGACTCCGAAAACTGACCGACAGTAACAGAATTCATGACGTCATATTTAATCAAGATCAAAGGACAGATCTAAATTTATGAATATCCTGTGAAACAATGGCATTATTACGTGAAAACATTGGCTAAGATAATTTCTTTTCGTCGTTGGGATCACTTGTTTCTGTTACAGCTTGACTGGATCAGTACGTGTTACAAGTCTATGGCGTCTCATATCGAATTCGGTCGACATTGTAATAAAGAAACCCGATTACTTCTGTACCTTGTGTCATATGAACTTCGAAGGATAGTATAGTCATCATCATAGATCAAACAGCTGCTGTTTGAATAAGCGCTCAACGCCAGTAACAAGTGCCAGGTCTTACCTGCCACGACAGATAAGCTTGAGCCGACAGCCTGCAGCATCCGGGTGATAAGTAGCATCCAGTATGTGTTCCCGTAGGCAAAACCTCACAGCAACAGAATAACACAAGTGCTGTCAACAATCAGTTTCACATGTAAATGTCAGATGCTAGCATTTTGTGTGTGTGTGTGTGTGTGTGTGTGTGTGTGTGTGTGTGTGTTTTAAATATTTTTCCAGAATATATTGTCGACTAGATACAGTAATAAGTGATGTGTTAAAATCAATCCTCTGAAAGCAGCCCCAGCGTGGTGGAGGTAAACGCTCGTCTCACTTTTAATGACCCCTTTTTCAATTAATTTTAGCGTTAGTGTAAAAGTAAATTAATGAAAAATTGTTGACAAACCCTGTCCGAAGAGCATCCCCCGAGGAAACCTGTTGACTCAGTCGCAGATCAATATGTAAAAAAGATCAAATGACGTGGACTAATTTGATATATCTTTGATTGTGATCAAATTGTACTTATTATTGGAAATAAAATTGCAACTTTAAACTTTGGCGATTAAATCAGTAGTTTTCCTCCGTACACTTGGGGCTGTACCGAAAAAAAGTCGTCAATCTGTGTCATATTTTTCTTGCTCACCAAGAAACAAGAAAAGAGAAGCACACGACATTTATGGCATCGAACACTTTTTGGTAATTTTTAATGGGAAAAAGGTAAGTTGTGTTCATGGTGTTGGCACTCTCACACACAATTTGCCTTGTTGAAATAGGTTAAAAATACACAACATGCTCTCACCTACGGTCGAAGCAAATGTGAAGACAATTCCAATGTACATTGGCCAGGTATGTCCTACTCTTCAGAGAAAAACAATAAAATACATTGAATCAGATATGTGAAAATTCTTGAAAATCCAATATATCGCGTACAAAACTACATTTCATGTTCATTTTAGCAACATAATACCGTGCATAATGTACTTTAAGACAATTTCTCAGTGAAAATGCCCTACTCAATTGATAGGTGTACATTTGTTTACATTTGTGTAGCTTTCAAGTGAATGATAAATGCACCTTGGTCCAGGCATTTTGTGTATTCAAGGTCGTCGTGAAAATGGGACCCTACCTTGAGAACTTAGTGGTGATTTTATCCGGGGAATTTTATAACTAGATGCAAGTTATCCATGACACTGATATAAAATAAAACAGAAAGCTTATGCCCCTCGCCTGCTCAATAAGATATATTGAAACCGAAACACACACGCACAAAATAAGTGTGTTTGCGTGCTCGCTCGTGTCTATGGCAGGAATGTTTCATGTTTAGATCCATCTTATGTTGCAGTATCAATGCAGAAGTTTCCTACCCCTCAAACACAAATCTAAATTGTCTAAAGTTCACCCTCAATATGAACATTATAACATATATCGCCGAACTTAAGTTGCATTTTTACAATTCTTTAGTCTTTACTATTGTGGTTTTCAATAGAACCCCCCCCCCCCATGCAATTAACAGTAGATTGAAGCAAGATGAAGCATACAGGTAATCAAGGTGATGTTGACAGTAGGCCTATAGCCCATATCTTCAGAATGAATCTTTTCTCCTGTGTTTCGGTGTTTAAGCCACACCAGGGTGGTGCATGGTGTGAGTTCTAGTCAGCAGAACGACGTCTGATATGAGAGCGACTGCCCTCAAAGAAGGACGTCGCCCTTGACCATGTTGGCCACGGCACCAACTTTCAAACTGATGATGCTGTTGTAACTTGAAACATGTCAAAAGTAAATTTAGACTATCCCAAGAGGAGAGAAAGAGAGAGAGAGAGAGATGAGTTAAAACATAATGTTGAACATAAAACATAGTCTGCTTCGCAGGCAAGCTGGCCTGTAGTGTCAGTCCAAATGTTCAGAGCCCTCAGCCTGCTAAGCAGGCACATGGACCCTAAAGCACGTGGCAAATGGAGACAACTGGAAAATCATTGTCCATTGTGGGCAACTTAATAATATTCAAAATGGTTTAGCATATAAACTTCGAAGATTTTTCATGATTTTAAGTTACCTATCAACAAGCCATCCCACCAACAAATTTGAAATCATTTCCGTGGCGGGCTTTGCGGCTACCATTATGCCTACTTCTGTGGACAAAGCCGTATGGGAGTTTGATCCGACTCCGGTCTCGTTTCTCTTCATGGCATAACTTCCATTCCCTCGGATTCCTGAAGCAGCGTTCATTTTTTCCAACATGTCTGGCAGAATTGGATCTACAAGGGTAATCCAACATAAATCGATATGTTTAAGCTAAACTAAAACATTGGAAGATTTGGGAACCTTGTAAATTGCAATCTTTTTAAAAGTCTCTGAGGTGTAACATTTTAGCTCGGTATATTTCACCCGGGACTGTGTTTTCAGTCATGTTACCATTTGTAACATAACATCACAGCTAGGTGTAGCGACACCGATGGTTTTGACTGCTTGTGTCCCACACAAGGTGCAAGTTCATAGATATTGTCTATGCCAAAGAAGTGACCTGTTTAAACCTCTAGACCATTGTGGTCAAAGGTCAAACTGATACCTGACGTCACGTACTTACTAAAGTCTTTTTTTGTTTGATAACATTGTCATGAATTATCATGGAAGCAGAGTAACAACTTTAAAACACTGGTTGTTACGTTTTCTCGTGATATGAAATCAGATTTACATGTCGTCAATAGAATATCGAGGCTAGAATTGGATCTACAAGGGTAATCCAACATAAATCGATATGTTTAAGCTAAACTAAAACATTGGAAGATTTGGGAACCTTGTAAATTGCAATCTTTTTAAAAGTCTCTGAGGTGTAACATTTTAGCTCGGTATATTTCACCCGGGACTGTGTTTTCAGTCATGTTACCATTTGTAACATAACATCACGGCTAGGTGTAGCGACACCGATGGTTTTGACTGCTTGTGTCCCACACAAGGTGCAAGTTCATAGATATTGTCTATGCCAAAGAAGTGACCTGTTTAAACCTCTAGACCATTGTGGTCAAAGGTCAAACTGATACCTGACGTCACGTACTTACTAAAGTCTTTTTTTGTTTGATAACATTGTCATGAATTATCATGGAAGCAGAGTAACAACTTTAAAACACTGGTTGTTACGTTTTCTCGTGATATGAAATCAGATTTACATGTCGTCAATAGAATATCGAGGCTAGAATTGGATCTACAAGGGTAATCCAACATAAATCGATATGTTTAAGCTAAACTAAAACATTGGAAGATTTGGGAACCTTGTAAATTGCAATCTTTTTAAAAGTCTCTGAGGTGTAACATTTTAGCTCGGTATATTTCACCCGGGACTGTGTTTTCAGTCATGTTACCATACCACGATTATCTGAGGCTTAGGTCTCGTACCCTGGCTTATCGTCAGATGCCAAGTCCCACATATGGAATATTGTTGGTGTGCTGTCTTTAACTTATGGAGTTAATTGTATTAATTTGAACGATGAGTCAGCGCGCCACCTGGAGACGGGTCAAGGTAATACTGTCAAAAGGTCAATGGGTCTGAGTGAGAGGGCACGTACTTCATCTTGACTCGCGGCATTGAATATCCCCAAGATCAGCGAAATCATTGCTCATGACACTATTTCACTTGCGCATAGTATCTTTTGTGTTTCATCGCCGCTCCGAGATCTTATGGTCCATCTGATTTCTCAGTATTGTATCACAAAACAAGTTGTTTATGGGTCTTTAATAGATAGAATCTTGAATTTGGGCGCATCTCCTATCAGCATACTTTGGGGGCATTAGTGTTCATTCTTTAAGACAGATATTTATGAGGTTGTGTCATCTGGCGGCATTGTGGATTCGCTTCGCTACCTACTATTTCACGAGAATTTAAACAAGCCATACCGTGAACTTCGAAAACTGGCGTTTCTCCTCTCGTTTTGAAGTTTTAATTGAGGGAAAAGCATCATTGCGCTTTTACGTACATTATCATCCCTTTGGTTCTGGTTAGATTGTTTTACATGGTACAATGATACTAATCTGGTCGTCTATCTAACCTGGTGAATTTGCTTGTTTGTATTTCATCATCATGTGATATTATTATGTATCTTTTCACTTATGTTATGATGCCTGTGTATATGGTTTATTTATCTTGATGAATATGTACTTTTATGTTTCCCCAATTATGGGGGCTCAATAATAATAATAATAATAATAATAATAATAATAATAATAATGATAATGATGATGATGATGATGATGATGATGATGATAATGATAATGATAATGATAATAATACTAATAATAATAATAATAATAATAATAATAATAATAATAATAATAATAATAATAATAATATAAAAAGACCATTCATGCCATACAAGATTTGTATATTCAGTCCTCAACAAGTGTGACAGACATACTAATGATGATAATAATAATAATAATAATAATAATAATAATAATAATAATAATAATAATAATAATAATAATAATAATAATAATAATAATAATAATAATAATAATAATAATAATAATATAAAAAGACCATTCATGCCATACAAGATTTGTATATTCAGTCCTCAACAAGTGTGACAGACATACTAGGCCAAGATAGATATAAATACAGTAGACGGGCCCACGGAAAGCTGGATATGACAATGATTCATACGCTATCTTCTTCAGTGTGGCTGAAATTGTAAGTTTCGTTTTAGTTACTATTATCAGTCTTAGTTGTGAATCACTTAATGCTAAATTCGACGAATTACAAATTTTATTACATAATTTAGAAGCACATGACTGTTTACCGAGTGCTATTTGTTTGCAAGTAGCATGGCTCAGTAACGACTCCGAACTGTCTCTTTTACAATTGGAAAATTATGTATTAATTTCGCAAGGTAAAATATGTTCAACCCGTGGAGGCTTAGCTATTTATCTCAGGGATTCTTATAGTTATAAATTAATTGATGTCTATTCCCAGTCTGATATATATGAAGGTCAATTTATTGAAGTAAAAATTAATAATTTTGATAAAAAGTTGGTTATTGAAAACATATATAGACCTCCGCGGGACTTATATGAAAATTATAATACTTTTATTGATGAGTTAATTGTGGTTTTAAAAAATATGTTACGGGTAAAAAGTGAAGTAATTATAGCTGGAGATTTTAATATTGGTCTCTTAAAAATTCACGATAGACCTGTCTTTGGCCAGTTCTTTGATTCAATTACATCTTTAAGTTTTTTTCCTCAAATTACATTGCCCTCAAGGCTTTTTGCTCGCCGGGGAACTATTATTGATAGCTTTTTAATAAAATTAATTGACACAAACATAATATCCTCTAATTCAGGTATCCTAACATCTAGGATATCGGACCACTTTCGATATTTTATCTGTGTTAATGTTCCTAATACGAAAAATGATATTCCACCTAAATACATCCAGATTTGTAATCCAATGCCTGACGCTGTGAATAAATTGAAATTAAATTAAACTGATGCTCGCATTTGTGACCACTTAAATATAGATTTGCATAGTGATCCAAATGTATCATATTCTTTTCTGCAAACTGTTATCACTCGTGCACTTGATAATCATTTTCCAATTAAAACGGTTAAACATAAAAAGCATAAACACAAAAAGAATCCGTGGATCACTCAGGGAGTCATTCGGTCTATCTCAAGAAGGGATTACCTCTATAAGTATTTGAAAGAACTTCCTCATGATAGTGAGGAATATGAAGTTCGTTCTAATAATCTTAAAACTTTTAATAAAATTTTGAAAAACAGTATACGGGTAGCTAAGAAGGATTTCTTTAAGTCGCGTTTTGAAAGATATAAAAACAATATTAGGAACACTTGGATAACTATTAATGGTATTCTGAATAGACATAAAAAGAGAAACAAATTTCCAGAGTATTTTAAGATAAATGGTGAGACTGTTAGCGACAAAACCGTTATCGCTAATAGCCTTAATTCATTCTTTACCAACATTGGTCGTAATTTAGCCTACCGGATAGATACTCCTGCTGAATATTCTTTTAGGAGCTATCTTACGAGCCCGATTCCTCATTCTTTTACTTTTAATCTTGTTACGGAGAAAATTATCCTCGATATTATAAATTCATTTACAGGTAAACAAAGCTATGGTCATGACAGAATATCAACAAATTTATTAAAGCTCATTAAGCTGAAACTCTCGATTCCCATAACGTTAATTGTAAATCAGTCACTAACGACTGGAGTATTCCCCGACTTATTGAATATAGCAAAAGTGGTACCAATTTTTGAGAAGGACGACCCCTCACTTATGGAAAATTACAGGCCTATATCTGTATTGCCCGCAATTTCAAAAAATTTTGAAAAAGTAATGTACAATCCAATCTCTGAGTACTTTAAATCACACATTTTATTTTTTGATTGTCAGTATGGTTTTCGTGAAAACCATTCTACTGAACTTGCAGCTTTGGAATTTATTGATCGTATATTATTAGATATGGATACGGGGAAAATCCCTATCAGTATATTTTTAGATCTTTCCAAAGCTTTCGACACCTTGGATCATGGTATTCTATTTTATAAATTGAGATATTATGGTGTCAATGGTATTGCGTTAGATCTTTTTACAAGTTATCTAACAAATAGAAAACAGTATGTTGTTTATGAAGAGATAGACTCCAACTCTTCAGTAATCTCTACCGGCGTTCCCCAAGGGTCAATTTTAGGTCCTCTTCTTTTCTTTATCTATCTTAATGATTTCAATTTAGCTTCTGCTTTCTTCAAATTTATTATATATGCCGATGATACAACTTTATTCACTTCCATTCGTCCTGTAGATCTTACTGGTTTAAACTGTCAAGCCTCTTTATTTATCAGTGCTGAATTCTGGAGGATTAGCACTTGGCTGAAAGTAAACAAACTGTCCCTCAATATTAACAAAACAAAGTTCATGGTTTTTCATCAACCTCAACGGGATGTTATAGCCCCTAAACTTGAGATTGATAATGTAAATATTGAATGTGTGAACGAATTTAATTTTCTTGGTCTGTTGCTTGACAAGCATTTGACATGGCATAGTCATATACAAAAAGTGGCATAAAAATTTCACGGACAATTGGCATAATGAATAATAATGAATTTTCTTCCTTCTTGCATTTTACAAACTATTTATTGTTTTTTAATTCTTCCGAGATTCAACTACTGTCTTATCGCATTGGGTCATAAATCGGAAAGACTTGTAAAGCTTCAGAAAAAGGCCATTCGCATAATTAATCATAGTAATTATAATGCCCACACGGGTCCCATCTTCAAATCTAGAAATTTACATAAGTTAGAAGATATTTACAAATTACAGGCTTTAAAATTCTATTATACTCTTAAATAATCGACTTCCTGTGTACTTTTCTACATTTTGTATTATGTCAAAAAACCAAGTCCATGAACATGAGACGAGAAGGCAACAGTTATTCGTAATGCATACTCAACGTGTATTTGCCAAAAATGTTTACGCCATGAAGTTATCCGTATTGTTAATGAAACCCCTCAAGCTGTTATTGAAAAAGTTCATACTCACAGTTACTTTGGTTTTTCTTATTATATAAAGAAAGCAATTTTTCTGAACTACTCAGATACATGTACAATCCCAAACTGTTATATCTGTAGTACAAATTGATTCGTTAAAGTTCAATTTTTTTCTTTGGAAAAGCACGTATTCTGTAAATTTTACCTAAATAATGGCATTCATGATCACGAATATTTTTTTGATACCATATGTTTGTAGGGTGGCACACTTGATAGCGGTCTGATAAAGACCTTAATGTGTGTCTCCCTGACCAAGATATAATTTTACCTTTTTTCTTTCATTAGTTATATTGAATTGACTTGAATGTTGTAATCAACAAGTATATGGTTTTCATCTGTATGTTTTATGTGGTCGAATAAAGTTCATCCTGAATCCTGAATCCTGAGTTACTGGAGATAATTGTCCATCACTTATCTAATTTATAAGAAGCACTTTCATGCTCAAAATAACAATAAAAAAGCATATTCATGGTTCAATATCTGTACATTTAGCATACTTTTACCATACAAGCATAGAAATGAAATAGCAGGTATTGATTATTTAACTGTTAACCTTAGACCTGCCCCTGTTCTCCTCAGTTGCTAGGTAACACAACTTTGCCTCCGCCGTGACAAGGTCACTTAAACCAGTTATGCTACTTAACCATCCAGAAAAAAAAACTTTTTCAAACAAACAAATGAAACATTCTAAATATGTTAAGCATCTTGCATGTTTTAAAACTGAGTAAATAACTTCATTTAAGTTTCTTGCTTTCTGAATTTGTTACTTTCCTCAAAGAAGCTTATCTGGCACTGCTGAATATATGAATCTGCCACCTTCCCCACGCTCCTGTCAAGTTCCTTGTTCCATCTCAGGTGTCAGCACAGTATCTCAGTTAGCATAAGAATCTGCTATTTACATTATTTCATTTCCTGTAGTCCTGAACATTACTAGGACGAACATTTACATTCAATTAATGCCCGATCATTTCAGTTGCGCATCTGCATTGACATTTGCAGGGCTGTGATAATTGATAGGCCTATATTCACTGTGACCTCTTGGCACCAACGCACAGTTGCCAGGCAAATATGAAAGGGCTGTTGTGCCCTCTGTGCGCACTTCCACTGACAGTAAGATATCCGATCGCTACACAATGAAGCAAAATAACAGCTTCTGGTGTACCATATTTTAAAATTTTATGGCTATTCTCCCCTTTCCTATAAATGGGAAATATTTTCATACATACGTATATGCATACATACATACATACATACATACATACATACATACATACATACATACATACATATACAGTAGAATGTGTATGTTTTAAGTAATCAAATCTTGATACTCGTACAGAGTTTACACAGACATTATACATTGGTAACATGTGTATTGTCATGTGTGTCTTGTACATACCTACTGCGTGTCTCCATGTTCTGGAGGACCCATGTATTAATCAACTCGATGTACTATAGGGTTGTCCAGAATAAAATAAATACGTTAAACTATAAAAACTAGAAGCTCCAATTAATACCACATCCATAAAGAGACCAGTTCTATATGAAGACAACCAATTTACGACCCGGTTTTGTATCCTTAATTCAATTATTTCCCTCATTAAGACCAGTCCCCTATTGACACCACATTTTGTCAGTCCCTTTGTTGGTCTTAATTGGGATAGACCACAGTATATATATATATATATATAATATATATATATATATATATATATATATATATATATATATATATGTGTGTGTGTGTGTGTGTGTGTGTGTGTGTGTGTGTGTGTGTGTGTGTGTGTGTGTGTGCCCGTTTGTGTGAAAATTATGAGAATTAACACGAATACATAGAATTCAACAGCCCATTTTCATTTTAACTGGTATGTTATTCACGGAATATTTGCGGAACAGCCAAAACGTCTTCCAAATAATTCACATTCCGAGACTAAACTGCAACGGGTCTGGCCACCACCAGCATATAAGTCATGATACAGGTGGAGCTCAGTTTTTCCTTATATTACATATATATATATATATATATATATATATATATATATATATATATATATATATATATATATATATATATATATATATATATATATATATATGTAATATAAGGAAAAACTGAGCTCCACCTGTATCATGACTTATATGCTGGTGGTATTTATATATATATTTATATATATATCTTTATTTTCGTGCTCGTGGTACACACTTCAAACAGGTTGTAACATAAGCATTAGAAAAAGTAAATAAGTAAACTTAACGATTACACAAATACTCAATAAGGTCATCCATATCAGTGCGACACAACATTGTACTAAGTCGTCCGTCACGAATGTCACAGAGCTTACGTATGCGGGACGCCTTAGTCTGGTCACAGGGGTTCACTGACTGCGGATGACTGATGATCATGAATTAATTTTCTTGAAGGAGCTGCAATTTTCAAACAAATTTCTGTCTATCTCGCCCCATTTCTATTAGTTATCTAAAAGTTAAATATAATTGAATGAACTCACCAATACTACTCATCATCATGACATCTAACATCAATGCCACAAACACTACCACGATGACCAGGTGTTTGGACTGGCGCAGTGTCATCACGCATGGCAGATGAAGGGCAGTCGGCATCCCTAGCAGTCTGCAAATTTTAGAACAGAGAGCATGTTCCAATCTTCCTATCCAAATCGCCCCATTTATATTTGATCTGCTATATATGAAATAAAAATAATGTAATAACATTTTTGACATTTCTACACTCCAATTTTGTCTTAACGATGCGGTTATTTGAACAGTTGATGATTTATTACACAAAACATACCTTTCCGTTCAACTTAAGTGTTGTGGTACGATGCTCTTGTTTTGCACTCATTACGGATTGTTTGATATTCTGAACAATCTGCTGCAGTGGAACAAAAATTTTGTAACAATTCTGGGCAAACATTAACAAATATATAGTCATTTTGAGAATATTAGGTCTCATGCATATTACATATTACAGGCAAATTGAGATCAATGACTTTTTCAAATTATCATATAATTTTATGGTCAAATTGTTTTTAAAGATGTTTGATACAGCCTAGCAAAACTAAACAAATTGTTGCTCAGAGGAGTTAGAATCATTGAAAGAAATAATCTAAATTGTTTTCCATAAGCAATGAACTAGTTAAGATGAAACAAATTATTTGAAACCGAACAATCAAAATTGTAATGAAAACCTAACAATCACAGTTGTCTATTTTGCACACAATTGTGAAAACTGTTAGTTGTCTGTTATGAAAAAGCTTATTTGAAATATTTCAATTGAAAATATCGACTGAATTTGAACATGAAATCGATTGTTTCAAACATTTATTATGTGTGTCATTGTATAAACTAATTGGATTTTCATTACATGGGTGTATTAATAGTGGCCTGTCTTCTATACAACCTACTTTTCTCCCGTGGACGTATAAAAAGCGAAGGAAGCAAATCTCTCTCTCTCTCTCTCTCTCTCTCTCTCTCTCTCTCTCTCTCTCTCTCTCTCTCTCTCTCTCTCTCTCTCTCTCTCTCTCTCTCTCTCTCCTCTCTCTCTCTCTCTCTCTCTCTCTCTCTCTCTCTCTCTCTCTCTCTCCTCACATGGTGTCAATTGACTGCTTATGCAAAATTCGGGGTCTGGGCAGTTCATGATCGAGGTCTGTCACCTCACCAAGACCAACAAGAAGTCCCTTGCAAAGACATGTCATTCATTGTGATGAGGCAACATATAGAAGTAATACCCTTTGCTTGACCTGTACGACCATTTCTTTCAGAAGAAAACTTGTTTTAGAGTTCTCTCTCTCTCTCTCTCTCTCTCTCTCTCTCTCTCTCTCTCTCTCTCTCTCTCTCTCTCTCTCTCTCTCTCTCTCTCTCTCTCTCTCTCTCTCTCTCTCTCTCTCTCTCTCTCTCTCTCTCTCTCTCTCCCCACATGGTGTCAATTGACTGCTTATGCAAAATTCGGGGTCTGGGCAGTTCATGACCGAGGTCTGTCACCTCACCAAGACCAACAAGAAGTCCCTTGCAAAGACCCGTCATTCATATGTGATGAGGCAACATGTCATGATGTGCAAGCCCCTTGCCAATACCAGTCACTTTTTTGTGATAACTAAAAGGGAGGATCCAATCAAAAAGGGGGAAAAACATTTTGGAGCTCCCACTGGAACCTGCCTGCAGGCTGGCTGTAGTTTAGGCAATTGTTCTTGTCCCTGTCATTTTTTTCTTGTGTTTATGTTTGTAATTAAATTTTTGGACAAGATTTAAACTTGGCAATTTTGATAATATTACTTTGATAAATTTATTTAGCGTCATTTTTTGTCCGATTGACCTGCCATATAGTAAAATCGACGTAAAAGTATGTCATGTAGATAGCTTTGGGGTTTTTTCTCTCTCTCTTTTTTTTTTTTTTTGTTTTTTTTTTTTTTGTTTTGTTTTTTGTTTTGTTTTTTTGTTGTTTTGTTTTGTTTTGTTTTGTTTTTGTTAACCGTTAAGCAAGTATCCCACGGATCAATCTGCTTTTCCACACCCTTCCAGGAAACAAGGTGCTCTCGCCATATGTTGGGAGATTATCTCCAAAACATGTTATTTTGGAGCGAATTCAAGGCATTTGCGATCTATCTGTAAATACGCAACAGAGTGATATCAATGTATCGTGTGGAAAAAGACCCGAGTCCCAAGGTGTGGCTTCGTTGAAAATATATCCATATCACCACTCGACAATGAGTTCCACATGAATTTCCGTTGTAGGTCTGGTAGAATATAGGGCCTATGTAATAACTTGGTACATTGCTAATATTGCGAAATACGTAAGTGGATAATATTCTTGTAAGATTCCAAGGGGGTATGCATGGTTGTTACACAAGGCAAACAGATCAGAAAAGTATTGGATCCTGTGGACGCATAGCTTCTTTTATATTAAATTAACTTACTACCTACAAATTGAAGTTGGAATGACACCTCTATCTATAAAAGTTTTGAAGCTATTCAAGATTTAAATTTTGCATATTCACCTGATTTGCATTAATTAAAATTCTACAACGTTGGTTCGTGTTTCATTGGATACAGCTATGGCACCAAGTTATTACATAACATAACAAAGAGACTCTAGCCATCGTGTGTTTAAGGTGTACTGTAAAAGTTTTAGGATACCAAGTAATTTTCTGGATTTTGTATTAATGTGGTCGGCAGAACCCGAGTGTTTAAATACACCTCTACTTTTCCTATTATAAATGAATATCAAGTTGGCATGATCCAGAGTATGGGGTTTTCTTGTTCACTGTCAAAGACTTTGTTTTACGAGCAATAAAAATAATCGTTTGTTCATTGAGTCATTAATTACAAGTGCCTCCGGCTGTGCCCAGGTAACAAATTTTACTGACGTCCATAGAAGTATGAATCCTGATAGTTTTTAAGACAATCATTTAAGAATGGGGATTTGGTCGAGTGGATATGTGCGTTTCCCATTTCCGCTAGGCGACTGGTGCCAAAGATTGCAGGTACGAGTCCCGCTCGTCCCAAACATAAAATATTGATTCCAGATCTTGCTTTATTGTGGCTGCTGCTTCAACTGGATCATTTACTGTAATATACAACGTCGTGTCATCAGCAAAAAGGCGAATTTCAGATTTTACAATTCCAACAATATCATTTAAATATCTGAGAAATAACAGTGGCTGTAAAACAGAACCCTGTGGGAAGCCTGGTTTGCCCCCCCCCCCCCCCAACACGAAGCCTGGCCCTCAATAACCACCTGTTGGGTTCTTGCTTAAAGATAATATTCTAGCCAATAAATTGATGGACCTCGGATTCCTGCAATTTTCCCTCAGTAAAAAGGTTGATGCACCTTATCAAAGCTTTAGTGATATCGAATAAAACAACCACACTTTCTCCTAAGGAGGAGCACTTTTAGAAAACTCGTGATACAGGTACACTAACAGATTACTTTTCCATCTCTTGGTATGAATCCTGATTGTTTGTAAGACAATCATTTGATTATAATTACAAGTGCCTCCACCTGTGCCCAGGTAACAAATTTAACTGACGTCCATAGAAGTAAAGTGTAAAAAGTAAAAGAACATCCATTTTAAACATGTTTGAACAAATGTCCAAGTTAACTAAGGCCTTATAGAAATATATGCGTAGGTCCGGTAACCCGACCGACCCAACAGAAAAAAAACGACCCTAAATAAATTTAATGAAATATCAAAAAAAAAAAATAAAAAATAAATGTCAAGCCGCCCTTACCTAAAATTTATCGACCCTGGCTGAAAGATTTTATCGAGAAAGTGGCCGTTGTGTGCCGTTATTTTGCCATTAAGTCAACACAAACACAGCATTTTATTTCAACTTGTCTGGAGGGTTAGCTTTAGGCCGGAAAAACAGCATAGCTGCATGACCGCGGTTGTTATGTGAAACAGCAAAGCCGCGATTGTTTGGTGATCGTAATCGTAATATTTGATTATTTCGCTAGGTACCAGGTGTCCATTCTCCGACTTACCAGGGCAAACGGTCGTTAAAGAACTTTTAAAACATAACTTACCATCTTAACTTTAATCTGCCAGCTCGGTTGTCTCTGAAGCAGTTATCATGGTGAGTTACAAATCCAAATGCGACACGATGCTCCAGCAATACAAATCATGCACGTTGGTACCACTTGGGATGAGCACTATTTTAAACATGGGGCAATGCATTGCAGGAAAAAGCGATGCTTAAGCACCAAAGAAAGAAAAAAATGAATGAAAGAAAAATGCTCACATCCATGATAAATTGCGGTGCCTAACCACTACAAGAGAAATTAAAGAAAGAGTGAGAGAGAGAAAAAATGCTCACATTCATCCTGAAAGCAAGGACTTAAGATCATGGAACCACCGTCCAAATTTACATTTAATCATGTATTTAGATAATAATGATGTACTATGCACGGGCAGGCTTCACTCGCTGCAATCTCGAAACCAAAGCCTGAAAAGTCCGCTTTCCAAATATCTACAACACGCCCATCGCGGACTCTTCAAGATTATATCTTTTGCGCGGTGGTACAGTCGCACAAAAATACATTTGATTTGGATGTCAAAGTGAATTGCGGCCACAGCTTATATCAAATCATTATTGATGCTCTGCAATATTTGTAAAATATATACTTTTGGTATCATATATTATACCCCCCCTCCCCAAGATCGTCCCTATACTATCCTCATTTATTACAAATAATTGGGTGCGGAATCCACAATTTTTAAAAATGGCAGCCATGATGGGTTAGTCCCGATTCTATATTTTGAAGAGGTAGCATCTAAAATGTATGTGTGATTAGTATTAAGGGAAGGTAATATGTCGAGTGAAGGTAATGTACAATGTATAATGGGACTTTTCCAGAGGGAGCATACCTGAAAATGTAAATACAACGCCGTACAAATAGCAGTTGTTGCCAGCGGTGGGCCCCAGAATAAGGATTTTGTATCAGACACTGAAGTCGTAGCCAGGCTATGAATTAAGTAGCACCGCCAGTCGGACCTGCCAAGCCCCCCCCCCTTCCAGTTGAGTGAAAGATGGAGCTTAGGAGAGAAGGTTGCCCCCCCCCCCCCCACAGTGGATACAGGTCCGAAAGTACGGGCGCGTTTTTATATAAATGGTAACAATATGCTTGAAAACAATACGTTCAAAAACTCTCTCCTTACAACAGCTATAAGTCTGTAGTTGCCACATAAGCCGATTGAGCGACCTTCAAGAATTGGTGTTAAATGTGCTTTTCTACACTCCGATGGAAATTTACATTTCTGCAGAGGGAGATTCAATAGTTTAGTAAGAGAAGGGTTTATACGTGGCGCTGCCTCCTTTAGCAATATAAGACCTATGCCGTCTGGTCGACATGCCTTATCGATGTTCAAGGACTTCAAAATATCGCAGAACTTTTTTCCAAGTGAAACAATAGTTTCCAATAAAATTATGCGAGGATTGAACCTCGCAGGGGTGTGCAAATGTGGACGCATTCACATCATAATTTTAAATTAAGTATTCAATAAAAACTTCAGTTTTCGATTTACTGTCGGATATAACCAAGTCGGTAAAATGTAGAGAGTATTGTCATATTAGAAATACCAGACATAAAAAAATGATATTTGACCCTTTCACCATCCTTTACTTTTAAACTGTCCATTGTTTACAATACTGCATCGCATATTGTGATATTCATCTTCTGCTTTCCCTTAAATCACTAACACATTGATACGTAGTTCACGAAAATACCCCCAAGCGTGCAGGTTTTCGTTCGAAGTCTTCGCTTTCTCATGCATTCTGTGAACTTTACACTTTTTGACCGTAGTTTGGCTGTGTACCAAGGAAAGTCATATCATTTTGCTTATCCCAAACATTTTTGTTTTGTTTACAAAGTCGAGGCACATTCACAAAAGTTTGTGGTGCAAGTAATACAGGACAAGTCAACACAAGATGCATCACAACAGGCATCACAGTTAACCTCAAAAAAGATCAAAGTTTGCCTTTGAGTGCTGCTAGATGAAGCTTTCATATAACCTGTCCGTTTTAACTCCGGAAAGCAAACTTGCCAACACAGCACAATGATCGTTTTGTGCAACTGGAGGCAGCTACGAAGAAATTTTCAATCATGTATTCCAAACAAACATTTTCCCATCTAGGCATACTGCGGAGCAAATAGACTATGATTTTTTTCAGTGTTATTATTTTAAAAAGTATGCCCAAAATAAAGCAGATAAAATAAATTAAACGAAGAGCTTGGGTTTATAATACAAATAAAACGCACTTAAGCCGAACTTCAGAAAAAATGTGCCCATTTAAATTTTCCGAAGCGAGGTCAGCTATTTTGAAATGTTAAGCTCCGAAACGAGGTTTAGTTTTCAAATCAAGCTAACATCGTTCAAAGCAAATTATTTTATGAGATATTATTCCATATTCTTTGAAAAAAATCTGAAACTGCATCCATCGTTTGATATTTACATTCAATCAAAGTTTTAACATTGCAAGTATAGGAGACAGCCTGGTGTGTTATGAGACCATAACACATGAGCCTTGTGTGTTGTGGGACCATAATACATGTGTCCCGCCCACATTCCAATAAGCCACGCTCACCTGGGTTTCCGGAACTTCACACTTGAACAAGCTGGGCAAATCAGTTTCTGGTCGTTTATTTCAATTCTATATATTACATTTCTAAATTGCGTGTAATTGACCAGAAAAATTAAGATGGAAATGTAAATATAAGCAATGAGGGTTGCTTCTGTGTGTGTTATGGCATAATGACGCGGGTGATTGAAGCTGTCATCGGGCGAGGCGCACTGGCGTGCGCCACGCATGTCAGCTTCAATCACGCGCGTCATTATGCCATAACACACACAAAATCGACCCTCATTTCTTATATATTTCCTGCGGATCATATGTTAGGAATGTATGAAACTATGTAAATTAGATTATTTCCGACATACTCTAAAATCAGTAAATTCCCGTGGAATTGAGGTATTGTTGTTTTCTAAATTATGTGCAACTTATCAAGCTACTCTGATAACTAAAATCAGATCTCTGTATTTGATATCTTCCTAACCAGTTATATATTTTAGACTTTAAATGCCTAATGGTAGTAACAAGCATCAGCAAAATCTGGACCATTTAAGTTCCCACGCAGGACAGTTTGGCTTGTGACCACTCGGCAGGTTTGCTTTGAAAAAAAAAAAAGTTATATCTGGTGACCTTTGGCCGGAATGGACACATATCTTCACTGAACATGCTCAGCTGAGATGCTGATTTGCCGTATTGAGACAAGAGTAAAAAGAACCCGAAAGTCATTCCAATGTCAATTGAACGTCATGATTTCGGTCCCATTGAAAAATTGTGTCCCATGCTATGTTTCATGGCGATGATTTATGATCCACAAAATAACACAGTATCTAAACGCGAGTGAGTTGATGTGGTGACGGAGGTTGTGTTCTACACGACAAAGAAATGTTCCATAGCTGTGGAATATTGCGGTGACCTTCATTTTGGGGAGCATCAATTATATGAACTAGAAAAGAAAGATTTGTTTGAAAGCAAATCTGTCTGTGTGTGTGAAAAATTTGCACAATTACAAAAATATGCAGTGTTGCAACACTTACAATTTGAGTCCAACATGAAGTAATTGGGTGGAAAGTGACCAAATTACGGCTAGATGAAACATTCAAAAGGCAAAATGACCTTGACCATTAGATGTCAAATGTAAATGAAAAAAATGTGAAGTGTTACAGTATCTACAGTGTGGGCCCACCATGAACAAAATTGGATGAAAATTGACAGAGTTATCGCTAGATGAATATTTCAAACGTCCGAATGACCTTGACCTTTAGAGGTCACATGTAAATTACAAAAATTTGCAGCGTTACAATTTCTACAATTTGAGTCCAACATCATCAAAATCAGATGAATACTTCGGAAGCCAGAGGCAACTGAATTTTTTAATTGCCTTAATTTGCATAATTTTCAAAATCTCGACTATTTAGAACGATATGCAAAACTTCACTGCAGGTGCTATAGTCAAGCAAAGTTTGAAGTTTCTAGCTTGCACGGTGTCTGAGTTTAAGACCACACAAAAATCTGGAGGAAAGAAAGATAAGAAAGAAAGAATATTGGGTAAAACAATATGTCTGTGTTCACACACAGACATAATAACAATCAATTTGATGGACTGGTATAGGCCTACAACTAGTTGTTTTAACCTATTCTGCTTCATTGTATGAACAAGTAAGAAAACGTGCATTTTGATTGGAGACGTCTGTTTCTTGGTGTAAGAAAGAAAGCATATAATTACCAGTTTGTCTCTCGACACACAACACAGACTGTATAAATGGAGAGTGGAGGGGGTATATATTTTTTGGCATACTGGCGTATCAGCCATTTTTATTTACGGAACTTGGGTACTGGGAGCCCCTTTATTTTCAGTACCTCATACCATCCATTATTTCTAAATTTTCTCATTTTCCAAACTTTCTACGGGGCAAAATTTTAACCTTACCAGCGAACTGTGACTCCCCTTATCCCGTTCTAAATATGGTTTGCCTGCGCACACTGATCATATCATGGTTTTGCCATGTTACACTGGTAACAGAATTATAAACAGTTTGTTCACTTATACCATAATGTAGAAAGTCATTTGCCTTGGTTGTAAACTTCCACCTGACATGAAAAATGAATTTTACTGTGCAACATGTAGTGATGTGAAAACAAAATTGAAGTATGAGATGGTCCCTGTTTTTCAACAAAAAATCACTCTTCACAAACAAAACGTTGTATTGTGCAATGCTTTTAATAGCGTCTTCCTTGTCATAATTTCAAGAACTGTTATTAGATCTTTTTCTCCCCGAACGATTTTGTAAATATTAATTAGATGGGTATCGATAGTCCAGGTAAGACAGGATGTCGCCTGTCTGACGGTAGATTCGTCCGAGTTTGTGGTAGTTATTGGACATATAGTTTGTAAGCATGATTCAATGCGTACATGTGCATATTTATTTTGTACTGGTTGAAAATGCGGTACCATCCCATATAGAATATAGCGGCCTGCAGGTTAATAACCTGGTATCCGTACGGTGAAGAAAAAACAGTCTTACATAAACACGGCTGTTTTTAGTGGGTTTATTTATTTTGCACATTCAAGATCGTAAGAATGAAAGTTGCAAAAGAAGCTAACAACTGAAGACAATAATTATATTGTGTGCAGCGGAGTATGTTGATGGCACTGTCTTGGAACCGCATAGGCCTACTGGGAGTTACTTTCAAACGCATGCATGCACTTTTTTCTGAGTTACTGATATGTTGGAATAAATTAACACTATTGCATCCATACCAAAAATACATTATGTGTTAATGTCTCTGAATCAAACGTTTCAAAACAGTGCCTACAGATAAAAATGATATGATGACAAATCCTCAATCCTCAGCATGTATTTATCAATCATTGATACGCGAGAGACCTTTAGTCGAAATAAGACATACACACAATTACAAGAAATGTGAGAACTCACGCAGTGCAGACCTGATCACAAGTTCAGCAAGAAGTTCAAGATAATGCCACTTGTAAACTTGGTGCAGACTTCGGACGCCTGTTGAGTTCAAGTGAGTCCATTGTGAATACAAAGACAGCGGTCACCAGCTTGTCAGAACAAAATTATAAATATTTCATAATTTTTTGCGTAATTCTATACATGGAATTGAAAAGGGCCTTCTCTGCAACTTTCCTGCACGCGCGACAGTGTCTTCAATTATAAGACAATCATCCTTGTGTTATAAACATCACGTGGCTTTTTGTCATGAAATCGTCAAGAGATAATTGATCAGAAAGGTGCCTGCACGTGCGTACCTATTTCGAAGAACAATCACACGATCTGGGTTTTGTGGTTGAATATTTTCATATTATGTCACAGGACTAAAACAAGCGACGAATGGACCACGAGTGATTTGGAAGTCATTCCAGAGGTAAGGATTTTTCAGCAACATTTTCGATATCAACTTTTTGGGATAGTCTATCCTGGTTTCCTGATCATGCATTCACACCCGAGAAGGGGGAACACACGCACCGGCCAGATCTTAAGGGGGTACAAGGTGCACCTCTTTGAGCGGAATTTTTTACTCTCTCCCTCTCTCTTTTTTTTTTCCTTGCTGATCATACTACAAATTTAACCGTGTTCATACAACATTGTGGGTAGTTAACGGCTGGGTCACGAGGACGGACGGAGGAACTTTAACACAGGACACAGGAAACAGAATGATGACTTTGTTTTAAAAAAAGTACCTCCCCTTGCCCCCTTCCCCCATTAAATCTGTCCTTGCTTGCAGACAGTTGTGAACTCTGTTTCATTATTTCCATTCTAAGGACACACGCATACTGAGGGTTTGTGTTGGCGTGGAAGGGTTATGCTCTTTTAGCGTAGGCTATATGTTTTTGAATATATGCTTATTAGTGTCCACTGGATAGCCCAACAGTACAGAAAATATGCTAAATATGACACAAATAATGCACATTCGACAAAAAGAACATATAATTTGTTGACCAGTGGTTACCCCCATCCCTACCCCCACCCCCACCCCCGAACTAAATTGTTGGTCTGCTGTTTCAAAATAACCATGAAGCTCGTGTGAGAGTTTCCACTTCTTCTATTCAATATTATGGCCGCCGCCTGTTTCAAAATGAAAAAAAGAATGTATCTGAATAACTGTGTAGAAACGATATGTATCGCATCAAGAACACGCTGATGTTATTAATCGTTGTCATGTACATACTTTTTATTGAGCTTCATGACATTGATTGTTATGTTGATCATCTTTCTCATCACTAAAACATGACAATCTGTATTACTCACTGTGTATTGTAAACCCACATGTAAGCTTCTATAATGTCATATGGAAAAATACAATACTCTGAATGTGTGGCTACATAGTTCCAAAGGGCAAATGAAACTTGGCACTCAAGCAAGGTTATTCGTACAATTTTTTAGGAACCTTGTCAAGTAAACTTTATCATTTTTTTTTTCATGCTGTACAACAACCTGAAAATTTCCCAGAGAAGTTATAATAAGCTACAATGCAAATACACGTATTTCAGAATCCCAAAGGAGTTATAACAAGTTAACATGAAGATATTTTCAAAGCAACATATGAATATTTTAATAACTCCGAAAGGTTTCAAATATGAATACTCTCAAAATTTGCTGACCTCCTATTGCTATGGTATACCTTTTTAAGCTCAGCCAACCCCTTGATCCACCTTCCAATTTCTTTTCCTAAATCTGGTCCTGATATATACATATATATATATATATATATATATATATATATCATATTATATGTATGATAGTATTATGATATGTCGTTTTACATGTGCAAGAGGCCCTTTATATAAGGTGGTTAGCCTTTTGGTTATTAGTTTCTGTGAATGAAATATATTCAATCTGCAATTTTCTATGGCTTTTTATTTCTGACTTGCTTATTAGATTCTATAGTCTACTTATTATTAAAAAGCTTGTCACATTGATCCGTGATACAGTCAGAATAAACGCAAGAGATTCAAACTTTTCACCTTGTTTACTTTTTTACCGGAAGATTGCACGGTTACTAGGCTTACTCTTCGTCAGTTGCATCAATGTGCGAGAATATAGATAGCATGCGATGTGTTAATGAAAAAAAAGGGTGAAAGTTGGTTCAAGTCAGTTATAATTTCTCCACTTAATCATATGTTGGTCTACATGTATCTTTCTTGTGAGCCCATCTGTTTTTACCCGAGGAAGGGGTACTTATTTCAATAATGTGAACAGTATGTAGTTTATGAGATGAGACAGTGGATCATTGACTGTTGTGGTGTGATGCATACAGAGAGATAAGGGAAGATTTTTTCAGAAAGTGGCACAGGGAAGACTATAATAAAAAGGGTCTAGAAGAGGTTCAGTGTTTAGAGGAAGAGGAACGTGTAGCATGGGTTTTAGGCTTGAAGGGCGGCACTAAAACTGTACAGGACAACCTGGTAGGGTGCTGGGAGAAAATAAATAAATTGATAGGACTTGATAGCGACAGGGTAAATAAGAATTTCAGAGTGCAGGGAGGAGAGGGAACGGTGGTAGCCGTTATAAGGGCTCCCATGGGGTCCCCCTTGGGAAATGCCTGAGCCTTAGAGGCGGTGATAGGGTTTATGAGGGAAGGGTTTTTTTTAAGGGTGGATGCGGGGACTACAAGCGATGAGTGTTGGGGGATATATCCAGGGCCAGGGCACACCACAGCTGTGAGAGAGTGTGTGGTGGACCCTTTGCCTCGGTTCTGGTCCTGGAAAACTGGCAGCACGAGCTGATTAGGATAACTATGGTTTCCTCCACCTCATCTATTTTTCTTTTCTTTCCTTTGGTCCGGCACGGACCACAGGTCTGCCTACTGATTCAATATTAAATTTTTTACTGTGACATGGTCAAAATTGCTCAACAGGCCCAGGACAATTGTTGTCACAGCAGATTTCCACTGTTAAAAGGGCTCCAACTGGAACCTTGTGTCCTACATAAGTGAAGAGGTATAAGCACACACCATGGCGCCATGCCAGTAAAGTTTCGTCCGTACGATATAAACAGCACAAACTATTTTCTGATATGTTGAAGTGAAAATTAAGGTATCACAAGAAAAGATTAGTATGATCACCTTGACTTTATAACATTTAGATAATATATTCTCTCTCAGGACGTCGTCAAACAATTTCTAACCAAAGATGTGATTTTTGTTTCAGACAAAATTAGTTGAATCAGGAATCCAAGGTCACTCCAAGCAAGCTATAATAATAACAACACCATCACTCGACAGAGTACCGTTTACTGTGGATCTAATGGCATGTGCCGAAAAATGGACAAAACTGAGACAATCCAAGACGTTGGTTGTGACTGTGGTCTTTGTGGCCATGATGTTGGATCTTATCATGTTGACCACACTAGGTTAGTGTCGTAAATGATAACAGGGATTATCGTCATGATAAATACATCGTCAGTGGTTACAAAATGTACACTTGTAATAGTCGGGCTTCTATACAACTTATTTAAAAAAAAAAACAGACTAAATGCTGAAAGTACTTTGATTCCATGTTGACTAGATGTATAGCAAGGCGTAAGTACCTTGTGCGATTGAATGGCATCTTGGGATATTGCAAAACGACACACTTGAAATTGCTGGTTACTGTAGACGTCAGGAGCATTGGAGACCAAAGGCAAAAAAAAAAAAAAAAAAAAAAAAAAAAAAAAACACACAAAAAAAACCAGCTGCTCCACATTTTAGAAACATCGACGGCATGTGGACGAAACATAAGCTGAAGAACATATTTTGAAGATGGTATTGCCTTCACAATGGTCAAAGGGCAATGGTAAAAAAATATGATTTGATAGTTCATGTTCCAAATTCCATTGAAATTAAAATATAATGTATTTAACACCTTTGACATCGACGTTGCTAATTTAGGATTCAAAACATACCTCATATATCCATCACTTTATACGGAATGAACATGACTGTAATATATGACAGGTGCAACCAAAATGGAACTTATATATTTTGTTATTCATCTATCAGTATGTCTGTCCATCCATTCCTCCATCCACCCATCCATTTTTTATTTACTTTAAAATTGACTGGACAATTGTGTTGGTCTTTTTCTGTCTCTTTAGAGCCCATTCTCCCTGACATGATATACAATATAGACCACCCACAAGGAACAGATGGGGTACCTGTCCCATTAAATGGTTCAAATCGTAGCATAATCTCACAACCAGATCTCTTGGGTACAACGGACAAAGTTGGGGTTGTATTGGCTGTCAAACCAGGAACAGAAATAGTGGCCAACTTATTTGTTGGTTACCTTGTAGACAGGTAAGTTGAAGGCAATGTGAGATGTTAATGCTTTTTTGTGTCCACACTGAACATTAATCAGGGCTATTCCATATTTTGTTTCGGGCATGAATACGATCAAATGTTTTGTGTCGAAGTGACGTACTACATTAATAAAACAAGATAATTTTTCTCTTTATCCGTGACGTGAGGTAGTTGATGAAATATAGAATCGCTTTTTTAAGTAAAACGTGTACAAAAAAATATGGAAATGGACATTTGATATGGTGATATTGTCATAATTGGAATTTCAGAAAGAGAGAGAGAGAGAGAGAGAGAGAGAGAGAGAGAGAGAGAGAGAGAGAGATGGCGCGCTATATTTAATATAATGACTGGTAGTTATTTGAAGCATGTTAATGAATGAGTCTGACTTATGGGCAAAGAGCGGCAGTACATCTATCGCTGATATATGCGAAATTAGGTCTTTAAGGCTTGAATGATAACTCTTAAACCTCTAGGAACACTACCGTGTATAGACTTAAACCTCCATCGCATATGAGAGTCTTTATATCTGTAGATTATCTGACTTGCAGACTTGGCCATAAATATCCCATGGTAGTTGGTTGTATGGGGAACCTTGTGGCAACGCTTAGTAAGTATTTTCCATCAGTGTAAATATTAGTTGGTTGCATTGGGGACCTTGATTCAATACTTACGAAGTATTCCAAAAAATGCATAGTTGTTGCTTTCCTTGGGGAACCTTCAAGCAAAACTCAGTAAGTGCTCGATGGCACAGTTCTGTGTGTGATTTATGATAAGCTCATGTACATGACAGTGAAAAAAATAATTTGCATCCTAGCAAGCTAAAGGCTGACACACCACACAGATCTAACTGGAGTCCAATCTGCGCAAAAAGCCTGTTGTATGTAATTAGAATGGGCCGTCAGGGGAGTTTTAGTAGAGCCCACTCATTACCACTTTCACTCACTTATCTGTGATAATTGCCTTTTGTGTACAATACACACGTCTTTTGAATATCTGTTTTATTGTTAAAGATTTCAAATACCTAGACACTTGTTTTTTTTGTTTTTTGTTTTTAAATCCGACATAATCGAAAATAGTCGAAAAGTACAAGTGCCTGATCCGATTTACCAGCTGACAAATTAAGAATATATCACAGTAAATTAAGGACACAAAAGCACTCTCTTGGATTCTTTCCTATGGTGTCTTTCATTTGTAACTAAATTACGGTGAAAAATGATTTGGTCCTGCTGTGGTCTGCTCTTTGTTTTATCCAGTCTTCTTTTGCTTCAGGTTTTGCGTTTGCAAATAGCTTCTGGATTTTGGTGCTGGCAAGAGTTGTTCAAGCCATTGCTTCCAGCCTCTCTGTTGTTTCAGGTAATGAGGGTTAAACATACTGATTTAGATCACACTATTATTTATTATTATTATTTTATCAACCTCCATAAAAAATGAAGAATACATAAAAAGTAGTCACACTCAGAGATCAGAATACAGTAATTCATAAATACAATGTCTACATTTTGCAAGACAAAGCACCTGAAATCAGTACACTCATTTATGCTTTACCATAAAAATGAAATATACAGAACTAAGAATAATCGCCATCACAGCAAGGCTCCTTAAAATAGACGCGTCGAGGCCGGAGGAGCATATTATACTACTTGTTCTCGATTAAATGCAATGTACCAGGCTGTGTCGATTATGGCATTCACGCATACCTGTCTCCACTGAACCATTCTTTATGAGGACTCGGGATTTAGTGAGGTTGGTGTGTGCATTTCCCATTTTCGGCCAGGTGATTGGTGCCGAAGGTGGCTGGTTCGAGACCAGGCCTTTCCGTGATCGCAAACCATATATAATAATCATAAAATCACATCTGCCATAGCGAGACTTTCACATCATAACGGTGTTTTAACTTTTATATTCAGCTGAACTACATTTTCGTGATATCTGGACTAATAGGCCTCCATAGTTACTGTAAATGTGCCCATACATTTTATTTGTGCTAGTTTACTGACTTCTGCATGGCGCTTCCGTGCCATATCGCATTAGTTTATTTTGCATGTAATCTAATGTCGTGTTCATGACAGTTGGACCACACAACCTAGATATGACACATGTCTGCTAAAACACCTTTTTATAGCAATAAAGCAACTGACCCTACTGCACACCTGGCTTAAAATGCAGTGTTTTTTCCGGCAATATGGCATCGAAATAAGACTAGTAGTTCTGCTCACGGCTTCTGGTCTTTGTTAACTGTGTTTTTGCTAGGCCTGGCTTTGTTGGCGGCTGTATTCCAAAGTGACGAGGAGCGCTCTAAAGTCAACGCCATTGCCTTCGGAGGACTTTCTTTTGGAATGATAGGTGTGTATGAAGCGTATTTTATATGCTGTAGTATTATGATAAACCACTACAAGAACCATACCAGTAAATTTATATTCAACATATTGCACGGCCATGAGTCTATTACAGAAGTCCCAAGTATCTCTGTGCATTTATTGTGTGTGTAATATACTGTGGCTTCACCAATACTTTAGTTAATTTTGTTGATATCAACGTATTATAATACATTTTAGCACGTAAAATAAAGTATGGTTTTTATGAAAGTATAAAATTTCTGTTTGTAAACGACATACCATTATGTGACGTGTTGGGAAATAAAAAATTTTGAAAACCCCCGCAGACTGACAATGAACGCAACATAATCGCGGAATCAGACACCGGTCGATAAGTCAATGGACATTTTATAGTGTAGCATAAACATTGAAACAAAGAATTGAATCAATAAAAGCATAAATTATATAAGTGTAGATGATATGAATATTTTAAACATGTACACACTATAAAAATTTAAGAACAGACATTCCTCGATGAGAAAGATGGTGATTTATTAATATATATATATATATATATATATATATATATATATATATATATATATATATATATATATATATATATATATATATATATATATATATATATATATATATATCAAATATTGTAACTATTGGATAGTCGCTCGATGACTCTGAAATAAAAAATGCGGAAATACAATAATGTCTGTGATTGGCTTTATGCAAGGAGTTCCAACACAAGAATGGTTTCATTAAATTCGGTAAAGAAAGTATCGTGTGCTTCATTCGTTGTGGTTTCAGTTGGGTTTCCATTCGGTAGCACCACTTACCAATTTCTCGGGAGAGCTGCTCCTTTTATCATTTTGGCCTTGTTAATGTTTATGGACGGAGGTATGTATGACACAAAGAAATATATAATCAGCACAAGTCGTATTTTTCCAACCATGTAGTGTGTCGCTTGTAGGTGGCGCTACCTGCGGCTTACACCTGGGGGATAAACGAAGGCAATCTGCTCATTCGTAACAGTGTAAAGTGACATAAGAAGCAAGTTGTTGTTACCTTGCACTTTATTAATGCGATGGCTTTGCCAAGTCACTGCTTTTAAAAAGTCGTTTGATCATTTTAAAGCCATCGGTCTTCTTTCCGTTAAATGAACAGCTAAGAGTCGAGTCAGTGCTGAAGAGACGTGTGATGATTTTAAGAGACACAAACAGACCAACTGTTAGAATTTGAAAGTTGCTTGCATCTCTCATTGCATGCTTTGCTTCGCTCGCTTGGTATATCTAAAGCTCATGATCTTTTCAATTCTGAATCACTTGCCCGCCTAGTCTTCCTGGTGCCTTCTCCATATAGAAATATGTGTATTAAATTTTTATCCTGGTATGTTATGAACGGCAACGCTCCTTTTGGCTCTTGGTGGACCGGTTACATCACTACGGTGTTTCTCCCGCTCGTTCCGTGCTGGGGCTCCCCATCGCGAGACCAACGGCGGGCCTTGGCGCCGGACGAGCGGAGGATGGTCTTATTATGTCTGTGTGCCAACACAGACCTATTTTTTTCTAGGAATTCTTACTATCTTTCTTTCTTTCTTTCTTTCTTTCTTTCTTTCTTTCTTTCTTTCTTTCTTTCTTTCTTTCTTTCTTTCTTTCTTTCTTTCTTTACAGGCAAATTTGTCCGACATTTCATTTGAAAAGTATATCACGTAGAAACTCCAAACTTGGCACAATTATACTTCTATAGATGAAGTCCGGACTTTTTATAATGAGAGGTCATGCTTTTCAAAATTATGCAAATGAAGGCGAATTAAAGTGTTAAATTTTCAATATCTTATATACTATGGTAGATGTGGTTCCGAGAGTATAAGAGTTCGATCATAGCAAGGTAAAGGTCATCTCAAATGTCAAGGTCACGTCAAGGTCAAAGGGCATGTCAAGGTCAAGGTTCACTTCAGGTAGAGGTCATCTCAAGTGCAGAGGTCATTTCAAGGTCAAAGGCCACTTTCGATGGTAGCTTTCTTCTAGCTATAACTTGGTCAATTTCTATCCAATTTTGATCATGTTGGGCTTAAATTGTAGCTATTGTAACGCTGCACATTTTTGAGAATTACATGTGACCTCTAAAGGTCAAAGGTCAAGGTCATTTGGACCTTTGAAAGTTTCATCCAGTCATAACTTGGCCAATTTCTATCCAATTCTAATCATGTTGGACTCAAATTGTAGGTATTGCAACACTGCACATTTTATAAGAACATGTAACCTCAAAAGGGCAAAGGGCAAGGTCATTTGGCCCTTTGAAAGTTTCATCTTGCCATAACTTGGTCAATTTTTATCCGATTTGGTGCATGTTGGGCTTAAATTGTGGGTATTGTAACATTGTACAATTAACATGTGACCTGTAAAGGTCAAGGTCAAGGTCATTTAGATTTCGAAATTTGCATCCAGCCATAAGCTTAATGTAATGTGAAGTACCAAAGGATAAAAGTTGTAGCATTTAATATTTACAACTTTTGAAGACACACAGACAGATTTGCTCTGAAGCAAATCTTCTCTTCTAGTTGACACTCTACATTACCTGACTAACTCGGACAAATACCGCTACCGTAGATCACGGGAGCAGAGACTAGTGAGCCTCGTGACCAAGTCATTTTAATTGCTTTCCGCAAATATGAGCTTTTTAAATGGTAATTGTGTAAGAAGCTATTATTATTTTATCTGTGCTCTTTTATTTCTATTATTAGTATGCTTGAGTTCTCTATGTTATTTGACTTTTGTTATCTGCATACTTGAATTTTGTACTGATTTATTTGTATCTTTAAGTTTTGTGCTAGATTATGTGATTCGTGTGCTTGAGTTTTGTAATTCATGTAGATGTAGAATCTGGATTTGTGATAATTGGTTTATATGATTTGAGCTCTGTATGTGTGATTTTTTGATGTAGTTACCATTTTTTCTCGCTACGGGGTTCAACAAAAATAGTATTTAATGATGGCACTATTAATTAGCACTTCAAATTAAGAGTATTTTCATAAATATATCCATTGTAGTGCTAAAGATGCAAAATATCATTTGTACAGGCAAGATTATGACAGATTTGTCGTGTTTACATATTAGTATGGTATCTTGGAAACATTTTGTTCACAAAATTCGGACTGTCCATGAGTTGTGCAGCTTGTTTCCCGTGGTAATCGTTAATACCCATATGATCGGGAAGCAGGATGTTAGACGGGGTCCCAGAGAGGCCATGACAAATCAATTTGTAAAGAGCAAAAAGAGAAGTATTCTCGGAAGTACAGAATAGATAACGATTTTGCTAGCTGTACTTGATAGGTCTGACGTCATACGATACCTATTGCTTTACTCACTTGTAACATACGAAACAGTTTTTGTCTGTTGTAAATCCAAATTCTATGTTTTACAGCTCTACGACTCTTCATACAGGTACCAACCGAAGTTGTGGATGTAAGTATTTGGCAGTTATACGTTGCTGTCACTTCAGTTCAGAGTGTAGCAAATTAAGATAGAGACTGCGAAACCAATTCATCGCTAAACAAAATGCAGAACTTATGGCTCAATAAAGCTTTCTTTTAATATAACTTTCTGTATTTCTCATGTTTAGGGCAGTTCAGTCAGGAGGGTCACAGTTGTGTATTGTCATCATTCTTCATTGTTATTTGCAATATACCAATATGAAAACAACTGCATGCAAGAGCAACAGATCGTTCATGGTAAATCTGAGTGACTTAAATGATTCCGAAAGTTAAACTACCTTAATGTCCCCCTCCCCGCCCCCAATTTGGTTTTGATTTAACACAGAATCCATTGGGAGTACACGACTCTTGTCGGCAAGGATTTTGTGTATTTGGTTGTTTATTCAGCGGAATAGCACATAAAATGCCAATTATGATATTGTAAAACAATTGTTTTAAATGATTCTGTAATCTATCAACGGCATTATACATCAAGGTATCACTTTGAATATTAATCTTTACGCTTCATTTCGCTCGATGCCGAGTTCGGAAAGACCTAATAAAATGATAACAACTTAGTCAGAGTGTCGCATAAGATGATCACCGTGCCAATCAATGATCCTGTAATTATGTCTCCCCGTGCAACGGGGGGACATTGTTTTTGCGTCTTCTTCTTCTTCTTCTTCTTCTTCTTCTTCTTCTTCTTCTTCTTCTTCTTCTTCTTCTTCTTCTTCTTCTTCTTCTTCTTCTTCTTCTTCTTCTTCTTCTTCTTCTTCAACAACAACACATTGTTGCGTGCGTTGCGGACGCGATAACTCAAGAAAAATTTGACTTGGGAAGTTGAAATTTTATGTGAAGATGTTCCTATTTAAAACCTTGCTTGGGATTGCAAATGGATGACCTTGACTTTTTTTCAAGGTCACATGGGTATGTCATCTAAAATTGACGCAGACGTAACAACTCTGCAATGATTTGACTTAGGAGGTTGAAATTTTGCATCATTATGTACCATAATACCAACTAAGTAGGGATTGTAGATGGGCGACCTTGACCTATTTTTAAGGTCACATGACTACTTTTTAAAAATCATTGCAGATGCACTCGAGAAAGATTTGACTTAAAAAGGTTGACACTTTATGTGATTATGTCTCCATGTAAGACTTTTGTAAGACCTTGCTTGTGACTGCAGATGTATGACCTTGACCTATTTTTCAAGGTCACGTGGGCATTTCGTCTAAAATCAATGTGGAGGTGATAACACAAGAAAGATTTGACTTGGGAAGTTGAAATTTTATGTGAAGATGTTCCTATTTATGATCTTGCTTGGGATTGCAGATGGGTGACCTCGACTTATTTTTCAAGGTCACATGGGCATGTCATCTAAAATTGACACGGATGCAACAACTCTGCAAGGGTTTGACTTAGGAAGTTGAAATTTTGCATGTTTATGGACCATAATACCAACTAGTTTGGATTTGTAAATGGCTGACCTTTACCTATTTTCAAGGTCACATGGCCACTTTTTAAAAAATCATTGCAGATGCACTCGAGAAAGATTTGTCTTAAAGAGGTTGAGATTTTGTGTGATTATGTTTCTATGTAAGACTTTTGTAAGACCTTACTTGTGACTGCAGATGTATGACCTTGACCTATTTTTCAAGGTCACATGGGCAGGTGATGTAAAATCGATAATTCAAGAAGAAAGATTTGACTTGGGAAATTGAAATTTTATGTGAGGATGTTCCTATATAAGACCTTGCTCGGGTAATCTTTGCTTAGATTTTGAAATGTCAATAAAGAGCTTATCTTCACCATATCAGTAGATCATTGGACTCGGTATGCCTATTTATAAAAATAAGGGTGACAATAGTAAGGGCGTAGGGGGAGACATTTGATTTTCTGTCGGAAAATCAGCCTGATCTAGTTATTGATAAATCTAGGTTTTGTAGAAAACCCAACGGAAATGAACAGCAAAATAAGTGAAATTGTGCCTAGCCATTGTTCACATATGATAAAAAGAACTTGCAATAAAAGATGGGTCATGTAGAAGAGTGTATTTTTGTACGTAATTATACTTGTGTATATTGTCACCCATAATTTTAGGATGAAGATAAGAAACCCGCAACAGGAGCACTTACGCTTTGTCGCGACCCATATATTGCTGTTGGCCTAGGTAAGGATTTTCTTTCGCCGATTAACCTACCGTAATACCTGTGTCCCACTGGCGAATTTTGGTCTGCGACAAGGGGCGAGTGAAAATATCGTAGGCAGATGTAGTTCCTCGTAACAGTTCTTAGACTGTCATCCATGTTTGCAGTTATTCTCTGCCTCGCAGAAAAAAAGAATCAAAATGTTTAAAATTTGTCTACGACAAACTTTTAGTCGAAGTTAATCGAAGTAATATCGTATATAGTCGCACCCACGCCGTACATGGTCGCACCAGTTTGTACAGGATCGTAGGTCTTGGTTGTGGGAGAATAACCGAATGCTAAAATATCGCAGCTTGTCGAGGCTATATCGCGGATTTCAGATTCGCCCTTGTCGCGGGCCAACTTTGCCAGTGGGACACAGGCATTAGAACATGTAATCTTAAGGTATCCCGTTACCATCTTAGAGTCGATTTTTTTAACGTTTGGTAACATTAGATAGATGTTTAGACAGGGGTTACAAAATGAGCCGTGGTTACTTAATTTGTGGGTAATATACAATATATACAAAAGACACACGAAATAAAAATTGAAATAACAATGTAGGAATTAATATAACTTAGTTAAAACATATCCAATACGTCCATTAAGATCGCTGTGCCTTAAAAGGTCTCGGATATCTGGTCTTGATGGTCGCAGATGAGGATGCCAAATGAACTGAATAGGGAATAAAATGCGGTACCAAGATCTAGGGGCATAGGACAGTTGGTGGTGGATAGTGTCGTTCGTTTAGCAACCTCAGTGGTGAACAGTAGCTTTGCTGCATCTAAACTAGAGAATTTCGTTATAGCCCTTTGAGACTGAAAAAAATGTGAAATCAAAACTTTTATCCAGGGTATTCCAATAAAGTTGTTTATAGAGCGTTCAGAATGGTGCAGAATGGATGCATCGGTAAGAATGCGGAGATCTCGGATTTAAAAAAAAATTATCTGAACACCTTTTCAATTCACGTCTTGTCTCAACCGCTCCAAATGTTATCTCAGTAGTCAAAATGAGGCTTAACCAGAGTAATGAAGAGCATATTGTTGTTATGGCGTGATAGCGAAGTGTGCACATATTTGAAGAGCCAAGCTTTTGAGACATATTTCTTGCAAAGTTTGTCGAATGCTGAATATGAGATTACACCTAAGAGTTTTGTCTCCCTGACCTTAAAGCGTGTTCACAGCCAATCTTAACTTTGCAATTTTCTTTCCTGAGGTTTGTTTTGTCGTTGGTGGGTTATGAAAAAGATTTGTCGACACTTTGGAATGTTTAAAATCAGCTTGAATTGGTAAAGCCACTGGGCAACATTAGCCATATCAGTGTTCAGTTTGTTTATCAAGATGTCAGTAATCCAGTCAGAGTAGAAGATATATGTGGGCGTGTGCATCTTCAAGAGTATCGGGAGAGAGTCATTAATAAATATAAGAGGTAAGAAAGGACCAACCATTGAACCCACGGTAACAGGAAGTGCGTCAGATAATTTATTACCCAAAGAGATAGTTTCCTTTTTATGGAGATGTGCTTCGAAAGAGCCAACTCAAAGCCATTGACACCGCACCCCACCATGCACTAGGGACGGAGGATGCTACCGATATTCGTTTGGGATATTGGCTACATCAGGCATTTTCTTCAACATCAGATGTCGGATTAAAAAGTCACCAAACATCGACATGGGAGATCTCGGTTACACATCTAACATCAAAAACCTCTGAAGATAGATGAATATCACAGACATCTGTTTGTAAAAGCCAATCCTAATGAGCTCTGCAATTGGCAACACGGTCTTTATTTATTGAACAACACACTCATTTCAAGCTTTATCGTGGCGGAGTCAAAGCCAAGAAAATCTGGCTCTGCATGTGTTTCTCATTGGTTAGAATGTTTTGCCTCTCTTTTGAACTTAATATCTGTATGGAATGATTCTTGAATATAGGATATCAGTATTGGATGGGAAATTCTATACCAGCTCATCCCCAGTACACACAAGTGTTAGGATTGAGATAGAATTGTGAACGATGTGTAAACATATTTCGTAGGTCGAGTGAAAATCTGCCCTACAAAGTTGACCGTCATTAATGCAAAGCTTTTCATAAAGTTTATGAAATAAAAGTATAACAAGGAATTTGGATATGCAGGCTACACAAGATGATTCTCCTCGTCAAGGCACCTGTACACACAAGGTATAAAGCGATATGTTTTGGAGCGCAATGTCAAAGTGTTAGTCTGTCCCCTCTTCAATTGGACAGGTTGGCAACACTGAATATATATATATATATATATATATATATATATATATATATATATATATATATATATATATATATATGTATATATATATGTATATATATATATATATACATATACGTATACATATACGTATACATATACATATACATATACATATACATATATATATTTCATTCTTTTTCCCAATGAAAATTCAATTACCGGGGTTATTTCTCAGAACGGCAAACTGCGAGCCAGTTCACAGATGGATAGAGCAGGATCGCATGATTTAAATTGGGTTGGAGCTAAGACTATGCTTGTACACGAAGCTCTGGAAAACCAAACAATGTTTCAAGTTGTCCCACGGTCTCAAAGATATTGACATGCATGACCTTCCAGTGCGGTACGTTGATAACACGATAACCTGAAAACACTGTGTCTTGAGTTATTACTCCGAGTTAAGCAGCCGAAGACACTTTTGTAACCTGCAGATAGGGAAAATTCACATACACCGTAGTCTGCGCCAAGCTTATCATGATGACGTGGGTCATTTCATCCAAAAAACAAGGTCATGGAAATTCACGAATGGACAGGATCGGTGACCTGACGCCCACCCAAATACCCTGTCTGTTTATTTCGAAGTCAAATGTCTGGCAACACTTCCGTGGCATCGATATCAGAAATCCCGTGGCCGAATGCTATGTTTTACATATCTGTCCCTGTCACCGTCTATTTCCTGAATATAAACAGAGAAACATAAAAAAATCATTTTTATGTTTAAGGAAAACACATTCAAAACATAATATTCGAGAAAAGAGTATGTAGGCCTAAAAGCTGATACCGCGTCTTCAGCGGGTAACTATCAGAACACGTTTCGGAGCTTGAAATAGCCACAAGTTTATCTCTGTTACCCTTCTTGTCTCAGGTTAATGTTGAGTGAAGACAATTTGCATAAGAAATTAAATTTAAGAGAACGTGAAATGGTATTAAAACAGTACATACATACATACATGCGCTCGCGCGCGCGTGCGCACACACGCGCGCGCACACACACACACACACACACACACACACATATATATATATATATTATGGAACGCCGTTTCTTGTTTTCTTCAGTATATGATCAGGAGATTAAATCTTTGATCAGAAGAACAAATCGGTTTCATGAGGTGAACAAATGCATTTGTTCACGTGATTAAATACAGTTTATTTGTTCCTGTGAATAAATTGATTTGATCTTTTGATTAAATCGATTTGTTCTTCTGATCAAATCGATTTAATCATAAACAATGAACAAATATATTCTTATTTGATCACGTGAACAAATATATTTGTTCAGATGATTAAATCGATTTGGCCAGAAGAATAAATAGATGTTATTTGATCATCTGAATAAATCGAATTGTTCTTCTGATCAAATCGATTTGATCACATCATCAAATGTCCCCCAACTTAATTGAAATTGACGCTCCCTCTCTGACTTGTTCCCCTGATCAAATATTTACACTTCGGAACAAATCACTTCCGCCAGTATTTGATCCCGGCAACAAATAGTAAAACACGCAACAGGTACAATCTCGAAATGTCAGCGATATCTTCAACGCGGACTTCGCGGATATTTCCAACGCGGACACTTATTGCTTTGTTTAGAGATTAAAGCGGGTGAAGCCGGCCGTGCGCAATGCATCATTATTATCATTTAAATATGATCGTGTTTGGCGGGATTAAATGTAAATTTGGACGGTGGTTGCATGGTCTTTCGCTATTGCTTTCGGGATGGATGTGAAGATTTTTTTCTCTCTCACTCTTTCTTTCTTTCTTTCTTTCTTTGGTTAAGCACTGCTTTTTGCCATGCCTTTCATGGGGGTCATGTATATGAGCCTTTTGCATTCACTTTTTTTCTTTCTAAAGTTTATTGGTAGGCACTGCTCTTGGGAAGGATGTGAGCATTTTTCTTTCTTTCTTTCTCTCTTTCTTTCTTTCTTTCTTTCTTTCTTTCTTTCTTTCTTTCTTTCTTTCTTTCTTTCTTTCTTTCTTTCTTTCTTCACAAACGATTAAAACGTGCCTGTAGCTAGAAATCTGATTTTTTTCTCCAAAATTTATTTTTTTCAACTGGAAATTGGAGCCTAGAAAAACCAAGCATTTTCAAATGTGATTCTGAAATAATGGATGATGAGAACTTAACCCTGTGATGTCGCTCGATCCGTCTCCCGGCCCCTACTTGTTGTTGCTACATATAGAAAATGTCAAAGTTCGAGACTGTACCCTTGCATGTTATGGTAAAACAGACTAACGTAAGTGCTGCACGCCATACAAGAGGGAGTAATTATTATCTGGTAGTGGAGAAACTTGTATTTATTCAGATCAGATCGATTTGATCACGGGAACAGTTATATTTGTTCAGGTGAATAAATCGGGATGTACCTTATTCTATTTGATCAGGAGAACAAATGGATTTAGTCATGTGAACAAATGCATTTGTTCATGTTATCAAATTCATTTTATTTGTTCCTCGGAACAAATCTATTTGATCTTCTGATTAAATAAGCTTGTTCTTCTCATCAAATCAATTTTATCAGAAGAACAAATATACTGTATTGGATCACATGAACAAATACATTTGTTCATCTGATCAAATCGATTTGATCATGTGATAAAATATTTAGTCTTCTGATTAAATATTTATTCACCTGATCAAACATTTGTTCACAAGAATAAATTGATTTGTTCTTCTGATGAAATATTTAATCACCTGATCAAATACGGAATAAAACAAGAAAAGGCGTTCCATAATATATATATATATATATATATATATATATATATATATATATATATATAAATATATATATATATATATATATATATATATATATATATATATATATATATATATATATATATGTATGTGTGTATGCATGAACGAACTCTCTCTCTCTCTCTCTATATACTCAAGTTCACCTAGGTTGGTTGAAGACAGCGTGTGAGACTATATTTTGTCACTCGATGCATCCCTTTCAGCAGTGGTAATCACAACCGGTCAGAAACGTAATAAAAACAAACCCAAACCGATGTACATTTGCCTTGTGATTGCTTAGTCAATCGTCTTGTCAACTCAAGAGGTGAATAAACTGTAGGTTAGTTGGTCACAAGCTCTATATTTTGCTGCGCCGAACTACACAACATGCAAATAATGATATTTTCTCCCAATTTACCTAATAATTACTTTGGTTGTAGTTAAACCAATGTATATATATATATATATATATATATATATATATATATATATATATATATATATATATATATATATATATATATATATATATATATATATATATATATATATATATATATATATAACAATGATAATCATGATGCAGCTTTTTTCAGGGTGCAATTTGGTTGAACATATAGGGCTGGGCATCATCATAGCCACAGAGGCCGCCTGGATGATAGGCAGATTAGGAGCGGAGCAATGGGCTGTGGGTTAGTACTTCACTGCCTGCATTGACAAATTTTTATCATCATAATATATTTGCTGCTGACGAATGTTGCGTAAAGATGATGACATCAGCCCTGCGAAATGTTTGTTCAATGTGCATGTATTCTGTAATACTCACTTCATTATATTATGACCGTACACATAGCCTAGAAAGCGATAAATGCATATACTTTAATGTCAACCTGTCATTCCCACAATGCATTTCTTTCATGTATATGTTAGAGAACGAGATCTGCATGGCAAGATTTGAAATTGTTGTCCTTAATTCTTGCGCATTTATTCTTGATGTAACGTTTCTTAACACTTAGGCGTCGTGTTGGTTGTGGGCGCGATCTTCCAGTTTGCGGCGCAAATTATTGCCGGCGTGTACGCAGTCAGGGCAGGCAGGTATGATGATTCTTTTGACATATTCCACAACTTCTCTCCACATTCTCGTCAAGTATTTTACGGAAAAGAAAACTGTACGTATGAGCACCGTTGTGAGTTTTCTATTCACTTTTAGTATGTATTTTATGCAGCAATGCCGTAACAAGACGGTCAAATTACTTCATATGTTAGTGTCCAGAATGTTGCAATGGAATTTTCGTATGTTCTGTGAATGAAAGCAATTTGTTTTCCGGTTATGCAGTACTTCCAAAATGTACATCAATTTTTATGGACGGAAACAAAATTTAACACAAAATCTTAAATCCGTGCGGTGAGCTTATGTTTGATCTCCTGTGGCCATATTCACAAAGAATTTTATCTGATCCCAACTTTAATCCCAAAGTTAAAATCAATGTGGTTTGGGCCCTAAACTAATTAATCCTTGGCTCATTGTTTGATCAAAACTTCGATGATTAGCCAACATATGCTCTTGGCAACAATATGAACTTACACGTTCATTTTATTAAATCAATCTTAGTTTGATCCAGTATTTAATCTTTTGATCTAGGATTAAAATCTGGATTAAATCAAGATTGATTCAATTAATTGAAAACTCAAATTCCAAAGTTCCAATTACAGTGCAAAACATGGTTTAATTAATCCTGCAAGTTCATATCAAACATAAGGCCAACGGTTCAGTAGTTCAAGGACCAAAGTAACACTGACTTTCATTTTAGGATTAAACTCAGGATCAGATTAAACTCTTTGTGAATATGGCCCCTGGGTATTCCATTTTCAGATGGCTGTTCTGTGTCTTTGGTCTGATCATCACAGCAGTTGGAACTGCTTCGGTGAGCGATTACCTGCTATAAATAATCGTGTCACCTCCCGAATATGGAAAGTTCAAACTTTTCTAGGCACATGTGATTTCTTGTAAATTTCCATGGTATATCTGTGATCATTTTAGTAGAGATTATTAGTCACAGGCACGTAGGGTATCAAAAACGCACTGAATATGGTTCCTGTAATTACACTACTGGAAATCGTGACCAACATCATGACCAGCATGCGCAGGCTATTTGTGTAATATATAATTATTAAACTAATGATGATAAGTGGACATATATGTTCACAGTTCATGTTGGTCATGAAACAGCTTGAGCTATACCACGGGACATAGCAACTTGAAAAGAGGTTGCTGAATAAACCTTTGAAATGCCACTGATGCAATATGTTCGGTGCACATTATATAAATGTATCCATGATTATATTAGAAAAAATAGCAAAACAGTATGAAATATTCTCAGAGGCTGAATTATACTGGCATATCGACAGCTAAAGGACATATTGATAAAATTTACTCCATAAAGGTATTTGTAACTCCCGCATACAGTGGATATTCCACGAATGCAGCGGCACACATGTATTTACAAGGTGTTTCTGTGTTAAAATTATTCTAGCGTTATATAGTTTCATGTCCCCGCAGGCTGCTAATATATTATCTTGCTGTGACTTTGCTTAAGTTCGTGACATGAGATTCTGCAAAGTTTAAACAACTATCAGTGCACACGTTTATTCTTGCACGACATTTTTTTTTCAGTATCCCTTCTGTACGACACAGTGGCAAGTATTTGGACCCGAAGTAGTTGCTCGGCTCGGCATCGGCGCCATTCTTGGTGTTATATCTCCGCTGCTGGGTTATATAGTCGATTTACGCCACAGCTCTAACTATGGAGCAATATATGGTCTTTATGCAGCTTCCTATAACCTTGGCTTGGTTGTGGGTAAATATCACTCAAGCTGTGTGCTCATAGAGTATCAAACAAAACAGTGTTATAGACACTGCCAGTTAGAAAAATCTCATTAATTGCAGTATTTTCTTTTAATTTATAATGTCGGTGTTAAATGCAATTTCTAAAGTAGTACAATATTATATATAATGTTGAAGTATTTCTGTTTGTTCAATGCACTTGCATTCCAGTCTGTGTATCCAGCTAAATGACGTATCAAATGGTGAGCACCCACTAAGTGACGTCATGTGTAACTCTGCGTTGCGTTATTAATAAAATGAAGCAAATAATATGACACGCATAGAAGTTATTCCATTTGCATCCACGATTATATCGCTTCGGAAACATAGACGATACTAAATTTTCTCCTGTCATTTTATTAAATTGCACTCTGTTGGCTCGAAGTTTCCACCTTGTTATCGCATAATGATCTATTAGGGACATTATAATGGCGCCATTAAGTAAATGGTCTTTTGTTGCTGAACACTTTCCTGTGTTTAAGTTCGATAGTCATCTGCATTTTTAAAGTCGTCTGATAAGCCCATATTTGTAGCGCCATAAAACAATTTTAAATAATCATATTGAGGGACCAGGAGTCGTTTTCTGGGCACTGTCACCACCACAAAAACTGTGTGCACGTGTCTTATGTCAACCAATGTCATAACATACTGTTTTTTCCACCTCTACCGGCCTATCTGCCTTTTCTCAGCATACAATTCTTATATCAATGTGCACAATGTCTTATGTGGGAAATATATCTATATATGTTTACACCTAGGCCCTCTTTTCGGCGGGACCCTGGTCAAGTACCTCACATTTGGTTGGTAAGTTTAATACTTCATATATATATATATATATATATATATATATATATATATATATATATATATATATATATATATATATATATATATATATATATATGTAAGTTGTGGAAAAAATGCAAAAATGTATAACTACACTTTTTATATTAATGTATTCGTGCGATCTGGGTATATAGCCTCCAATAAAGTCATATATATATATATATGTGTGTGTGTGTGTGTGTGTGTGTGTGTGTGTGTGTGTGTGTGTGTGTGTGTGTGAGTGTGTGCGTGCGTGCGTGTGTGTGTATCGAGTGCAGGTAAAATGTATTAGTTTGAAGAGTAACATGACGGCACTGAGTTTAGTACCTGTTAAAACCATTGAGCAAAGTCAGCGGCATTCTGGCCATCACGCGGCACCATCTAGTGGAGTTTCCTATGAGTATACTTTGTCCTTTATTTTAACAACAGGTTATACCGGGGCACAGCTCTTCTCCTTGTTTCCTACTCCGGAGTTTGTGTTATTTTTAGGAGATTAGAGCGCAAGAAGTATGAAGTCATTCCACCGGTACGTTTTCTTTTTAACTTTTCAATGAAGATGGTCTTGTTGTTGTTGTTGTTGTTGTTGTTGTTGTTGTTGTTGTTGTTCTTCTTCTTCTTCTTCTTCTTCTTTTTCTTTTTCTTCTTCTCCTTTTTCCTCTTCTTTTTCTTCTTCTTGCCTTCAGGTGAAAGGAATGTCATGTTCGAAATAGAATTTGTACGAAACTGGGAGCGTAACATAAATCAAAGCACGTTTGTATGATGCCTTAAAAACAACAGCAGACGTAACCAGTAACGCTTTGCGAAAATCGTTCATATGAGCAAGATGAAGTGGCTCATTTGTCCATCATATGACAGAGCCGCGTAACAAATCAAGTGACACGTTTTTTGTCTACTTAATTGTGCAGTGTGGAAAGTGCACCAAGTTTGCTTTGCAAATTCAAGGAGCGCTGATTCACTACGAAGCCTTATTGGCAGGGATTTAGGTGGGACTGAAGCTCTGTTGTTTTGTAGCTTTCATTTTTTTGATATTCCATATTATTTCACAGTAAACTTTTGTTTGGTTTGCAGGAGGAGAGAGAGAAACTGTACAGTACCCTAACCCATGAAAGTATGAAATACGGCTCAACGTCACGGAGGCGATCATCTCTCCCACAAACTATTACGCCAGGAGAAAAATAACCATGAATGTATACTAAAGTATCAGCAGCTGCAATGGTTTCTAACAGAGCAAGGACAATTCTTAGATCTGCACTCGGGACAAACTGTGACCTTGCTCTCACATTGGCCCATTGATTTCTTGCATATGAATACCCAACGTCTTTGTGTTTAATTTTAGAACAAAGTTATTATGAGCAACGTGTGCGAAAGGGGATTTGATGAGATTATATTGTTTTATTTATTGTCAGCACTAATAAATCATTTCCTTTTCTTCTACCGCCAAATGTCAAGATACCAAATGTCTCAGTTATTAACAGAGTAATTAGAGAAAATGTGCATGTACCAGTACACTACTACAATCTATAAGGGACTACACTGGTTATGGAAAATGAAAGCTTCTTGGGGATGTTCTGCGGTTGCGTTTTGACGACATGAATCCAGAGCTGGTTCTCCATTAGTCAACAACGGGTACTACTTTTAAAATCCGGTCGCCAAAACGAGCCCGAAGGTGTATGTATTTGCAGCATGTCGGTGAACTGATTCTTTACACTCGAAATAACGAGTCAAGTAGATAGAGGGGTCCCAATGAAGTGCCAAGCATGAATCGAAATAGATCAAGCTAAAAAGTTACCTTTGTACCATCTAAAACACATATTTATGGCTGGGTGCCAACCTAGACATATTGTTTTTCCTCGGATTCTTTATTATGTCTGGGTGCCAACCCAGACATTATGTTTTTCCGCAGGTTCTTTATTTCTGTCTTTCTTTCCATGGCACCCAAATTAGTCCGGAGTTTTTCTCGGACACTATTATTCCGAAAACCACAAACTAGCCATGGTGATTGACCTACCAATGAAATTGTGCATATCGTTTGGAATAGTCATGATGTTTTAAAATTTTACAATTGAGGGGTAATTAAGATTTCACAAGCTCCATATCTTTCAAACTATTGCAGATAGACACAAAATTTCAAAGAGCATGTATAAGTTTGTGACACCTGCCAATACAATGGGCAGTAAATGAAAGTTGCGGAATTTCAAACTTGGTTAATTAGGGGCATTGAAAAATTTAAAAGTTGAATATCTCCAAAACTTTCACAGATAGAGATGCTGTTCCAACTTCAAATTGTAGGTTTGCGGCAAAGCCACATTCAATGAACAATCAACAAAAATTACAGGATTTCAATCTCTTGCAAATTAGATGAATATGCAAATTTTAAATCTTGAATTAATTTACAACTATTATAGATAAAGGTGTCATTCCATCTTCAATTTAAGGGTTTGTAACATTGCCGCATCCAGAGAACCATAAACAAAAGTTGTACAATTTTAAATTATGCAAATAAGGTGAAGACACAAAATCTATTTTTTTTGGAATAACTTCAAAACTATTATAGATAGAGGTGCAATTCCAACTTCAATTTGTAGGTTTGTGACATAGCAGCATCTTATCAACCATGAACCAAAGTTGTAGAATTTCAATTTCTGCAAATTAGGTGACTACACCAAATTTAAATCTTGAATAGCTTCAAAACTATCATAGATAGAGGTCCATTTCAACTTTACTTTGTCTGTTTGTGACCTAAGTGCATCCAAAGATTCTTGAACCGAAGTAGTAGTATTTTAATTTATGCTAATACACAAAATCTAAATCTTGAATGACTTCCAAAACTTTTATACGTAGAGGTACCATCGCAACTTCAATTTGTAGGTTTGTGACATAGGCGCATCCAATGAACTATGAACCAAAGTTGTAGGGTTTTAGTTTATGCAAATTAGGCTAATACACAAAATCTAGATCTTGAATAGCTTCGAAACAACTATACATAGTGCTGTCATTCAAACCTCAAGTTTATAAGTTGGTGAAATGACCACAACCAATGAACCAAGGACCAACATTGTAACATTTTAATTGACGCTAAATTTCGCTAATATACAAAATTTATACTATGTTGAACAAAAGCAAAGTGTAGCATTTCAAACTGTTCTCCTTTTGAAGGCATCCAGGCAGATTTGCCGTGCAGCAAATCTTCTTTTCTAGTTATTCTTTTTTCCCTCTCTCTTTCGTAGCAGTGCAGATGGTATGCATGTACAATGCACAGAAATACGTCATATCTCCATTTATAACTGGTTCTGACCATCTATACCCATACGTACTGTAACATGTACCCGTGGGCGAGAGATAATACTGATCACAATACTCTGGTGCCAAGTTCCATTACGGTCTTTTTGTCCATCTTCCCGTAGGAAGCATTCTCGGATATACCAATTAATACGATAAATATAAGCTTGGCTTGTTTCGCAATTAATGGAAAAGATACGAGTCTATACTTTTTTTATCAATAAAACCATGCAAGTCGCGGAGAATTCCGACAGCATCTCGTCACATTATGTTTACCCAAACAATAACACTGTTAACACAACCGGAATCAGAGGTATAGCCAGTTCCAAATATATTTGGCAGCATTGTCAACGGTACTGACGAAGTTCTCATTCTGTTTAAAGTAAATAGTCTAACTATTGCGTAATTATAAATTTCCCAAGGGACATATGTTCACGACTTTTCCCCCCAACGTATTCCGCTCGAGGTGATTTGTCTGGGGAACTATTTTTAAATAAAGAAATTGAATCTAGCTGTGGATCAATTCAGTAAATCATAATTAGTCGTCCAATTATCCAATAAATTCAATGTTCGGGAATAGTAATGATCACACAGTTATTTCTTAAATGATTGCATGAAAATGTGTTGTGGTGGTATCGATAGAACATCTATATAATACATAGTCGAATAAAAAAAATCCTGATTCCTGATTCCATTCATACGAAGTAGGTGAAAGAAGTTTTATTTATTTATCTTTTAAATTTATGGTTTTCGGACTTTGAGACAGATACTCTTCATAGCCAGTTAACAATTTTAGCTTATTTTTCATATTTTTAGCTACACATCTATAAAAATCATTTTTCAATACTATTTGTGATAATCGCACATTTCTAATTGAGCTGTTAGCTTGGGGTATTTGTTTAAAGTAATACAAACAGTCGCAAAAATAAAAACCCTTGTCCAAGAGTTGACACCAAGTTATCAATTCCCACAACAGATCTCAACGCTACATTCATGGGGACTGGTGAGGCCTTTTTCCATACAAACTATGGGTATGATTGTGATTTGTTCTTCATATATAACCTGTATTCTTACACAGGAGCGAACATGCACGGACTCTTAGAAAGTCAATCTTGGACATTGGTGGCATTTATGCCAAATTTTTTACGGCAGTTTGGTTTGTTGAACTGTTTATAACCTGTTAATTTGCAAGCTGTGAACGACAGAAGATACACCTAAAGCAGTTTTGGTGACTATTGCCTTCGGAAATCCATTAATCAAAAATTCTTATTGAAAACAAATTAAAAGAATTTTTAAAAGGGCATCTACAAAATATTTCGCATTTGGATAAATTTTAATTTTTTGAGTTAACTGCCAAATAAGCATACACATTTGTGACAAAAATGTAAAATTGTGCATACCTATACAGCTAACGAAATACAAATTTTACAGATGTCAAATTATAAATTTATTTTATTAGTTTAAGTAGACTTAGAGGACTTAAAAGCGTACCTGGGATTTTCTTTATCTGTGTTTTGGAATTATGACAATTTTAAAATTGAAGTCGTCACAATTCGGGTTATCTTCAAATGTGAAAGGTTCTAATCCCTGACACGTTTTGTAAGTCCAACGGGTCCAGAATATTTTTTTGCAAAAGTCACAATTCTATAAAACACGTAAAATGTTATTTCGACATTTGCGATTAGCATGTAAAATATCACAAACACGTATGTTTATTCAGCTCACAATGTTCATATTTATCCAAATCTAAAATACCTTTATAATCCCCTGTCTAGTGCAATGCACCAGCTGCACTATTTTTTCGTTATTCTCAGGATGATGTACCGAATTTACCAAATTATCTTAAAAATTACAACATTTGATGCGTTTTCATCGTGCTCATATTTCTTCATATTTCGAAGAATGTAATACATATTTGAAGCTAGAAATTATTAGGGCCAACCATTTGATGTCTGCTGCAGGTTCCCATAACCTTTTTCTCTTTTTGGTTGTATTGTTCAATGATTCAGCTTTCTCGCACGTAATCTCAAGAATAACACCCAACGAAAGGCAATGAATTCTCCATAAACCCTCATTGTCTAGCACACGTGGACTGACCCAAATCATACAAGTCACGTTGCAAATGGCTACATGCCACAGGCTATATACATGTACTGACGCGACATTCATTCAATACATGGGTCAACAAATATTTCCCAAGCACGAATGTTCGAATCATATTATCTTTCCATGAGACGAATGTACGTATCTTCATGTATCACTTTTTGTAAGTGGCGTAAGATCCTGGCTGCAACGTATCAGATAAAACCATGTGGAATCCCTGTGCTCAGAATTGGTCGCCAGAAAAAACAAAACAAAAAAAAAAAAAAAAAAAACGTTATTAAAAATAGATTGCTATATAGATATTTGCATTATATTTGGTTCTTACAGTAAAAATATGGTATGGTATTAAGTGTAAATATGTATGGTCAGGGTCGTTCACAACTGTCGTAATTTTTCACAAGTGTACAAAAATGCCCCCACCAAAAGCTAACTCTGAAAATGAAAACACTTGATTTTATGGTCATATACATATATACATGATATGTACTGTGATCAGTCTGCTGTCCCTCTTTGTAGGTGAAGGGTTGGAGCTGCCACTGAAAAACTAGGTTTGAAAACCATGGTACCAACACATTTTCATTCAAATGAAAACAATAACAATTGTGTACCACCCCAAATGCACTGTTGAAATTTATTAACCACAACTGCAGTATTCACACATTGACTCGTTTGTTCTCAGACAGACAGACAGATTATTAAAGTCAGTATTTTTATCATAACGGTTTATTACAGCGCCTTCACGGAAGAGCAGGCAATGCATACTCATGTTTGGAAATATAAATGATAAGTGTTGTACAGACATTATGCTGCTGTTCTTAAGAATGTTGGAAAAATATTTCCCATAAAACAGAACTGATGAAACTTGATTGCCGCCCCTTTCTCCGACATTGATTGATGAACATTAGCAGATTTCTACCGCACACCTAGCTATTTTTCCCAAATTTCTACCGCGCATGTTGGCTTTTTGATTTTTTATTTTTTTGAAGGCGAACTCGCTTTCGTTCGCATGTCATATATATAAAATACCTGGTATGCATATCCTGTCTGTATTTTGTCATCTCTATATATCAAAGGTCATGAATGCAGACCAACGCACTACAGGTTTTTGCCATTTATGGAACTCGCTTTTGTTCACATCTGATATAAATATATATATATATATATATATATATATATATATATATATATATATATATATATATATAAAATACCTGGTATGCATATGCTACTGTCTGTATTTTGTCATCTCTATGTATCAATGGTCGTGAATGCAGACCAACGCACTGCAGGTTTTTGTTGCCATTTATGGTTTCCTTAGTTTCCTATAGATGGCGTTCATCAATCCTGCACCTCGCAATCGCTGGGTGCAATGAAAGGCAATGCAACAGGAATGAATCTATTCATGCAGCGTTTGCATATGCTGTTGGCTAAGTCGGTGGACTCAACCGGTAAAGCGTCACACACATTAGCGTCAAGCTGTTTTAACTGAGCGGCAATGATTCTGGCTCTGTTAATGGCTGGTTCAACGTCTACAGTGCCAGCTTAAAACACATTCACGGTACGACTGACAAGAACTGCATGATACGCATGGCCGATGCGCTTGTATAAGTTGTAATATACTCGATTCAACTCTGGGCGTATTGACAATGCTCGAGGCCCGGCAGCCATGCGCCCCTCCAGAACCATGCAGGAAAGCTTATTCCTCCACAATATAACATATTGAAATGCTGTACATCACGTTAACTGTTAAAAGCGTAGTACTTAACATGTGCTAGGCACGCGAGTTATAATCAAAACACTGCACGGCGACACCTCAACATGCTCAACCCGTTATCGCATAGCCAACAGCTATCCTGCCCACGAACGCTGTGTGACGGAACTCCGGTATCCTGACCCAGTTTCTCATGTTTACCAATTTGTATCAGTTCCATGAGCTTGCGCACTGGGCCATTTCCGCGGTACAAATGAAGGAAGCCTCGATTTGTGCTGGTGGAAGCCCGGTGGCAGTTGAAACGGTCAGGTCACTGCGCAAGACCAATAAAGTATCACGGGCATCGGACGCCATTTTGACGTGAATTGTACAAAGTCCTTGAATGACTTAGCAAGAAATGGCGACAATTTACTAAGAATCGTAGATTGTTCGGACTGGACAAACCTATACACACATCGAGGCTTGAAAGGTAAAATAACTTTAAGCGTTTAAATCAGTATAACTCAGGTTTGTGGCCCTCTGTGACTTATGTATGCCAAGCAGTTGAAACTGCAGACGTCGCAATGACAATGTATCCTGGTCATAACGTCAGACGAGGAGCCACTCAACTAATCTTTTGTTTGTTTGCATGACGTTCATGTGGGAGCATGCATTAAGACTAACATTATGACATGACATGGGTACCAACAAACGTGACAAACTAACGCGATCAAAGTGTCGACAGAGACTACAGTTGTCTCGACTTCGGCGGGGGATGGGGGGGGGGGGGGCTCGGGAAAATGGGGGCGGGATCACAAAATTTTCTACCCAATTATGGGGGGAGGTCAAAATTACTTATGCCCCTAATGGGGGGTGGGGTGTCATAAAAGTGCCCCCCCCCCATCCTAGGCGGGAAAGGGGGGGGGATCATCAAATTTTGAATCCGTTTATTACAAAATCATACAACAATAACCAGTATAAGGCTGGGGGGGGGGGGGGGGTGTCACAAAATTGCAGACTTGCTGGGGGGGGGGGGGCGCAAATTTTTTGCGTTTTTTACGAGGGGGGGGCACAAAAACTATACTGATACACCATTCCAATATCCCGAGCCGCCCCTCCTGGTAAATAATGACCGCCCCCTAAAATAATATAGGCTATAGGCCTATATGCTGATTTTCATGATCTTCTGTTTGACCAGCTTTAATTTGCCTTCCAAAATAAATTATAGGGGCACCGGCTGAGAACAACTGTTGCCACAGATACCACCCGTTTCACAAGTTAAGGTACTTGGAGTCCTGTGTCGACTGTTGGGGAAAAAATCGATGGAATACTCGATCGTATGTACCGGTACCGCGCCACCTGGTGGGTTAAGCAAATGAGATTAAGTCCAGCACTGCCTAGCTATGTGTGGAAATTGCTGTCAATCATCATAATCATGGCAAACGTTACAATGGGTGTCACTTTGAATGGAACTTTAGGCTACCGTACACTTCGTTTGCATGGTCGTTGAAGAAGGTGTTGGGCCGAGTCCACATAACCGGCCGCTGTATGAGCCTATTATTTAATTTAGCCTAATGTGGTTACCAATGGCACATCAAAAGCGAACCTCTCGTCACAGCTTCATTATTCACAGCGGGCAGTCGGCACCTCTTGGTGATAATCTTTAAGCGAAACCAGGTTCACTTCCGTCAATAGACAACAGGCCTTCAGATAAATAGACTATCGTGGCATCTTCACAGTAATCTTCATTGAAAGCGTGCATCAGTGTGGGCTGATGAATGTGCTGTCGTAATCTGCCGACAGTTTAATCAAACGTTTAGGCCTACCTGACATAAAATATTAAAATTTAGGTAGGCCAAATTGTTATTTGTTTCAACTATAAATTCTTTTTACTTGTCAGTTTTTAAGACAAACGGACAGTTACATTTTGACGCATTTCCAAAGCTGCATATATTTTCAGGCAATGACAAAGACAAATGTTTTAGGTCTATTTACTATACCATTCCTTTTAGACATATGCAAAGTAGGTACAAGTGTAACAGGGCAAATGTTAGATGGCGTAGCTGTAGTCTACATAAATACCCCCCCTGGATAGGCTGCATTGATACCCGAAATTGGGTCTGTAAAAATATGTGCATTATGTAGGCTACTGAATCCATGGACAGAACTTTATCACTGAGTTGCATTTTGAAAGCTAATCTTTACTCCAAGATGTTCATGATGCTCTTGATCAAAGCATAGTTTTTTTCGCAGTTGCAAACTGTAAATTAAGATTTGATTAACCTTTGAAGGCCACGTATGAGATACGGGGCGAGACATTTCATGTGCATACGAGTCCAGGTCTCGCGCTCAAATGCATTATGATATTCGCTATTGGGACCTGATTAAAATATAGAGTGCAAATCCGTCCCTATATTTCAGTACTTTCGTAGCGACCGGATCAAACAGGTACTTTATGGTTTAAACACTTAAAGTTCAAAAAGTAAATCGTATCTTTTATTCCAGCTCCATGAGATATTTTTCTAAGCCAAAAGTATGTTTGGAAATTTTTTAATCAAAACAGCTAGACTTAATACTGTTCATAACGTAACCAAGCAAGCCAGGTTTCTTTACAAATATTGATTCTCAGTGCCAGACCTTCAGAAAATAGTCCCTCCTATTAAAAAAATTCTAAGCGACCCAGCAGTGGCCAAAGTTTATTTACGACGATTGGGCGAATTCTGAAATAGGCTTATTTCAGAATACTTACCAATGACGATATTTAGACAATATATAGGGCATATGTATCACAGTTGTAATTCTGAAATAGGCCTATTTCAGAATACTTACCAATGACGATATTTAGACAATATATAGAGCATATGTATAACAGTTTGTTGTTGACGTTGTGGTCAACATTTCTCTTTTACCGGAAAATTAAAATGGCATATACGGGAAATGAAGATGAAAAAACCAAGAAGTGACTAGTCAAAATTTCAGGAAAAAGAAAAAAAAATGGTGCGCTTTCACGAACAGCATCCTAGACTTAATTATAATTACTAATAGGTACCTATTCACGAGTGATTACAAAAATTTAAATGATTCCTGTTCACGTTAGACATAAAACTAAAATCAATCACAGTTCACAGAAAACAAAATTTGACACTTACGCATGACGGAAATGCCCTTTGGTGGTCTTCTGAAAACGAAATGTTTTTCTACGATATATAATCTGAAGGTCTGATGGGAAAAGCGACCAATTTCACTTCCATTGATTAAGCTGTTGAAAAAAGGTACATTCTGTTTTTGCAGTCGTTCCACACTTAGTTTTAAGTTCACCATGCTGGGATATAAAAGGATAGCTGTAGGTCTGCTCTTGATGGTTATCACCAAGGTGTGCTCAGTGGTGCCACCAAACTGTTCACTCCTTTCTATATTAATGCCCTATTTAGGCAGGACTTTTTTCTTCAGCCCACTTTCAAATCTCAAGTGCACCGAAGTAAAGCTTAATTCACGGAGGTCCAAATCGAAACAAATACAGAAATATAGTTTCAAATCGAAGTTCTTCAACTACAATGTAATGCCCGTTGTAAAAATGCCTATAATTAATTTTATCTTCAAAATGCTAGGTTTGCCAGGAAGGAGGCAGCTTTGGATTGATAACCGGAACTTGTTTTGCTGAAAAATACAAACTTTAAGAGGCCTGTGTCAATTTTTAACTCTAGGTGGCATGACACCTTTTGTTGATATGTACAGTGGTTTATTTAATGGATCTAGCTACCCAACAACTAACGTGAAGGTACATGTTGTATATGGATTAAAGTATCGGCCTGCAGGAACAATGTATAAATATAAAATAGTAGTCGTATATGTGGCGTAGGCCCACTTTATTATTATTATTATTATTATTATTATTATTATTATTATTATTATTATTATTATTATTATTATTATTATTATTATTATTATTATTATTATTATTATTATTATTATTATTATTATTATTATTATTATTATTATTATTATTATTATGCCTGTGGTTTTTTTTTCCTTGAAGAGCAGTAGTAACCAGATGCTGCTACTTGGCACTGGAATGCAGTGTATCGGCTGAGCTGCAGCATGTTGTTCTTTGTTTGAGACGGGAATGGAAGAAGAAGCAACTGGCTGGTTGATATTGCCTCGGCATTGTAGTTGTTCATGAATATTGCTTACAAATTGGGGTTGCAACTTACATGTCATTCACGCTACAAATGCAACACTGTTACTAGGTTGCCACAGAGTATATACCATGAGAGTAATCTCAGATTGTTCTCCAAACATGTCAGTGGAGAGCAAATCGTTAAGTTTGTTTCGGGATTTTTAAATAGATAGTTAAGAAAAAGGAATATGCATGTCGACACAACCTAAAAGTATATATAATGTCCGAGAGTGGTGCATTGCAATTTAAAAGAATTGGAAACATGGAAATGAATCGTGTGTCCACCTTATGCGGAATATTTTTAAAACCCATGAAATTTTTAGCGGAAATAGCTGTTAACAAAGTTCAGAATTAAATTATGTAGAACACATCGTTTGTGCATCGGAGAGAATATCTTGAAAAGTGGAAAGATTTGCTTTACAGCAAATCTGTGTGTGTTCAAAACTTGGAATAAATGAAAACGCTGCAACTCTTGTTCAGTGTTCATTGATTGTGCCTATAACCAATTGAAGATTCATTGGTATCTCTTTCAGTATTAGTTATGAAGATGTTGGAACATTTCAAGTGTAATTTTCTTAAATAGCACGTGGTAAAATTCTGTTATTTTGTTCACTCTCCATTTCATGTGCTCTATAGTGCAAATCTATGAACTGAACTTGGTTGGCAACTTGGGGGGTGGGGGGGGGGGTGCACGCCGCTACAGCCTGATACAATATTTATTCCTCCTGGCAACGGCTATTTTCACACTATTGAAAGTCATTCTGGGTACCCGTTGTCTCGTTTTTGTGTCCACTTGGCTTGAGCACTATTGAAAGTCATTCTGGGTACCCGTTATCTCGTTTTTGTGTCCACTTGGCTTGAGTTTGTTCAAGAATTCCTTTTAAGTCAAAATGCAAAGCGATGTAGTCATACTGGTGCCACCACATTTCATTGTATAACAGAGGGAGCGTACATTTTGTTTTGCCCTCACAATCTTGAAACTTGCTGGCCGTCATAAGGTCTATCTGTCGCAAGTTTTTAAGGCTTGCCGGATAAGTGTTTTCAAGCATCTCTAATTAGCATCCATTAAAATTATACGACTTGTAGCTCTGGTTTATTGGATTTACTTACAGAAAAAAAACTTGTAGATTGAAGTTGGAGTACCCTTACATTGAGCTCTGCCCTTGTAGTTGGCTTCTTACATTGACCTCTCATTCTAACATTGACCAGCAACCCCGATATTGACCGACTTGACATTGACATATGACATTGGTATTTGCCTCTGACCTTTACAGAAACTTCTGACCAAGTTATTGACCTCTGGCATCAGTGTTGACCTCTGACCTGGACATTGACATCTGTCCTTTGACATTGGCCGCTGATATTGACATTGACCTGTGATCTTGACACTGACTTATGAACATAGACATTGATCATCTCTGACCTTAATAGTGATTCCGGACTTTGGTTTTAACCTTTGTCCATGAGAGTGACCACTGACCGTGACAATCTCTGACCTTGATAGTGACTTCTCACATGGACATTGATATCTGACCATGACGTTGACCTTGGAATTGGCCTCTGAAGCATGAGAGTAACCCCTGACCATTAACTTCTGACCTTGTTGTTGACCTCAGACCTTGTTAATGGCCTCCAAATTTGACAGTGACTTTTGGCGTTTACAGTGAGCATTTCAACTTGTCAACTTTTTTTACTATATGCAGAACTTCACTATTGGTGGTATAGCCATGCAAAATTTGAATTTTCTATGCCCAGCGTTGTCTCAACTGAAGTCGCTACAGATAGCGTGTGCAAAGAAAGAAAGAAAGAAAGAGAGAGAGAGAGAGAGAGAGAGAGAGAGAGAAAGAAAGAAAGAAAGAAAGAGATATATTTCCCTTTGGAACTTGTTCGCATTTTTACGAGACACAGGAAAAAAATCCGAGTCTGCATTCCGTGAAGTTAGGTAAAAAAGACAAGTAAACATCAATATCAAAGCTCATGGAAAAACGTGTGTACATAGACACCATTGTAAGTTTTTAACCCAAACTAATTTTACAGACCACAATTTTAGCTTGCATAGATTATGCCTACACAGCATGGAGAACATACACCGGAAAGGGTCTTAAAATAGCACAGAGGCTGCAAAATGCTGCAGCCAGAATAATATTGAACAACTATGATTATATTAATTCAAAGGTGAAAATTTGGTCAAAAGGGTGAAATGACGAACAAATAAAGAACGAGGGCGATTTCACGTGGTAACTTTAATGTTTTAGTGTACAAAAAGTCAACCACAAAACTATCCATGTGATCATATAACTTAATTTGATGAAATTAGTCGTTATCCTACTCGCTACTCATATAATTAAAACATCGACATTCCTCTCCCTGAAAACGAAATGCATGTATTCAAGTGTTCTTCAGACCTGCCAACTTTTTAGATTTATTCTTTCAATGTACACATTTTTCTTCTCAGCAATATCTGCTTTCAAGCATTACATATGAAGATACGATGCAATAAAAGGAACAAATTAGTGATATGCTTACCAATAGTACAATGTTGTGACACCTATATAAATTCACGATAGAGTTTCTTACTGTACAGTATCCATTTTGATGTGTCCATAAAGTAAAAATCCCTGTGGATAAATTTTCATACATTTACCAGCAAATGTAATGTAGAACACATGAAAAAGAAGACTTATCTGTTGGAAATAACTGTCATATAGCTTAAAATTAACATTGTACACTTTCTTAGCACTTTTGGGGGTCATATTTTACACTTTTTTCGGTTTTCCGGGTTGGTAGGCTTGGTTCTTTGTTGCAAGATGGTGGTTGCACCTTTCAGTAGTCTTTCAGACTTTTTGCAGATGTGTCATAATCTAAATGACTCTTAACTGTCTGTATAAATCTCACTTTTTAAATAATTCACCGGTTTAGTCTATTTTTATCATGGTATTTAGTTTGTGTGTACTTAGCTTTAACATTGTCAATCCTCTGCTCCTGAACGGGCCACCCCGTATAAATATATTAGATTCCAACAAGACCCCCCCTCCCCTCCCCCCGCACACACTAAAACTAAATCAAAATAAAAATGAATCAATGAAAGATAGATACACACACACACACACACAGATGCCAAAAGTGCTGCTTCACAACATTAGGTGTCCGTGTCCTACGCGATTTGCCAAAAGGTAAAACTCACTGGATCCGTTCACTACGTTTTCCTATCCGTTTTTGGTAGCGGCCAAGATTTAATTCTGTAAATATGTTAGATACTTTTAGTGGCAGTGCTCCTTCTTTACGGTCATAGTACATGATAGCAGGTGCTGCGCACAGCCAATCTTGCGGTCGTAGCCCTGATATATGTTTTACTCAAAGAAGAAGACGACGACGAGAATGAAGAAATGATTATGTTATTGTCACTTTTAGCTCTTCATAACAGACAAAAACGTAAGAAATTCGCAAAAAGATCGTGGGTTCATCCCATGATACGCAACAGAAAAAGGGATGGCGCTTGTAGCATACTGTACATGCACCTACACGACGACACGTTCCAAAGTTACGTTAGTCTGTTGAAAGGACTATTCAGAGCAGTACTTGATATTAAAGTAAAGAATTTCAAAAATAAGGTCTAATCGTAAGTCCATCCTTGCAAATGCCAGGTTTGCAATTTGTTAGCGGTGAGTAGTAGGCTGTACCTAAAAATCTATATACGGATACAATTTTTCAACGTATATACAAATATTCATAGATAAAATTTATGCCATATTCCAAAAGTCACCTACTAATTAACAGGGGGCTTCCATGCTACACCCAAATATCGGGATGGTAACGGTATTTAGTCATCTTTTGCAAATATCGGTACGGAATGTTCATATAACAATCGATTAAAACGGTATGGAACCGTTCTAGACCTGCTCCGCGTTTTATAAATCGAAAGCAAAACCTACTCCACAGGTAGTTTCTATTTCGGTATGTGTGCCGTGGCCTGCAAAAACGTTACCGTAGCGGCATCATCAGCCAATATGACCAGACCAAAATGGAACGGTCTAATATCAACTTCACTGGTGCTATTTATTTAATGGCGCATGCGCTGATTAGCCATCAAACAGCACTCTGCTTGCACAAACCCACATGTTTCAACCCACATGTGGCCACCGCATTACAAATATAATAATAAAAACCTTCGCTGGGGGGTAGTAGACCGCCAAGAACGGATGTTTAGCAGGCAAGTCGCATGTGGTCCCGCGAGAAAACTTTAGCACTAATAACGTTATAAAATTTGGGCGAAGAAGATATACGACTACAATTTAAAAAGCTGCAAGAAGAACAATGCCATCTACAAAGACATAAGCAATCGACTTACGACAAAGGGATACGAGAGATCAGTAAAGCAATGTCGCTCAAAAGCAAAGAGCTTTAAAAAAAAAAAAAACAGATAACAATAACAACCGAAGATCAGACTGCGGGCGCAAATCTTTCAAATATTTCAAAAAAAAAAAAAAAATGGATGCAATATTATGCAAAACCAGCTGTCAATCCAAGAAATCTGCAGGAAAGCTCCGATGCAACAGGTAAGGGCTGCTTTCATATGCAAAGTTAATAAGAAAAAGGCAGTTTCCACTCCCAAGTTGAGATAAAGTTGTGCAGCGTTCATATTATGGTAAAACGGTACCGGTAGGTGGATCGTTATCGCTGTTAATATGAACACACGGAATCGGAATAGTATCGTTGACACGTATACCGATTTCCAAAAATATTCCGGTGTGTACAAGTCGAAAAAAACGTAACGTTATGGACTGGCTATAGTATCAAAGCCCCCACATTGTTTTTCGCAAAAACATCAAAGAAAACCGCAACAACCGATGCGAATTTTGATCCGAAGTGTTGAAAATCGGACATACGGATGTCATTGCAGCCGCAAACGCAAGCAGAAACGAGACGAAAACGCAAAAAGTTTTGATGGTTGGATTTCTACTGTGTCATATATTAACACAAACACACCCATTACGCAACAGATAGGATCGGGTCCAGTGGAAAACCAACCAAAAGGTGGTTTTTCACTACGTCCGCTCCGTACCGCTCCGATCCGATGCGTCAGTGGTTGCGTCCGCGTTAATAATGAAACAGTAAAAATCAAACCATCAAAATTCATTGCGCTTTTGTTTCCTTTCCTGCGTGCGTTTTCGGATGCCATTGCATCCGTTTGTTTGATTTTCAGCGCTTGGGATCCGAATTCGAATCAGTCGTCATAATAACCATTGAATGCTACACATTTTCTATTATTTCCACAAATAAAGAGCACTCCCACTAAAATTGTCTTATATTTACAGAATTAAACCTTAGTCGCTAGTAAAAATAAATACCATAACGCACTGCAAAACGGTTCAGCGAGTTTTACCTTTTTCCTAGTCACATACCAAAACGGACAGCCAATGGCGACCATAGAAAAACGGATCGGATCGGACGCAGCGGAAAACGACCCTTAAGCTAGGATTCACATGAACGTGCGTTAATTCTGATTCTATATATACCTAATGACATCCGTTGTGCAACCTTTCTGGTAGGTTATTTGGAGAGTGAAGATGACTCCAAATTGGTCAACGCTTCAGAAGTATATACAGCAACAAGATGAAATATTCGTAATAACTCTGGCAACATACCCAATATAACAACGCCAGGAACACAGAAAGCGTCTACACAGTTGGTGGGTACATGGCAAAGACGACATCAGCAAGCAGCATGCCATAATCTTTTCCACCTCCTCTGTTGCCAAAGAAAACTTTGAACGTCCCAACAAAGTGATGCTGCTGATGCGAGCAGAACAGGTTGTGATGGTAAATACCAGGATTCACCATCTAATGACGTCATGTAACTGGAATTCCCTCTCCGTCTTGCGTGCAAATGTGTTTTGAATCGCTACACGCAGCGTTTACTGTGCACTTTGCTTTACTGTTATGATGCGAAAACTAATTTGAGCACTGACGATACGCATTGACATAACAAGAGAATAATAATAATGGTAATGGTGATAAATAAATAAATAAATAAATAAATAAATAAATAAATAAATAAATAAATAAATAAATAAATAAACTATCATAATTATTTGTAGGACAATACTAGTACTTCCAGATTTTATTGTGAAGAGGCGTAGCGGTAGTTTTAAAGGCATCCAGATGAACATGACCACATTGTATGTCCACACATTACATGTATTTAACCAATGTCAGTATTTACAAGTAGGAAAATGTTAATTATATGAAAAACATGTTCAAGAGTGCTTACTTTTTCAAGAAATTTGTTGACAGCTTAACTAATGTCAGATGCGTTTCATAGGCTCTGCTTTGCAAACCACTACAACCCGATAGTAGCCACTCAAAATACGGTACAGGTTGAGAGTATGGCATATTTCGTCGAGACGGTATTGCAGGTGGATTCTATTATTAATTATTCTACTATTTTAAAAAAAAATCAATAAATTATGGTTTTGTGGGAAGGTTTGCTTTATCGCCACCGATATAGGCATAGTGGAACCAGAATAAACAACAGTGTGACTGATAAATCCCTAGGGGCAGCAGGTGTGGAAACGGCTTGGTGTCAACGCATGAACTGCCCAGACCCCGAATTTTGCGTAAGCAATCAATTGACACCATGTGGGGGGGGGGGGGGGAAGAGAGAGAGAGAGAGAGAGAGAGAGAGAGAGAGAGAGAGAGAGAGAGAGAGAGAGAGAGAGAGAGAGAGAGAAAACTGATTATAAAAGGGGAAGGAAAGAAAGAGTGAAAATAAAACTGATTGTGAGAGAGATAACATTGGCGAGAGGTAATTTCCAGGTATAAAGTTTGTGACAGTTTATGCAGATGTGCCGTACTCCTCTTATTTTCGGGGGGGGGGGGGGGCAAGCGTTAAAACGTGGCTGTGGTTTAACTAAGTCTGTTTAATTCCTTCTTGGGAAGATAATTTCATTCAGGAATGAAAATTACTGGACTAAGTTGATCAGTTTGGGAATTCTGCATAAGTTAACTCGTATCAATTTGGACAAGAACCTGACCACATTCGGCCCTAAATAGGGCATGGGAAAGCCCTGGCGAGGATGATCGTGCAGTGAGCGGTGTGAACTAGTATGAAATAAAATTAACACAGTACAATCCAAAAAATATGGAATAAAAATCACCTCAGATATTGAAAAAGTAAGGGGGTAACGGGTATTTTTGTACAGCGTAAAGGTAAATTATTACATTTTCGCCGACGTACTCTGACTGTGTACAAAGCAAACTCAATTTAAGGTATATCGCACTGGAGCTAGATAAACGTTATAAAAAGTAGACGGTTACGCAGGGATATATCTTGGCAGCATGTTCCTGGGTTGGGCTGAAATGATGATAGTCCTGAGAGGCGATTTCTTGACGATATTCGTGATAACGTAAAAAAAAAAAAAATTAAAAAAATAAAAAGCTTAGGCAAGTTCCTTTTGTTTAGCTGGACATTTCAGTTTTGGTGCGATGAATCCTGCGTCCAATGTTGTATGCACACATAGTGTGCTTCCTGTCAAGACCGTACACACCGTCTTGCCGTCAAAAGGCGCCACTGACACAAGACTAACATTCATGTACAGCATGGACGTATTGGAGCAGGAAGCGTGACCTCATTATGACATAGGGAGATACATAAGCTTAATCATCGATTATCAGCTGCTGATAAGTCTTTTTCTCAAAGAATTCGGCCATGCTTACAGCAAGTTTTCTTTTCATACCTCCTGTTATTTACAAACGGTTTCATAAGATCTTTCTCCAACTAAATCTAAAGCATATTTCAACTGTGCTTTGAAATCGCATAGAAATGACCAGTCAGCGGTCTTAACAATTTAGCCGAGCTCATTTATTATGCTGCTTGAGTCAGTCAGATAGAAGGTCCGTGGTCCATGGCACTTTTCAGGCCGGGCGAAATTGGAACGGACGATTTATTTTTATCCTGTGACTGAAGAGACGCTGTTCGGTAAATAATTTTCCGTGAATCAACCCTTGTAATTTACCTTGTTTACATTTAATCTCATGCATGCAGACATAAAGAGAAACGTACAATAATATAATAATAGGGGCTATATCTGAACATTGACCTACTATCTGACTCATGATCTGAACGCTTCCTGAGTGAGTTGGCGGGCTGATGGCATGCGCACTTGAGATAATATGTACATGACCACTTCCTTTACAGGTCTTGGATCCAAATATGGTCGGTCGCAACCGACCACTATAACGGCATGTTTACAATTGACCTAAACTGCTGAAAAATTAGCCTGCAATCCGATACCATGGATGGGATGTGTGTATGTATGTGTGATTTGTTTTTGGAAGTAAGCCAATTTCAGGTGATATTTTCTGAATTTTGTACAAACTTGCGTCCGTGTTCCAATATAGTCAAACCGTGTCCATTCTCAAGTTGATTCCACACCACTGTCCACAAGTTGAATTTTCTGAAGTAGTAGCGCATGTATTGCTAACACTTGCGACATAGATACATATTTGTATATAACGTAAAATAAGGTAAAGTAAATAAAGAAATAGTGTATGAGATCTGGGCTGCGTTTTGGCGAAAGTAACCTACATCCGGTTGTGCATTTCCCAACATAAGGCTCCAAGTTTTAGTTCACGTCACCAAAAGGCACCCCTGTTGTAGGCCTACTTTGGATATTTATTGTCAAGTCCAGGCGCACTAGCAGGTAATCCTCACCTGTTGGTTATTGTCCTTGTGCACAAATGACAGATGTGACAAATGATAGATGTGACAAGTGGTCGATGCCTATGATGTGTTTACATATTCCGTTAAATAGGTGTGCTCTTTATGGATCGAGAAACTATCTTTGGAACTGATCAGGAGCAGGTCGTCACTACTTCTGACTTTTGTATTCATTCATTCATTCATTCATCAGCTGCGTAGGCAAGTAAGGTCGTTAGTGATGATGTATAAAATTATTTGTTTGAAGCGTGATCAATTCAGAAAGTTAACCTGATATGTTATTTAAAAAAGGGGAAAAAAATGTTCACACTATTTTCAGGTGAAGTTTGCAGCAACATGACCAGTATTCCGTCAGAGGTCGCAGCAGCGGCAGAGAAGGTAGCGCAGGTTAGGCCCGTCATGCAGGTTGCTCCAATTCTGGCGCAAACGAACGCCCCGTGTTTAGTCAATGCAGTGCCGCCACCAGCAGCCACTGTGGTTGGGGTACCGCAAGCCGATGCATCAGAGAACACGCTCAGTACTTCTGCGTAAGTAGCGATGTAACTGTAAGTAGTCAGTTGATGGATAGGTTCAAAGCTGGGAAATAATCTGTCTTTGAACATTCAAGATTTTTTATCATAAACTTCTGATGACATTGGTTTGGGTACATGGGTATTATTGTGGAAGCATGATTTTACAAGAAACTTGATTTAAGACTGGGCACCCATATGTCACTGTCAGTCGAGCAATACGTCGTTAATATTGCATGAATAAGATGGTGGTAACTGATAACTTCACCATATGCAGAAAAAAGATATTTTCATTGCAACAGGTACACCGCCCCCACATGCCCCATGAGAGGCAACCAGCACTTGTTTCATAAAACATACAGGCTCATTATAGGCAGTATTTCCTCAATATGGTGACCCGGCGGAAAGAAAATACTGAGTTCAAGACAAAACTGACTGATATAACCATTGCGAACTTCACAGCTGTACTTACATTCAGATGATAACGGATATGGCAATTTGACTTTTTCAGGAATGTCGCACCAAGTTCAGGTGTTCCGCAACCAACATACCAGATGGTGAGCATGAATATAAATGGCGTTGTCCATAACGTATTGGTGCCTCTGACAGCGTCAACAACCTCGTCATTATCGACTGCGCCAGCATTGACAGACGACCCTGCGCCCTCTGGAGATGAACAAAATGCTGGTGGGCACCCTGACCCAGTTGGACTCAAAGTCATCAGTCCACGGTCATCATGTGCAGAACAAACATCTGAGAACAATGGAGAAGCATGCCAACCATTGGAAGAACCTGCTGGTGTTCATGTTGTGGCACCAATAGTGCCATCTGGTGGTGTGGACGGCTCCAACAATGAGGAGGTTTCCGAGCAAGATGTTACACATGAAACAAATTCGAACAATAATCGGGATTCTGCAGGGCCAACTGTTTTGAACTTGCCATCAGATTTTTCTTCCATGGTGAAGAAACGGACATCAGTGAGTGCGGCCGTAAAACCGGGACAAGTCTCAGGCTGGCCAGTAACCAAAATCATATTGTCAAATGTACCAGTGTCAAAACCACAAACGTCAGCTGCAACTAGCTCCAATACTGCTAAGAAAACAAGTACCACAATAACATCTACTCCTGCAAAAGCGCAATCTTCCAACAGGCAAAAATCGGCACCACAGAGAGTAACCACAACAGCTGCAAATGGGCCAGGGTCTGGTTCAAAGGTCTCATCTTCAAACAAAGAACAGCCAAAGGTGACCACGGTGTTCGCAAACGGGTCAAGGCTAAGTTCAACAGTCACGTCTTCAAATAAAGAAACAGCTGTGACGTTAACAAAAGTTAATGGCAACACAGCGTCCACTTCCATGACTCCAGTTCTGATTTCCCAGCCTGGCCTTCCGGGCTCTGCATCCAAAATAATATTTCTGCCAACGAATGTGACCAAGAATTGGCAAGTTGGGTCCGCTCCGAAACCAGGAGCCGGAGCAGCTGCAACTGCTACCACCACCTCTTCAGCCCTGCCACTGGTCAGTTTGCTTGGGGGATCAACTCAGTTGCAGCCGGTTGGCCAAACAACTTCCCAGACCACTCAAAATGGTGGCCAGGTATTTATCGTGTCTGGTTCACAGGTCGGAGCAAGGCTCGTCTCTGTGCCGGTACCCACAAGTGTTGTGTCAAGTGGGATTAATCCGGTAGTGACAGTCAAACACGTCCAACCACGAAAAGGCCAGTCCATCCCTGTATTTATGAACCAAAAACAGGACGACGCGGCAGCAATGCAGACTGTGCAGCAAGCGATTAGGAAGTCACTTGTTAGCACCTCATCAGCAGCTCATACATCAGCAGTAGGTACCTCAACAACGGTTCTCAATCCAGTCAACACTTTGACAACCAGCCAAGGTACTGCCGTAACAGCACAGCAGCAAAAAACAAAGGTGGTAACCTCTCCAAATGGAGCTCCAGGCGTTAACGCCGCAGCGTCATCACAAGGTTCTTCATCAATAGTTTCGGCGGCAGTGAGAAATATGCCAAAATTAATGTCATCACTAATGCCTACTGGTAATTCTATTTCGTGCACCAGTTCTTCGGCGCAGAAGACAGCAACTGTTCAAAGTATCTCTATGCCAGCATCAGCTTTGATGACATCCTTGATATCTGGAAATCGAACACAACAGGCTTTTCCCCCAGTTGATGGAACAGAAAGTGGAAACCAGAATATAGCATCAGGGGTAGTCACTGAAAATACAGCTTGTATGCCTATGCTCAAAATAGACTCTGTTTACAGCTTAAATTCGTCGGAAGTTGGTAAGCAGCAGGAGTGTGGGAAACACGGGAAAAATGAAAACATAAAAGGGCTATCGGAAGATAGAAACGGCGATGTGGGTTTGGAAAAGTTGAAAGCAGAGGAGAATAAAAACAAGACCTCACGACCAAAGCGGCTGGTTACAAGGAAGGAATCGGGACAGTGTCCTTGTTGTGTTACCCATAGGCGACCCAAGGATTTATTAAAAAGTAACAAAGGAACAGTGCTTCAAGGCTTGAAAGATAACACCAATGAATTGTTTTCTAACAGCGCTAAACAAAAGTGTAAAATAGGGCCATTGTCCTTCAAGCGGAAATTCTCTGGATCCGATTGGGGTTACCATAGTAAACGCGTGTGTGATCATGGTAGACAATTGAGGCTTGATGATGATGAGAATATTGTGCATTTCCGGCATGATCTTTTGAGACAGGTCAAGCCATGTTCTGTCAGACTTGAAAAAGTGGAGTTGAAAGGGAAAAAGAGTGTGAGTTATAGGCATTGGGTCAGGCAGGAAAAGAAGAGGAAAGAGAAGACCAGGAAAAAGGAAAGAAAAACGGTGAAAAAGGAAACAAAGACTAAAGCTCTACCAAAGAAGAATGAAAAGAAAAAAGACCAGAAGTGTTCCCAGGGACAGCGAGAAAGACGAACTAACAGTTCAGAAAATGCTCCCAAGCCACAAAGTACATCACCTGTTAAACCGGAAGTCACAGCAGGGGGTTCACAAGTCCTGGCAGCATTGGCTAGTCGCGTGTTTGGTCTTAACGCGACCACAGGGCATCAGCAAAGTGCAGCAATAATATCAAGTCCAAAAGCATTGATGCTGGGACATCCAAGTACCGGAGCCAATGATGGCATGTCTGAAACTAACCAAGGCAAATACAGATATCTGCTGATACGTACCAACACTGGGAGCCTGATGGTTACCCCGCTTGCTGACACTCCACAGCTGGGTGAAGCCAATGCAGCAGCCGCCAATTTGTCTTCATTACCGCAAAGGACGGGTCCAGCTGCAGGGCAGTCGTTGTTACGAAAAGGAAGTGCGAACAGCACTACAACCGCTCCGACTTTTTTGAGCACTGCGGACATAAACCCACTGGTCACATCCGGGATTCATGGTATACAGTCAATGCCAAGCTCAGGTACTCTTAACGCACTCTCCTCAACAGCCACCCCAACCGGTGATACAAACAGTCTATTTGGGGGCGTAACTGTGAAAAGCGAGCCCATCACCTACGGGTATGGGGACGAGGGCTACATGGGAGGAAGTACCCAAGAGCCGGAAGTTACTATGACAATAACAAAAGAAGAGCAGCAGGCTCAGGAAAAACGTATTCGTAAACTGAAGGCAATGTTAAAAGAGCAAGAAAAGCGACTCGAGGACTTGCGACGCAAAAGAAACGCTGAGAAAAATGTAGAGCCCCTAAATTTTGATGACGACTAAAACAAAGTATTATATCATTCATACTTAAATATTGTGTGAGAAAGATCACTTACTGTTGTTCACATGTTATTCAAGGACAGTGAAATCCTTCTTGCTCAAGATACTGGAAGGGCTAAAGTTCAGGTTGAAGCGTCACAGCTTATTGTTTTGTATGTTGGGTTGCGTTGATGCTTGTATGTAATATGATATGCCATGAAAAAGTGGGCACTGTCGTATACCATTCAAAACATTATTCATCATATGCAGATGCTTAGTGTTTCATGTGTTACCCAGTTGAAATGATGTAACAATCCACACGCGAAAAACGTTTAAGTGGACCCACATCTGAAAGAAATGGAACAACTTGTAGATTTACATGTGATCGAAGTTTTTACTATTTTTGTATTTGAAGTTGATAGAAATGTACCGCCACTGTAATGTGATGAGTGCAAGTCAAGAGTTAAGCTACTCATGAGTTCAAAGTTAGCGTATATAAAATTGTTTTTGCTATTCACATAAATCATGTAAGTGTTTGCTGACAGGCAGCAAAATTGCAACTGGGTCGGTGTATGGCCTGAGTTATCGTGTAGATGGACAATGGCAAATCAGTTTTTTTTTTTTGTGAAAAAAATTGTGATAAGAAGTACCCTTCGGATTTAAAACCAAACTGTTGTTCAAGCTCAGAAAGAAATTCAATTTTTTATCTTCCAGTTTTCCAGTGACAATTGTACGCTTGTGGCAACACTTTTGGCCATTTTTAAATAAAGTTCTCGTCCATAGAAAACATTTTGAATGGGAATTGTAGGAAGATGTTAGCTGCCTTTCGTGGCGCGGGTTGGACAGTTATTGCCCATCATGGACTATGGAAATTTGTTGACTCATTCTCCCTGAGAAAGTTAACTTCTTACTATTAGTTGTTATAAGTTGTATTGTATCGCGTACAAAAGTGAAACAACATGCTGCATAGTGGAAACATTTTTTATTGCACTCTGACGTTTCTTGACCGACTGTGTGTCTTCAGTGACCAGAGGTGGGATTGACCTCTTCAAGACTGGTGTCTTTCCCGTTTGCCGTACTGATGCCCTTTGAAATTGGCCAGATGGCACATTTTCTGACGTTGAACCGTTTTTTATTTTTTTTTTAAATTTAAACTTCAATAATTTTTCCACAGACGGTAATCACATTCCTGAATAATCAACTGGTGATATACGTGTTTTGTATTGTTCATTTTATTGACTTGTAAGTGACGGGATACGTGTGCAAGATGTATACCCATGTCGTATGAGAGGACTGATGGATATTGTTCACATGCCAAGCACACTTAACAGTTTTTGTCAGCTTCTTGTCATACTTGGCAGAAGTTTCAAGTCTAGTTTGGTAACAAATCTCTACTTCGATGTCTTGTAATTCTTACAAACTGGAAACATTAATTTCTCTCTCGAATATTCCCTCATGGAAGAAAAACCAGTGTCTCAAAAGAGGATATTACGGGATCATTTAACCTATATGGAAAACGTGAAATGGCCATCTTTGGCGAAAGCTGGAATTGTAAATAGTTCTCTAGGTAACAGGAACATCTGTCGTTAGATTTCACAGTTTAATAGCGAACGCGACACTTTCGAGTTTCTGCCTACCACACGAAATCAGCCAAAAGCCTCATTATACAATATATACCCGCCCTCGAGTTACTGCCTGCCAAAGGGGATACACCAAAGGCATTACAATGGTTGAACAGCATAAATATAAGAGTTCTATTTACTTAAGTCATAAAAGGGCAAGAGCATAATATTATAAATCTTAAGGACCTGTTGGCTAAACGCGACATACAGTGCGGATAACGGCCTAAAATATCAGAAACACAGGCGACGAGATGCCTTTTCGGGGATTCATTCTGCCATTGTCACACAGTCTTGGTGTATCCACTTGCAGGATTATTCTGCCAGCTTTGTTTTTGCAATGTAACGTTTTAAAATAGTGCACACCAAAATATGTGTAAATCAATTTGCACTCATCACAAAATGAACACAATCAAACAAAACTCTTGACAGTTTATGTGGCAACATATATTTGGCAAAAACATTGAAGCTTGGTGACTGATGAAGCAGTATTAGTTGCTTAGGCATGTGCAGTGTGTCATTTTAGTCACAAATCTGCGTGTATTTGTCTATTTTTTTTATTCAAGAGTGAAAATTGTAATACATGCACAGCGCCCCGGCAAAATATACACTGTGGGACCTACTCTGGGCTGCTACACTGATCAAAATAAATGTAAATTCGTGTCCATTGCGACAATCTTTAGTTGGTAAGTATCTTTACAATTCTTTATAATTTGACTTGATACTACAATTTCTGTCCAGAGTGACCACTCTATTAGTCGGCAGCACAGTCGATTTAAACGGGCGTCATTGTACTGTCTGTAAACCTGAATACTCTCAATCCTTGTATATAAGAACAAATGTTTTTATCCACGAAATCGGTTCTGGCAGATTTGGTGTCATTTTATCAATTTATTAAAATTCCAAAGAAAAGGCTATGTTTGAACGATAAATGCCAACATTGGGATGAAATATCTATGGTACGATGAAAAATAAGATCGACGCACAAAGGAAACCGTCAGACTGACACAGCGTCCAGCTAATCGTTTCCCACTTTCTACTTAGGGAGATTTTATTTTGTTCACTGAGGATCACGAGTTCATTTCGCACACACCTGCGTAGGCCTGTGGACCATTAATGCGGACAACAAAGTTGCATCTTGGAACTGCTTTACATAACTATGGAAAAGTATTTCACGATAATGGTAGGGCTATCCATATGTGCAGGTGCAGTGAGTATCTTCATATCTTCAAAAGTATATACTTATCTGGGTTTTCCCAAATGGTCAGCACATTTAATTTTTTATGTGTAACAAGTTTTGAACAATTTTCATGTAAGCTGGTATGAAGTACAAATAAAAATGAAAATTAAATTTTATTACAAAGATGAGTCACCTTCGGATGTCATTTTACCTACTGTATTTCAATTGATATTTTTGAAAAAAAAATCAGGCGGACAAAGCAGTATTCAAATTACGGCAGTGCCACAACAGCATGACGTTATTGATGAGATTACTCAAGACTTTCGTCACTACTATCTAGCTTTGTCATTGAAACATGGGGCCCTTTCTTCTTCTTCAAAGGTCCAAACGAGACAACTTCTAACATTTTTTTTATAAAAAATCAAGTGTATTTAATGATTTCTTGTATATATATATATTACACGTGTATAATTTGTGTGTGTACTTGCCGTGCATCGAAAAGCCACCAATTGGTTTGAGCAGCTGTACGGCTCTGCTCATAGGCTTATAGAACAACCAATTTAAGAAAGTAACCAGAAACGGCAGCACAGTGATGGTAAGTAGAAACTCCAGAAATATCCACAAAACACCAGAAATGCCATTTTCGAAATGAATGCCGCTGTTCCAGCTGAATTTAAGGAGTTTGCCGTTGATTTTCGAAACAAGGTGGAAGTCTTGTCAAATACTGGCTGCAGCTGCAACACCGTAAAGGACCGTGAGTATTTAAGAAGAAAATTGCCAATTACATGCAAAAGGCCACGGCTGTTGGATGAGTATATTACGGACATTTTAGAGACTACGTACAAGTTCTTAGCGCTTCAAACTAACTTGACCACATGTATGGAATCCAATGAATGGTCCGCGCCAAGTAACGCATAATTTGTATCTATAACGGCAACTTGAAGCATTAGTGGTGTGTCCCAGCGTGTAAGAAAACCATGTAAAATAATTTCACGTTTTAAAAACTTCTTCACACATGAAAAATTATTTTGCACAATTACACATAGTATCGGATAATTATAGTTCAGACGCTAAAACGGCTTGTCATGCCAGTAGTATTTGGATAAGGTTTTTTGAATGCTCCGAATGCTCATTTTTTTTTCACAAGATTAAAATACCAATAATAGTAACACCTAGCATAATCTATGTTATGAAAGAAAAAGTGTTATTTTATCAGTTGTTTTAGGCCCCCATTACTTTTGAGAAAATTGTTCAAATTGGACCGCTTGTATCTTGGAAACTTAAACCACCCCAGTCCCTGTCTATACCCTCTTGAAAGCATGGACACTTGTTGATAAAGTTACAGCATGAATGAGTCCTGTGTCAGTTTTAAATTAAAAGGCTGGATCAGCATCTGGTCGATGGGTGTTCGAAACAGGCATCTTTTGTATCTTCAGTGGGGTGTTGGGTGACAGGAAGCTTTTAAAGTGACCATTAATCTGGACCGAATAAAGATAGGGACTGTAATATAAGTGATAAATCACTTATCACACCCCCCTTCATGTGATCGGAAGCTGAGAGATGGATAAACGCAGGGCTGGTCATTATGCATGGTGCCATGGCCACAAGGGCTCTGTGATTGGCTGTTCACTCAATATGGCCGCCATTCCCATGGTAGCAAAAACCAAGCATTCACCTTTGTTGGATGCTGAGCCAGTATTTCATCCAGTTTTGCAGCATTATGCGCAGAATGATAGAATAGCATACAATACAATTTGAATTATTACAAAATTCATGAAACCAGGGCAGGGTCTTTAAAAATTATGCCCTATTTTGTCATTGTTTATTTCTGATTTCGGTCACAAAAACACCAGAAACTGTTTTTAATGTTGTAACTGCAGAGAAATCCCTAAACATGATAGGTCGGGGGTAAAGATACATGCATTTTGAGATGATTGCACCTCAACACTCGCAAAGCAGGGACTAAGATGTGCCCATGCTTCTTTGTTTACATATGCACTGCCCAGCTGTGCAACTGAGAACGAGGCTGCTGATTTGACCCCTAATCGCGCATCTCTTAAAACCGAGGTCAGCATCTCCACTGTTGGTTTAGACATATTTCATTCAAAACAGTTGGGAAACAGGGCTGTGATGTTATGTCACTGTAGGGAAAGTAGATTGGGTATTGACTTTGATTTTGGTACATGATATATGGAAGGTATGGACGTACATGCATGTAAATATGTAGGGCTGAAGCACATGTAATCAGATGACCAGGTACTATAAATATTCAAGTTGCTCAGGTTAGTGCTCCGAGCTTGCTGTGGATTTGATAAAATGGTGAACAGCGTGAAATATAAATTCAATTTCTTTCTTTGTACATTTATTTGAACCATATAAAAGTGTCTGAGCGGTAAATGAGGCCAAGGCAACAACTTTCCTTTGTAAAGTGTCCCTATGTACACTATCCTATAACACTCGCAAAAATAATGAAATACGTCCTAATTAGCATGACCACAGGAACACTTGGGGGAGGCAACAAGTCCTTTCCTAAAAAGATCACTTCGGTCAATCAAGTACATTTTCTCGCATTTATAACTGAATATAGAGCAAAATGTCAAATGAATTACGGGATTAAATGTAACTCCCTATCAACCTTAAAGATATTATGCTAATGATGTGTCGAGAACACCATGGTAGGTTGCTGTTGGTGTCTTTTGTGCGCTAAATTTGGTAAAAATTAAGAACGCTGATTTTATCCCTTCCGTAAAAATATGCAATTCGGAGAAATATGGACCATAACAATTTTGCCGGAAGCACCCGCAAACTTTATATAATATATGTATCTTCCATCGGCCACCGTTTGTGCAGTGTCCGTCTTCCTGGCGATAAGACAATAAAGTTTTCAAAATATTTTCTGTGCAGTCCATTTGCATCCATAATTGAAACTACAATTCTGGCGTGTACCCATTCAGTGATTGTCCCTATAACATGTTTGATGCCTCACGAAAAACCCAAGTTGGAAAAAAAAATAGAAAGCAAGTTGGAAACTATGGTATGAGAGCCAACAGAAGCCAAAAACAACAGCAAATCACATGGAACGTAAACAGGAGCCAACAGCTGAAAATATAATTATACATGCAAGGAGTCAAGTGAAAAGAAAAAGCAAAACACCCCCCCCCCCCGCCAATAAAAAAAAAAAAACAAATAAAAAAAAACAACAAACAAACAAACAAAAAACAAACAAACAAAACAAAGCAAAAAAAAAAAAAAACAACAACTAAAAAGGGTACAGAAAAAAATACGTTTGGATTGCAGTCTGTTCCAGACGACAAATACATAATCCTTTATACTGGTATGGACAAATGTGACGTTTAAAAAGCCTCGAGTCTCTTGTGAAACAAGTGGTTCTCTGGGGTTCATGAAATATAGACCTTTCATAACGGTAGCAAGGTCCACTGTCGTGCATTATCATCTGAACTGCAGCTTTTCCTGGTACTCACAAGCTTGCGCTTTGAACTTCTGAACTTAAAAGATCTTTCAGGTGGGTCATTTAATTTCCTACGTAACTATCCATGAAGCAAAATTTTGAAAAGAAACAAAGCCGTATGTTAAGATTTGTCATTTGGCTGGTTATTTATAAGTCTCGTATTGCATTCTATCTCTAATGCGCATACACATCTGAGTATACATATACATGCGTGATTCCACATAAATATATCGTGTTATTTTGTTTCATTTGTTTTGTAACATTTAAGATCAGGAATAATGGGTTGCCTGGTCACTTTGAAATTTGTTGGTGCCTTTCTCCAAGGCTATTGGCCAGATCCACTTCAAACGTGGTCTGGTTGTACTTTGAGTGGACTGTTACCAAGTTTTTTTAGTTGATCATACTAGAGTGATTCATATTCATTATTTAGTTATTGAAAAGCCATTCATTTAGGTCTTTCAGTATCACAAGTCAACAGCGTTCCTCGACGCGCTTGAAAGCGCCGAGGAAAGCTGTTGACCTGGACCATTATGTTCTCTGTAACTATAGGCATGCTGGTGCTTGAATGGAAATTCTTCTCACACCGAACATGAATCCAGTATCCTTATTATAATTGAGAGCATTTCGTCTTAAGTAGTTTGACTAAAGTCGCAGTTGACAGTGAAAGAGTAAAAAAAAATAGCTGCCCTGAAACTCAAATGCAAATTGCTGTGCGAAGATACAAGGTCATACTTAGGGACCTGCAGTTAAAATATGTTCATACTGGTGACTTTGACACTAATCTCAAGGTCATGCTACAATTTTAGTTTTGGATCATAACTCAAAAACTGTTTGACCCAGAACTTTGAAAATTTGACATGATGATAGTCCTCTGAAAGGCTAGATTGACTATGCATTTGAAAGAACTCAAGATAGTGCTCATTTTCACTGAATTTCATTTCAGATTGATAATTCAAGAACGTTTTGAGCTTCGTAGTAGTTGAATTGCACATGGTGATGTCCACCTATAAGAAATAAGTAGAAACAGGAGATGTGTCACTTTTAAAAAAATTCCTAAAGTTCCGGGCCACATTTCCGCTTTTTGTACATGGATCTAATGATGTTATCTCTCTCAACGAACAGCTCAATGCATTTCTCAGCAAAATTCTAACACGGCAAAAATTGTGGTAGTTACTTGTTTTGCTGGAAAGAAATGCACAAGAATAAAGACATTACAGAAAATTTGTTGAAGGTTTTAATGCATATTTGGGTTGGCAGGAGTCCGCACATCAGCACCATGCATATTGTGCTACAAATAAGTGACCAGAAAGTTACGATACAGAATACCGTAGCGGACGTGTCGACGAGACCTGTATTTTGTTGTCCATATTTGGGTAAAAGACAATGTTATTACCTGACCTCTTGCACACATGCAGTGTTGAAAATCATCTTTCATCAGGTGGTAAACATGTTTTTTCCTCCTTAGCCTGGGTCACATCATTGAGACGTTGCTGGTCGTCACCAGAAAATCTGCACTAACAACATGTCTCTCAACTTAATTTTTTTTTTTCTTCAAAATTTTTGGCGAGTATTGTAAGCTGTGTGTGACAAAGATGTTATACTTAATAAGATCTCATGGATCACAAACTTGGTAAGAACTTATGCATCATGAAATCACACTTTGCAAATACAGTACCAGACCGTGTAGTAATGGCATGTCTGTAATACTCTTTTCAGGGTCAAAGAAGACCGTTGTTTCAAATAGTGCTTCCTAAATCATTATGTGACACACCAGAAAAGGGCGTGCTGCTCTGTGATATATACAGGAATAATATATATATAATAAAAGCTCTCAACACCAGTTCATGATGTAAACACTGCTTTAGAGGAAGGATAGCTCCATACCCCTAGTAGATGAAAGGCCAGGTCAGGTACCATGGGGGGGGGGGGGAGGTTCCATGTTAAGCTTTTATCAGTTCTTTAATTGGAAGGCACGTTGTGTTTATTATGTTGCTAAGAACAGCGGGGTGCCTGCTATACCCATATGGTACACAAAGCAAATGATTAACATCCGCTGTTATCTGGTACTGGGTCACTAATTAAATGCCTCTCCGCTTAATTGTTTGTCAGTGACAAAGCTGGACTAAATGCTGTGCCTGAACATACTGCCACTTGTTCCCAGTTCTAAGGTAAAGTTTCTAGCATGATTTTCGTAGCTTTCAACCTCACCGCCTTCCTCAGCGAAATGATTCTCTGGACATAAATTACGTCACATAGATAACACGTTACTTGACGTCAATAATCACGCAACGCACGCTTCATGTACGTTCAGATTGTACGTCCCGTCATAGATCGTCGAGGCGACGATCTATCGTCCCGTTTACTATGGGTGTAATGCCACCCCCAGGCCATTTATCCTATTCCTAAAAAAAAGAAGAAATTAATAAGTTTTTCACACTTGAAAATCATTCTCAAATGTTAAGTCCATTTGGCGTGAAGGTATTCAGTTTCTTCTTTCACGGTTTTTCTATCGTTCGCCGATAAGTTACATGCTTGTAGATTTTCTCAATTCCAATCACCCTGAAGTCATCAATTGAGTGTCTATTGCTATCGAAATGTTGGCACATGGGGTCATAATACTACCTTCTAATTCGTAAAAAAATTCAATAACATGCGTTGGTAAAAAGTTCCTTCTGTTTCCCCGACATACATGTACTTATTACGTTTGACACAGAAGACAACATAAACTAAGTTTTCCGTCTTCCATTTCTTCACATGTGTTATTTTCTTTCTTTTTTTCTTAATATTCTCGCAATCTCAGTCTTCGCTATCATTCATCTAAATCCGAAATCAAAGTAGCAAAGTCAATATTTCGTCTTGAAGGAACAAGGTTTAGTCCTTTGCACAAGAGCGACATTTGCGCACCAGTAAATTTTGTTCCTGATAAATTCACAACTTCTCTCTTCACATCACCACTTATATTTCTGACATTGGAAATTTGACGCTGCTTGACTCCGCCCTGAATAATGCCACTTAGTGATGACATGTTATCTTCTACTTTTCCAGTTTGTTTGTTTTCATGATTATCTTCTACATTTGTAATATCGTCATTATCAAAACAACCCACATAGTCGCACAATGTCGGTGACTATGTTGTAATGATTCCCTGTATATTCAATTGTTATAAACTGCCTATCATGGTCGCATTCCCCTTCATTGCCTTAAAATTGCATCCAACCTCTGTGTAACCCAATTTCAGTGTTGACAAATATATCAATATTGTAGTACCTGGCTGCAGCTATAATCTCACTTTTTTAAGGAATAGGAGAAATTGCCAGGGGGTGACATTAGACCTGTAGTATACGGGATGTACAATCTCAATGTGCATCAAGCGTGCATTGCGTGATTATTGACGTCAAATACCGTGTTATCTATGTAACGTAATTTTTGTTCTGTAAATCATTTTGACAGAGGAAGGCCGTAAGGTCGACAGCTACGAAAATCTGGTGTTGAGAGCTTTTATTATAATTGAAATAGAAAAGACACTATATATATATATATATATATATATATATATATATATATATATATATATATATATATATATGTATATATATGTATGGTGTGTCTATGTATGCATTGTATGTAACCGTTAACCCAGGCTCATGGCAGCACGCCCTTCACCCCTTGTCTGAAATTTGGATGGCAAATACTGTATTGTTTATTATACTTCTTCCATTGTCTCTGACTTCGGCGTGACATTGCGGCTGTTGTTCGGCAGAAATTGGAGAGTCCAGACTCGATAAATCAAGAGACACAGGTGCCATTTCTGTTCTTTAACAGCTGGCACTGTCGCGTGCTATGGTGACGATAACAATCCACCCTTCATGGGGGTCTTATTCAAACCTTGAACAAGAAGACACTTCATCGCTGCACGGTCCTATTCTGCATTTGCGAAAAGTTATTTTGGATACTATGTCACCTGAGTTCATAGTCTACTTTACGGCAATCGGGCATGAGCCACTACCAAGCTGATAATCATCATGATGAAGCATGAGTTTGAAGATAGATAGACAGACAGACAGACAGACAGACAGACAGATAGACAGATAGATAGATAGATAGATAGATAGATAGATAGATAGATAGATAGATAGATAGATAGATAGATAGATAGATAGATAGATAGATAGATAGATAGATAGATAGATAGATAGATAGATAGATAGATAGATAGATAGATAGATAGATAGATAGATAGATAGATAGATAGATAGATAGATAGATAGATAGATAGATAGATAGATAGATAGATAGATAGATAGATAGATAGATAGATAGATAGAAATGCATAGCTGAACGTACACTGTAACTGAAGATTAAGAGTAGAAGCCCATCTGGGCTTACATATACCCCCATCCACGAGAAAACAGTAGGTTTACAGATTAGGTCATGCAAATAAATCTATATACATGTATGCATGTGCGTCATAATTTTTCCACACAGACAAGTTCAAATAACTTAAAGCGATTTAGGTATGAAATACGTGTAGAACAATTCAATGTCCAACCGTCAAACTCAAGATAACAAATAAAGTTTTCGTAACTTTTGTTTTAAATAAAGGTAAAAACATTGTCTGCACCTCATACATGTGCATTTTGCAAATACAGTTGTAACTGTTTACAGAACATTAAACTGTATCATACAAGTTAAGAGTCAGCTATTTTGCCTTTTTTCAAGTTTTGGTTGACCCCGTCTGAAGTAACGCAAAATGTATAACCGGTTCAAATTATTGAAGCGATAAGTGTTTCGTGACTTTTGGTCGGATGACTTATCTTATCAAACACGGATACCTAAATTCTGAGATCTTTGACTGTTCCATCGAACACACAAAATATCAAAGACTCAAAGTCCTTCTATATTTTAGGGAGAGCAACATAACCGAGAATTTGTGAATTTGAAGATTTTGTGTTTTGGTAATGAATTCATTATCTACTGAACATTTCTGTATGTTTCCAATTCCATATGAAACACGGAGATGCCTTGAGTGTGCTCAGGAATTTGAATTCATTACGTTAACCAGATCTTGACAATCTTTAGTCTGGGAGGGAAACTCATCCCGGGGAGTGTAGATGAAAGTTCGTACGCCCACTATGATCACTGCATATTTGCCACATGTTGATTGAATGAAAATAAAACAGTTTTAGTGAGCTGTAGCGAGTCATGCTCCAGTGAAATTAGGTCGCATAATACTGGGCTTGTGTACTCCTTAATATGTCCCGGCCTTATGTACATTAAAAGCTTGAATAAACCTTAACACGCGGAAAAGGAGTTTTGTATGCAGACAAGGCGTGGTTTCCAGTCGCTTTGGAAATCAAATATTTCTCAAATAACATAACTGATTTTGAGTCACGAGACGTACGAGTGTGCTTCATTGCTGGTCACGAAGTTGTATGTTAACTTCAGAGGTGCACCGGAATATGTGGATGCACTGACGTGGATTTATCGGAAATGATGAAACAGCTGACGTGTATCCAGTGCATGAGGTTCACAAAATGTGTAAGGGCTGGTCCAACAGCCTTTATTATCATTTTCCACAGACTGAAAAGAGCACAGTTTTTTCGTTACCTCCTTCGCTCCCACAGGAAGAATACTTCCTAGCAGTGTAAAATGATGACCTCCCATTTAATCGACAACGAACAAAGCAACATTATGCAAAGCCTGGCTAACTTTCGTTTTTATTTCTAGTTGTAAGACTGTTCAATCTTAATGCGCCTTTAAATGTGAATTTACATTTAACATAAGGCGTCAGACCATTAACTGTAAATGCATCGGTAAATATAAATGGAAATCTAAGAGATAATTGGTAATTAAACCGTCAGATGAAAATGCGCCCTAAACTACAATCGTTTGGTTGACGGGACATTGGATCCTAACATGAAAATGTGATGCTACATTTAAATGGTCTTCAGAGGTAATGAAACCTGTTCAAATCCACTGAGATGTTTGCCTGAAACTTTCACACTACGTCTTCCATAATGTAAAAGAGAAAATTATGTGGAAAACATCTGTATTTTACCATGCAAATTTTAGAACTGGAGACAAATTTTCCTTAGAGCAAATCTGTGTGCCTTGAAATTAATATAATTATAAATGTAGAGTATTTAAAAAAATTATTCAATGGTCAAAATTTTATTCAATGATAGTTAAATCTATCTTGACCACACTCTTTTGAATTGAAATTGTCTCCATTTCAAGTGGTGAGCGTTGAAGTCTTCCGAGTGTGCCTAATCATCACAATTTCAAAATTCATAACTTTTAGTTTCATTTAGTTCTACGCACTTATACTACAACCCAGTTGATGCTGCTATTGACACGTCTCTCCACAGTAATTTTGAAGATATTCAACATTTAAAGTTCAGATGTATGCCTAATAAACATGAAATCAAATTTTACATCTTTTACTTTCATTTTATCCGATGCACCTTCATAGCACAAACCTTAAAAAAGGAGTCTAATTGACGCCTTTTAGTGAGCATTTTGAATATGCATATATATATATATATATGCATATATATATATATATATATATATATATATATATATATATATATATATATATATATATATATATATATATATATATATATATATATATATATATATATATATATATATATATATATATATATATATATATATATATATATATATATATATATATAAATCAGTACCTGTGCCCAAAAGGTAAGATATTACTCTTAATCAAGCATGGACTGTTAATTTTTCAAACTTTAAATTTTCGATATCTTCACACCTGTAACAGAGATATATGTAATTCTGAGTGCCACTGGTTGCAGCACGGTGCATCTGATGAAGGATATGAACTTGCGGCAGTTAAAATCATGCCGATTAGAGACATTTCACATCTTATAACTTGACTATCATCAAAAGTTACATCCAGATAAATGTACAATTCCAAGGTATATTTATACAGTGAAACTTCCGAATAGAGTGCATCATTGGAACTGGTGAAAACTGCCAATTGCAACTGTAGGGAGGTGCCCAATCCAGAGAGGGTTAGCATTCACATTTTAAAACTTGAATATTATCAAAAGTAAACTCAGATATATCGACCATGCCAAGGTTAACTGATGCAGTGAATCCTTGCTTAGAGCACTCTTGAATAAAAAGACTCACTGCGGGGAGGTGTCCACTCCAAAGAGGGTCGGCCCTTTTAAGTATGGATAAGTATGAACATGTAGAAATAAACATTATTTATACTTGCACATACAATGTATACATAATATCATGGTCCACGGGGAAATGACTGCATGTAAAACATAGAGGTATTAAACAAACCTAGCTCCATCAGTCCCGCAGTGGTTTGGCTAAAGTGGTCAGTTAAGGCGGCCAGAAGTGTACAGATTGGTGGCCAAAACAGTCCTGTAGTGTACTCTTTAGGGGCTGTGAAAAGGTATGTCTCCGAAAAATAACACCCTGCCAGAAAGGTCATGATCCAGAACATCTTGTTCAAGTTATGATTCAATACTCGAAATATGATCTATCATGTTTAAATACCCCCCTCCCCCATCCTATGTTTAGAGGTATCATATTGAAGAAGACAAATTTGTTCAACATATGGGGTCGAACAGATCCCGAGGTCAAAGTCACTTAACCATTTTGAACCTTAATTATCACTGAAAAGGAAGAAATTATCACAACGTTAGTGCGGTTAATCAGATTGTTACAAAGGCTGACATAATAAAGTCAAGGTCTGATGTCAAACTATAACTATAGACCCTAGTGCATAATTATTCGCATGTGTCCTTCAAATCCATCAACTTTACTTTGCCTGACAGTAGCTCAAAGTTGATTGTGAGTTATGGTCAACTGCGTGTATGTAAGGAGTAGTGGGTAAGGTAATTCAGTATAGCTCAAATTATACGCAGACAAAGTTTCCAATTTCTGCAGTATAGGTATATTTAGGTTGATATTACATATGCAAATCTGCCAAGTATATTTAACATAAAAGTTGGACATTCTGATATGTAATTCATTACCTACAAGAAATATTACATCAAATGGAAATATCAAACTTGATTTGGCACAGACGACACAACATGAAGTTATCGGACTTCACTGATATCGACAGGGAAGATCTATGACAAAAGTATATAACTTGTTTTGCTCCATACGCATGAGGCAGATGCATGCATTACTAAATCATGGCATACTAAATAAATTAATTCCCCCATAAAACCGCATATTCTTACTGTTGTTAGTGTCCTAAATTGATATGCTGATAGGGACCTCGTGTTGTTTTAAGTTACTTGCGCACTTGTAACTATATCATGAAACAGACGACGAATTGGTCAAACATATCGATCGAAACAGACAGTATATGTTGATATTAATATACTTGCATTCCAATATATATTGATGCCATATACTTCAAAATTATTAAAAGTATGTCATGACACCTACTCTAGATTGCTTGCCACAGCAGTAACTGCACATCATGTCATATGTCATATAGGTATACATATATCTGATATACTATGTATGTATGTATGGTTTGATATCGATAAAGCACTTTTTAAAGAGCTTAAAGAATATGATGTAATCAAATACCACAATGGTGCAATGTATATTTTAGCTTTTAGCTCCAGCAAATGAAATGCAAAGCATCTGATCCCGGTGTTTTATTTTTTGACCTTGAGCCCATGAAATTCTCAAATATAATGTTGATAATTAACATTTCCATGTATAAACGTAAAACACTCTGTGACAGATAAAGCTACTTAGTTCACATGTATAACGAACTTCTTAGAGTGTAGAGGCATGTGTATTCACGGTAGGCTAATTCTCCATCATAAAGGAGAAACAAATTATATAATCACCATTAAACCTCACACAGAACATGTGTAAAACTACATTTCAACAAGAAAATAGAATGGTATTTCTTTGAAAATAGAAAGTCCGTGCGTATATTTTTGCTTGTGAATAGAGCTCTTTATGCATCATAGAAAATATGATGCTGGCAGTGAAGTATATTATCAGAATAAAAATCACCGTGAAAATGATTTGAGCGATGATGCTGACAGTGATGAATATCGTCGGATTGAAAATATTTAATGATCCCGAAAAAGTGAAGTGACACATAGATGTAAAAATTAATGACATTTCCCTTTCTATAGCTGACGTGTATTGGTGTACCAGAACGCATTTTACTAAATGTATTTCCTGGTATATATATATATATATATATATATATATATATATATATATATATATATATATATATATATATATATATATATATATATATATATATATATATATATATATATATATATATATATATATATATATATATATATATATATATATATATATATATATATATATATATATATGTATATATATATATAACATGAAAACAAAATTGACCACACCCCTCAATACTTCTTTCAACATTCCCACGGCTAGTACATTCCATGTATACTTACAATTACAATCCTGATCAAATAAATCAGACTTTGAATATAATAATGTTATTTGAAGTTTTATTGCATGAGTATATTTATCAATTTACTGCATTTATAAATGTCCTAAATGCTTGAGATTTAGCAATAATTATAGCACTTTAGTTCTGTATATGAACTTCCAACACTGCATTGGTAATTCATAAAACATTTGACCTGCCTGTGAAACAATTCGTAGTGAGCAACGTACTTTTTATATTTTAAATTCAGCATAAGTGAAAACAAGTTTAAAATTATCTGTTTACAATGTTAAAATGATTCTTTATTAGACTAAGTTAACAAGATTGTAATCGTATTTAACCAAAGATAGTTCTTCACATTTTGTTCAAATTATACAAGCCATATGGTGTTCAATAGAACTGAGTAATAGGGAGTAAAGTAATATTTACAACAGACGCTTTTGTGGTTCCTCTGGTCATATGCCAACGGAATATGATCAATATTGTTAATATGATATAGATCCTTTCCACAGGCAAAAGTAGGTAGTTATGTAACAAGAATGGGCTCTTTAATTCATCATTACTTGTGGTAATAACCGATTAGAAATATATACAATGCGCCATGAAAGACAACTTCCAGGCGGACCCAACAACGGTTTTAGTTTTTTCCAGACAGATTAATTGACAGTACGTCAGTCATGTTCTTATATTAATTTGGTAAGTGGGAGAAAGAGAAGTAAAAATGGTGGAATACAAAATGCAAAAATTAAAAAAAAAATTGGTTCTTGAATATAACTTACGAATTCCACCCCCCCCCAACAAAACAAAACAAAACAAAATAAAACTAAAATTAAAAAAAAAAAGCAAAAACAAAAAAAGGAAAGGAAAAACAAAAAACAAAAAAACAAAAAACAAAAACCAAAAAAAAAAAAAAAACAAAAAAAAACAAAAAAAACCCCACTGTGATGTCAGCACATATAAGTGAAGACAAAAGAGATTTTAAGGATGTTTGCTGAGCAAGAATGGTCTTAAAAAAACGATGACGGAGAAATTACTTGCACCTAAATCTGACATTGCTAAAACATGGATATATTTTGGAGTCTCAGCATGGGGTCGCGAATCCTCAATGATATCAGATATATCACCACAACGCTGGTTTATTATTTTTCTGTCTTACTAAAATACAAATCCTAAAATCTGACCCTTGCCTTGAAGCAAGTCACTGAATTTTACATGATCGTGGAGGTGAGTAGTTATAATTATGTTCAGCAGATAACATAAGTCGTAATACAGAGATAACGGAAGAGAAAGAACCAATGGATGCTATTTCTAGTCTTCGAAAAAAACAGGTCACCAGTCATTGATGTAATCGCTCGTGAGTTACTATACAGAGCACAGAAAACATCACAGAACTATTTAATGCATTCTTTGGAGAAGGAGTCTTTCTTGACCAATAAGGTAAAGCAAAAATTGTTCCATTGTTACAAAGGTCTAAAGAACACAAGAAAATTTTTCCAGAGGTATATCATTGTTTTCTGCGCTAAAGTGAAATTTTTACAAGCAGTACAAATAAAATGGATATAAGAAAAAAAGAAAATGAATATCAAGCAAGGTACCAAAACGATTTACTGTACATCATATCTTCAATCTATCCCCGTGGAACGTTCATGGTAGGATGCTCAAACGTGTTTAGTTTATGTCTAACAAACTATGTTCATGTGTTGTGACGAAAGATCGTAACAGACTTTTCATGTGTTTAATAAACACATGGGAAGGTTGCATCTTAAATCATCAGTTTTCTATGTAATTAAATGCCTTAAGTAAAGAAATTGAAAGACATTGCTGTCAGTGGATGCCGATGACTGTTTCTCACATCTCTGCATCCTGCGGCATATTGGTAATTGGCCGAGTGTCCAATAACAATTGTTTACCTTCAAAGGATAATTCACGTTCTAATAGAAAATTCAGATACATGTAATTGAGACGTTAAAGGCAATTTAAACCAAACAAAAATACTGATATTTAGAAATGATGGTAAAAATAAGCAAAATATAAAATAGTAATATGATGGAAAATTGCCTCAAAGTCCTCATTATTATAAATACTTATGGATGTTTCTCTTTTCTTAAGTGGTGTGGATACCAGCTATGCATACTTTGGCATCAAAATCACACACACACACACACACACACACACACACACACACAGACACACACACACACACACAAACAACAACAACAAAAAACAATATCTCTTACTAAGCAAGGGTCGATGAAATGCAGTGGTTTACCTTTTACAGTTTTACCATGGAAGGTTTTACAAGATCTTAGGTCCAATTTTGACATATGGTGCAGAGGTTATCGGATATGCTAACTCGAAAAACACAGAATATATATATATATATATATATATAAATATATATATATAAATATATATATATAAATATATATATATATATATATATATATATATATATATATATATATATATATATATATATATATATATATATATATATATATATATGTAAAACAGGGTTTTTCCCTAGAATTTTCTTAAAGAGTATTGGGATTGCTAAAAATAGCAACAATAGAAAAATTAAAGCCCTACACTCCTATTCAATATAATGGGGATAATGATTTCAAAGCCCTAAATTAAGATGTTAAGCCCTAGAATTCTAGGGCTGCAGGGCTTTGGGGAAAACCCTGATATATATATATATATATATATATATATATATATATATATATATACGGTATTCTAAGTATTTTCGTGGTATTCCAACGAATTCTTATAATATGACAGCATGATGGAAGTGTATAAAGCAACCTCGTTTTTTTTTTATCACCAAAGTGTGTATTTGAGTTTGGTTAAAACTATCAGGAATGCCAAGCAGAGGGCTACAAAAGGCCAGTTACGTAATGTTAAAACCTATCGTGAGCATACTTAGGCAACGTGGGCCACTCATTGAGGAACCTACTTGATTGCTATGGATTCAGTGTTGTTTGGATGTGCCAGGAGGTTTGATTGGAAAAGGATTTTAAAAATTACCTTTTTCGGACAGTAAACAATTGCTTTTTGCAAGATAAGATAAATAACAGACGAAAGTTCTAAACTGCATATTGACACATTCACGGCTCGATGCGAACAGCAAAAACACTCAAGATGTATTTCAAAAAGAAAATACTCAACTGCTTCAGCCGTGTTTAGAGATTTGTACCGTAGTTTAAAGGAAGAAATCGAAAGAAATCATGAGCTTAGTCCCATCACTCCTTTATGTCAGTTATGAAGCATGCAAAGTACAGCAGAATTCCATTTTTTCGTAATTTGTCTAGGGTTCCAAAACGAACTATGTGCATACCAACATTGTCTAGTACTAGTCGAGATTAATAAAGGTTTCAAAGGTTTATGACATCAAAAAAAGCCCACAATAGTATGCCATACGACTATGTTTCTGTTTCACACGTTTTAACCAAGTTATTACTTGTTAAAGCCTGCATTTATAAATGTATTTCTATAAAACTGCTGTTCTACATTCTCACATAATATCTCGTGTATTGAACCGTGGGTCTGAGGCCTTCTAGTACCTAATAAATTTACATTTCTTTCATATCAGCTATGTGAATAGAACGGTATTGACTTTGTATTGTTCCTAATATTTTATTGAGAGTTTTATGGGGTGAGGACTATTTGCGAAAAACTGCTACAATGTGTTTTGCATTTGTTAGAACACAAACGTGTCTCGTGTTATTGTGGTAATTGAATGAGATTATATTATCTAACATTCCGTGCAAAAAACTCCTGAATATGTTCAAGGTGTTGTTTCGTATTTCAATAATCACTAATTAGCGAGGTGGCAATTATATGACAAAAATCCATCCATGTTTTTCTGACATTTTTATCTGTTAAATGCCGTTCACGGAATTTTAAAATACCAAAATGCTGATTTTTTTAGACTGAAAAATGCTAATATGAAAATTAGAAGGATTTATTACTTTGGTCTGTGGCCTAAACCATGTTTGCCTTAAATTCAATGTGCTACCTAGGGGTTTTCAGAAACGTAAAATTAGGAAATCTGCCCAGATATTATGGGAGGCTATAAATAACCAGAAATTGTGGTAAGCTATACTTGGTATATGCTGCCCACGGTCCGGTTTGAGGATTATAATTGACCCGCAGGCAATGGGCATGACCCACAAACCTGCTGCAGGGCTTATTCCATTGTATATTTTTTTGTAGGTAGCGTATAATTGCCCATAGATCACCCAAGTCATATATATATATATATATATATATATATATATATATATATATATATATATATATATATATATATATATTATATATGTATATAATATATATATGTATATATATATATATGTGTGTGTGTGTGTGTGTGTGTAGCATTCTACTATATAATGTTTATACTTCCAATTGTGTAAAAGAATGCCATTCCGGTGCGTGACATGACATACTTTTAATGTACCTGGTATAAATATATTAGAAGATAAGTATATTAATAAATGTTTTCTATACATTGATTGACATGCTTGATGAATTCATCCGCTTCATAATATAGTTGCATATACATGTACATAAATAATTTGAAATTATACATGTATGTGATATCATCAGGCATACTTAGGAAGCTAATGTCAGTGCGAATATACAACTACACGGAGCAATTAATAAATTAAGTGTAATAAGAGTTAATGATGCTCATTTATCCTATTTCATACTGTTGGAGCAAAATAAAGTTATGTACTTTTGTTACACGTCTTGCTTGTCAACATAAGTGATTTCTGATAACTTTTGATTGTACCGTGTGTGCCAAATTCTTGTATCTAATAAATTATCTATTGAAATGAATACTTTTATGTTAAATATTTTTGTCAGATTTCTGTGTGTACAGTCAACTCACTATATGCCAATATTGTAAAAATTAGAAGATATGTCTGAGAATAATTTAAGTATTATTGAACTACCGTACACTCTATTCCTTGCATACATGCTATTGACAGTAACACACAACCAACTTTGAGCGGCTGTCAATCAAAGTTAAGTCGATGGATATGATAAAGTTATGCAATTAAATGTGCGCTGGAGTTCATATCTATAGCCTTACATCAAACCTTAACTCTGCGATGTCAGCCTTTCAAAAATCTGATTGAAGGCTTTGGTGTTATGATAAAGATGGAGCACTATTAGTGGAAATATGGATCAAAGTGACCAAGTGACCTTTGCTTTTGACCTCTGAATCACCCAATATATCAATGCACGAGGTATAATTTGAAGCAGATATGCTAGGTCATGAACTTTCTGGCAATGTCTCAAAGTGCCATTTTTTTCGGAGGCGCAAAGACCCTGGGAGGTATACTATTTGGCTGTTATGGCCACTGGTCGCTACACCTGAGGCCTCCCTAACATAACTTTTAGGACCCCCCCTCCCCAATTTCACTGCTAGACTATATGGTAAAACATATTTGTCTACGTTCCTTTTTCACGGTTAAAAAAAAATGCAAGAAAGCAAAAACACAACAGCACAAGAGCTGATCAATTACTACAGTACCTATAAAGAGTAGGTCTCATCGCACAATTACAATCGGAAAAATAAACGTCAAAAGTCTGCCAATGCAGGCTTAAGCGAATCACTAGAATAGCCCTGTGGGTCTAGAGATTCGCTTAAGCCTGCAGTGACAGACTTGTGATGTTTATTTGTCTAAAAGTGCAGGGCTGTTGTGATGAAATCCCTCATGTTGTCAAGCTCATTGTGGACTGTTTTACCTGGAGTGTTCGACCGAACTCTCCCACTCCTAGGGAATTTATGGAGGGAGGTTTCACATTACAGGCAATTCACCCAGAGATGTCGTGGTCTGTTGGGATCAAGGGCTGGCTCAGATCGCCCCGCAAGGACCGAGATCGGTGTACGGTCCTGCAGCATTATGAGGGGGTTACACAGTTATTTAGGCCTGAGAGATCTGTTCATTGTAAAGGGAAGGAGATTCTGCATATTTTTGGAGGCAGTTTTATTTAGTTGTTGTTGAGAGTTTTTTTTCTTTAGCTGCAAGATTTATGCATATCAAAGCGGACAGCCAATTATACTATGAATGGTAAATTACCTAGGAGACAGGTTCTGACTGTGCAAGCTAATTTATAACGCATTATACCAAAAACAACCTCCCTCAAAAAAAAAAAAAACTAAACTAAAACAAAACAAAACCAGCCCCCCCCCAAAAAAAAAAATATAAATCAAAAAACAACAACAAAACAAAAAAAACCCTAGAAAACAAGCTTGCATAAATTAAACTCCTCCCGTATTGACTTTATGATCACAGGCCCTACATGCTGCAAGACATAAGAGACTATGAAATGACACAGAGGATCTATTGAATGTTCAATCTTGTACCCAACCTAACCTGAATTAACGAAGAATTAATTACGCATGGGAATCGTCGTGGGTTTGGTAATATTACCTGTAAAAAATTGAAAAATATATTGAAAATTTAAACTGATTAGCATAAGTGAAGTGGGCCTAAGCGCAGTAGCTAATACTGCATAGGCTCACTCAGTGCCGAGTTGCTTTAGAAGTGTCAGCCATTTGGTTCCCATTGAAAGGCACTGTGCCATATAATGCTTGCTTCCCGTCTTGATGGCAATTATCTATTTTCTGTACAAAATCGAGTCTTTTGGAAAATTGACATGTGCCTCCCATTCAAGTCCTGCTAAAGTTGGGTACACTGCAGTATTTTTGGCATGATGCTCACATGGCAACCTTCATAGCTTGTGTATGTATGTGTGTGTGTGTGCGTGTGTGTGTGTGTGTGTGTGTGTGTGTGTGTGTGACCGAGCTGTACACCGGGAACCTTCCCAGTGAAGTGATTACTCCACCCTTCCCCAAACAAGTATGTTTTTTAATTTTCCCAGTTGTGTTCATGCCTGATATAGATCCATGCATGTTTATTTTACACTGCGAGACACGACTAATTTCATTTAACGTTTGGAAAATCACAACATTAAACTTCATCTGTTTCAATTTAGCTGCAGATGAGCATTGCTTCACACGTGCCGGACCATTGCATGCCACGGTTGAATGTTACTTCACTGCTTTCTCCCCGTTAATACGCGAAAGCAGCCTATTTAACTTAAAATAATTTGCAGTGCTGGTGGTAACGCAGTACACACAAGGGTTTACACACACACACACACACACACACACACACACACACACACACACACACACACACACACATATATATATATATATATATATATATAATTATTATGTCTGGGTGCCAACCCAGACATATTGATTTTCCCCGCGTCCATGGCACTCAAATTTGTTGGGAGTTTTTCTCAGACACTATTATTCTCAAAACCACCAAACTTCCCATGGTGACTGACCTTACGATGAAACTTTGCCATTGGGTGTGGAATAGTCATGATGATTAAAATTATGCAAATGAGGAGCAATTAAAATTTTAAAAGCTCTATCTCTTCAAAAATATTATAGATAGACACATAGTTCTAACTTACACATAATATAGGTTTAAGACAACTGGCAAATTCAATCGCATGCAAACAAAAGTCGGTGAATTTAGCATACGCTAAATTCACCGAATTTCTCCACAATTCACACATGCAGGCCTTCAACTGCTTGTTGACCTGTGCTTGACCTCCATGGTGCTAGGCTGTTATGTAACCAGACATAATTGAACTGTGAGAGTCTGGCCTCCACACCTATCAGGTCAGACGCAGTGGTGCTCTATGAGCTTACCCTTCAATCCCAACAGAGGCTGGCTGTGTTGGTAAAGTAAACTTGTCTGCACTGTGTAACCAAGGAGACTACAGTCTGTCCAGCAAGAGCTGAGCAATGTTGGCCTGGTGGGGACCTGCAGTTGAGCCACTCACACATAACTTACAAGCAGGGCTCTTTTTAGACTTGCACAAGTCCCTGGTGCATGTCCCTATTTTCCCATCCCGCGGTCCCACCCAGAAGTGCGATACATTTTCCCCTCCACAAAGTTAACTGAATAATATTATGCCAACTACACGGTGTTATTAAGTAGGTCCTACTATTATTTTTTTTTTTAACTGGTCGACACTGCCGCCGTGTCGGTTTCAACAGTAGCAGCTATTGAGTCCTGGTCAGTTCTAATCCCATTATCATTGCGAGTGGAAAGTGGCCTTCGATGAATGCATGGCTAGTCACTGGCCACTCAAGCGAGACAAAGCGGACCGTCTCCCTCCGGCTGCCGACACTGGACGCCCTCTTGCCTGACGCGGTGCACTGCAATTAGACAATCCTTAATCCTTCATTACACAGTAGCTCAATTAACAGCTTCTGAAGAGGAGTGCGTTATGACCGCTCGCTTGTCTGTGTGATAAGAAACACAGTGCAGACCGCCCGGCGCTAATCATCTGGAGTCAATGTTATCTGGTTATATTCACGTTCCACGCCAATCAGCTAGGTAAAGCTACGACGTGTGTTTACTTAAAATTTAATTTAATTTTAATTTAAACATATTTATTTCAACTGGATCGCCCTATAGTACATCGAGATGTCACTAATCGAGGGGTTCTCCAGAACATAGAGTGACACACAAAATGTATATTACAAAACACACAGGACAAAACAAGAACAAAGTTACCCAATTAACAGAGAAGCTGTACACATGCTTCAGATTTGTACCCTGCATACAAAAATCACAGTAGTGGTAGTCATCAAAATGCAAAACAAAGCAAAATAGTTAACTGCAGGTAGAATGTACACACATACGTCCCTGTTCACAATAATACGGACTAGAGGTAGGAAATTTCATAAAGGACATTTGGGAAGTAAGAATTATCAGCGACTAACCCAATTGAAAATTACTGCTTATGCATAACAGAACTAAGATATGAAGCGTCTAGTATCTACGATGTATCTGTGGAAAGCATCACAAATTTGTATGTTGAAGGGAATGGACAATTGGTCGCTACCAAAGAGAAGAATATGAGCTAGTCTGTCACTCGCTGTGTGTATAATCAGATTTGGGTGGACGCCGGGAGCAATAATAGGGATGATGGAGTTGAGTAGTCTAATTCTATAAGTTGAATACTTTGGACAAAAGAACAGGTAATGTTGCAGATCTTCAGTGGGGTAGGAACACGAACATGTAGGTTGTGGGATGATGTTGACTTTAAAGAGGTCAAAGTTAAGTCTCGAGAATCCAAGACGAAGCTGGGTATGACAAATGTTGGCAAATCTGTGTCCTTGGGTATAATAAACAGGAACATGATCCACTGCTAGTAGTGTTGCTTTCAGCTTTGATTTGAATATTTGGAGGGAAATTGAGTCTCTTATATCGGAGGGAAGATTGTTCCACAGTTTGATAGTGTCAGGTAGGAAGGATTTGTCTAAGCGGTTAGTTTTGCAATTGATGGGACGTATGGAGCTAGTGTGGCGGATGTTTCGAGCATTAAAAGTAGGAGGAGTTAATTGAGAGAGATAGGAGGGTGTTAAGTTGTGATACATTTTGTAAAGAAGAAGTAACTTAGAATACTTCCTCCTGCTGGCGAGAGTTGTCCAACCAAGTTCACGTAAGAGATTGGCGCGTGATGTGTGCCTTAATGCACCTGTGCATATTTTGGCAGCTTCAAACTGTATGGATTCAATGAGATCGGAAAGTCCCTGACCGCAGTTGTCAAAGAGCACACAACCATATTCAAGAATTGGTCGAACCATAGTTAAATAAAGTTTAATCAGAGCTTTGCGGGAAAGTTTATATTTGAATCTATGCAGAAGGGCAATTCGCTGGCTCGCTTTGGTAGTAATACGAGTAATGTGAGCATGCCAGGATAAATTGCTACTGAGAGTAATACCAAGATGAATGTGTGAGTCTGCCGCAGGTATTTCAGAGTCTCCAAGACGAACGGGTGGATGGTGTGGTTTAACAAGTTTGGTTGAAAATATGACAGAAAGAGACTTTAAAGCGTTAAAGGTAACACGCCACAACTTTCCCCAGTTATGTATAACAGAGAGATTAATATTCAAGTGATTAGAAGTTTCAATTGGGTCATTAACAACTTCAAGTAGACTGGTGTCGTCAGCAAAAAGTCTGACATCACATGTAATATTGTCAACTAGGTCATTAACATAGACAAGAAAGAGAAGTGGACCCAAGATGGAACCCTGGGGCACACCAGCTTCAATATGTAGCCATGATGAAGATTGGCCATGAATAATCACTCGTTGGGATCGGTTTGAGAGATAACTATCAATCCATGCTACAAGATTATCGGAGATGCCGAGTTGTCGAAGTTTAAAAAGGAGACCGGGATGCCAAACCTTGTCAAACGCCTTGGATACGTCTAGAAACACCATTCTGGCTTCTTTGGACTGTTCTAGGCCGTTATAGATATTGTGAAGGACGTACACAAGCTGATTGATAGTAGAGTCATTGGCCTTAAAGCCAGAGTTTTTGGAAGTGAGTAGGTTATTTTGTGCCAGGTATTCATAGAGTGCATTAAAGACCAGTCGTTCAAACACCTTTGAAACATTACAGAGCAAAGAAATAGGACGATAATTATTTTTAATCTGTCTGTTGGCCTTTTTGAAAACAGGACATATGTTGGATCTCCTCCAAGCATTGGGAAAGAAAGAAAGACTGAGAGAAAGTTGGAAGATTTTTGTAAGTGGTTTACATATCGAATCTGCTGTGTTCTTAAGTAGGATGTTCCCTATGTTATCTGGGCCTGATGCTGAGGATAGCCTCAGGGAAGATAGTACTTTCTTGACACTGTCTTCATTAATGGTAATATTGCGTAGACGTGCCTCAGTTCGGAACGTGAAATCGGGCAGGGGTGGGGCATCAGCGTCAAGGTGTGTTTTGCACTGGCTGGCAAAGTAAGAGTTAAATATTTCACATTTTTCCGTGATGCATGATATGATTTTGTTATCGTCAATGATTGCGGGTATATGTTGGTGAATTTTGCATCCCAGAACAGACTTGGACAGGCTCCACCATTGTTTAGGATTAATGTCTTTCTCATCAAGTCGAAGCTGAAGATTGGAAAAGTAAGAAGAGACAGATTTCCTTATTATGGTCACAACCTTGTTGCGATATTTTTTGTAAAATTGGTATAACCTGTCAATCTTGAGGTGAAGGTCGTAATTATGGGGGCGTGGTTGGTTGGATGCTCTCTTGAAGCGTTTCCATGCACGATTTCGACGTCTAATATGTTTCTTAATGTCTGTAGTTATCCAAGGTTTGTCCTTAGGGCGAATGGTGACTTCCTTATAGGGAATAAAGTCCTTTGCAGTAGATAGGAAGAGATTAGACCAGTAGGATACGGCATCATCAATAGAATCGAAGACATCATGAGCAATGTTCCAAGGGGCTGTAGAAAGGGCAGCATTGAGGTCACAAAAATTTGCTTTATTGAAGTCCCATACTGATCTTTTGAAGGGCTTGTCCTTGTGAAGGGAAAGGGAGAAAGAACAAAAGATTACACAGTGGTCAGAATTTGAGATTGGAGCAAGGGTTCCAGAGTCCAGAACAAGACCTGGGGAATCAGTAATAATAAGGTCTAATAAATTATTCGAGTATTCACTTATCCTAGTGGGTTCATCTATAAGTTGAAAGAGATTGTATTGATTCACAAGGTTGACCAGAGATAAACCTAAATCGCTGCCCTCATGTTGAGAGTTCCAATTGGCGCACCTGTCGTTGAAATCGCCAGTTACAATTAAAAGGTGAGGGTTGTATTCAATGGCAGAGGAAATAGAAGATGCCAGAGACGCGAGAAACGCGTCACGGATTTCTGCAGACTGGCCAGGTGGACGATAATAGTTACCAAATAATACTTTCCCGCGCTGGGTCGAAATTTCAACCCAGACGCATTCACAATCTATACTTTCAAGATCCGGGCGTCTTACACACGGTAGAGAAGAGTGAATAAACGTCAGGACCCCACCGCCTCTTCCCGTTGTGCGGTCTGAACGATACGGAGGTTGGAAGTCCTCGAGGAGGAGGAGGTGATCGGGGTAATGTTCATCCAGCCAGGTTTCAGATAGAGCAATAATGTTAAAGTTACCTGATTGGGCCAAGAGATGAATTTCGTCAAGTTTACCTGTACTTCGTATGCTGCGGACGTTAGAATGAAAAAACTTCAGGTGGTTGTTTGAGTTAAGTGTGGGACCGGGGTTCGCGTGAACGTCGATTGAAGACAGGAAGAACGTGCAAAGGAATAATATAAGGTGCTTTACACAGGAAAAAACGTGGAGAAGTGTGTGTAAGTGTAGAAAAGCCAATGAGGAGTATGAGCATATTATTTGGTTTTCGACACGTGGACCTGGATAGAAGTGTACCGTAAAACGGGTATAATTATAAGAGAAGAGACCTATGGCCACTCGGTATTGATCAATACTAATGCCCATTGTTTATAAACCAAGGAAATGTAAATACGGCAAGGATGCAGGCACTTATCAGTGTAATATTCCGTAGAATGCCAACGAAGTCAACGGATGGTGTATAGAAGCACACAACACCAAATAATTGTTTCCAATGTGTCATTTGCATGTAAGCTTTGCATGGACTGACAAGAGTCAGGCGTTTTATGAATGTCGTTGAGGGTAACATGGTAACATGACATGTAACAAGAAAATGCACATAAAAAAAGAGAGACAAAGATGCAAAAGTAACTGAAAAAAGGGTTGGCGCAATGTTTATGAGAGAAAAGAGCTGTATCTGGATTTAACTCAAAAATAGGAAACTTTGTAACAATAACAGAAAGTATGACTTTTTCAGAAAAGGAGATATTTTTAGTGTGACATTTACGCGTGCCTTGCTTGATATTATCTGTACGCTCCCCCCCCCCCCGGAAAATTTACATAACAATCTATAACTATAAATAATAATAATAAGCAACGATGCATTATCCGAAGTACTATACATACGGTAACCATGCGTTTCATAACAACTGCACCGGAAAACCGTTTAAAAAAAAAAAAAAAAAAAAAAAAAAAAAAAAAAAATCTTCAATTGTGATTATATATGTAACACACAATTCATAATAATTGCACCGTGACCCATTTAGGCTCTTAAGTATCAGCTTAATACTTTATGCATGTTATGAAACACTGTAAGATCTTAACACATTTTGTACCACCGTTTTGCTAAATAAAACGGTTTCATCACACATGTTACCAGCATGTCACATTTCGTGACCAGTACACTGTCCTGCATCCCACAGGGGACGTGTGAGCTTAGGTGGCAAGGACGGGTAAATTATTCTCAGATCAAATATCTGGACAGCAGTGTACGGGAGAAAAGTAGGTTAGATCACACGGGGCAATAATGGAACTTGACTGCAGAATATTGGCAAAGAGGGAGACAAACAAAACAAAAAACAAACAAACAAACAAAACAAAAAAAAAAAAAAACAAAAACAAAAAAAAAAAAACAAAAAAAAAAACAAAACAAAACAAAAAACAAAAAAAACAAACAAACAAAAAAACTCTCACTGGAGGTCCGACACAAAACAGTCTGCTCCGCGTATTGGCGCAACAGCTCAAAAATATATACGATACACACTTGGCGTCTTTCTTACAATTCTTGGGCAGCCTTATGATACTGCTTGAGCCGCCATGACCTTGCAGGGTAGCGTACACAAATGCAATAAAACAAAAACATGTATTGTATGTAAATCTATGCACGTTGAAAGACAAAGTCCAATCTAAACGTCGCCACGGATCTACTAACTGAAAGTAGGCCCATGCTCACACTGTCATTTCAACAAACTTGTACCTGAAACAATAATATAAATGGAAGTCACAAATCAAGGACTGCTTGTGAAACGTCACATTGACACAGAGAGTCATTGTACTATAATGACGGATTAAGTATACACGTCCAGATCCTCTTTGTCATGAATCTGGACAACACGACCCACTCTGTGGTTGACTCCCCAGCTGTTTAGTTCTCTTATAAACAGACGACCGTCTCTGGACCAACAAGATTCAATCTTCTTCTGACGCTTTAGAACACGAGCCAAATACATGATATGAGATCTCTTTTTGGTTAGGTCTTCTGTGATAAAGATATCATTACTGTTTTTTTTAGCATGAAATACCTGTTGCCTGACACGATACGACAGAAACCTCGCTATGATAGCTCTTGGTTTACCATTGGTATTCTGTTTGCCGACTCTGTGTGAACGCCCAATGTCGCTTGGTTCCAAATGAACACCCAGTTTATCTGCAAAACCTCGAACCATCGAATCAGTGTCCTCCTCTTGTCTTTCGGCTTCTTTTGGCCAAAACCGTAAACAGTTCCTCCGACTGTATTGCTCGGCCTCCTCTTGGTTTCGCTCAAGTACTTTAACTTTGTCGGTTAACTCCTTTATTTTAGAATTGGCCTCCTGCAAGTTCTTCTCCACCTCAAAAACTTTGGATTTTGCTTCATTTGCTTTAGTTTCAGCGACAGTTACTCTAACCTCAAGCTCCTCAAGCCTTTTCAACTTAGAGTCTATATCAACAAGTTGGGAACTAACCTCTCTCTTGATAACGTCAGTATTGTACCCTCTGAATACTTCTGCCACTCGAGGATTTAATTTAATTTGGCAATGAATTTGATTTTAAATAGAATACGGAGGACAGTCCAGTGAGACTTGAGCAAGTCTAGGCTCTTTTGGGCAGCACCACATGGCTACCAGTTGTGTGTCTGGCAGGTCAAATGAGAGTGTGCATGGACACATGTACTTGGTTGTACATAAGAAGTAAACCAAGACTGTAATTCATCAAAATCAGTAACTTACCATACATTCATTTGCTAGATAGGGGGTACACAAGTTTCCTTAATGAACTTTGCAAGGGTTTCCCCCATTTTTCTTCTGACATCTTGCTGCACAAAGGGTTGCACAGAAGCAACACTGACCTGTCAGAGATTTTTGCAGTGCTCACTGGGGTTTGTGGGCCTTTTTATTGCCAGAGTATTTCAATTAAAATTCCTAAACCATATGTCTATTCAAACATAAAATAGATTGGTTTCTCTCAAAGTTTATTTTGCAAGTAAAACTCGAGCAGCAGTTGTGTCTCCCAAGAAATAGACAGACAAGGGGTTGTCCATCTGTTGCCCTATTCAGCTTGCTCTATGCCATACAACATGTGACTGTGGACAGCATTGTGAGTAGGGGCACTCCTTGGGTTTTCTTAATCTTAAGGAGCCTTGGATTGCATAATAATGACAAGTTGACAAAACATTTTGAATTAATTTATCACCCATTTACTGTCTACATTCATCCCATGTTGTCTAAGTGGGGTTTAGGACTGTACTATACTCATGGAAATATTTTAGGGAATGCTATATATGATGGATCCTGCTTTGGGGAGTGAAATTTGTATGATATGACTTTTTTTATTCCAAACTCAACATTGACCACTGTTGCATAGTGGTCGTGCCCAATGATCACAGACAATAAAGAACAAAAACAACTCAAGTCAGTGAAGAAAATTTGTCAGTCGATGCATCATAGGCAGCATATCACAGTCATGCATAACGGTGTCCTGTACATCATGCACATGGTAACTTGGAAATGGATGAACTTCTACAGATCCGTTTGTTGTGCCTGTAAAGCAGGCAAGCACCGCTGGATAGGTCTCCATCCCTGTATTCAGACATTAATCTTGAAACAACAGAACATGAAACATTGAATTCTCGAGCAGCCCTTGCTTGGGACAAGCCAACACGATCGCAAAGTCCCACAATTTGCCATTTTCTACCATCTTCTAAACGGTTACGTGTGGTTTCCATGTTGGTCTGTGCTTACACTGGCCAGTGGCACACTTTTCTGACAAATTTTGGACACCACAACCTGGCCATTAAAATCAGTGCTCATGGCACCACAAAAGGGAACTAATGATGCATGACATTCCAAACAGAAACAAAACTGATCAGGTAACATATTCAGGAACATATCGTGCCCACTACTCGTTCCAATAGGGAATTATAGGCACTAGCATATGGCATACCCTAAAATATTTCCACGAGTATAACAAGAGATCTGGTAGCATGGTGCCTGACTGAAACACATAATGAATATGGCCCTGGTTAGAAAGGGGCTCCACATTTGAACAGAAGGAGAATGAAAAATATTTAAATATTTTTTATATTTAATAGCGAAAAAAAAAAAAAGAAAAAAAAAGGAATATCCAGAGCAATATGCCTGGCCACCAGGCCAACCGAGCCCATGTTCTTCTGTTTGTATACCCTACTTATCATATGGATGACCAGTGATGGGCATCAGTGCTGGGGGCAGTGATAGGTTGCCTGGAAGCTGCCTGGCCAGCCTGCAGTTATTTAGACAGACTCCTGAGCTCATCTCTGGCTGGACAGACTGCACATAGTCTGAAGCCTCTCGTGTCTAACCATGGAGGAAGGAAGCTCCTTCCTCCATGTGCAAACTTACAACTTCAGTTTGCAGTCACATTCAGACTGGTGACACTCAAAAGTTAAATACATAGATTGAAGTTGAATTTAATGTGTGACAGTGGATTAGGTAACGTGTTAGCTAATAGTTGATATAAGAAGAGGTTGTCACTTTTAGCTAATAGTTGATATAAGAAGAGGTTGTCACTTAAAAGGTTTTATGTTCCTGTAAATAGTGAACTCAAATACGTGTACTTATAAATACGTGTACATGTATATCACTGTATACACGTTTCACTTGTTTCAGTCAGTTTATGCTTTGTACAAAGCACGGGAGTCTGGTGTTGATGTTGTAACTTTTACTTCATAGTGTCAATGTATCATCATGTTTAAATGTCATGTATTTATTCAAATTAGGGGAAATTAAAATTTGAAAAGCTCTGTATCTTCCAACGTATTACAGATGGACACCAAATTTAAATAGTATATACAGGTTTGCGACACATGTCAATCTAATGGACAGAGAACAAAAACTGTAGCATCTGAAATTATGTAAATTAGCAGCACTTGAATCATTTAAAAGTTGAATATCTCCAAAACTATTATGAATATAGGTGTCAATCCAACTTCAATTTGTGACATAGTTACATCCAATGGAACATGAACCAGAGCTGCAGCATTCTAACTTATTCAAATTAGGTGAATACACAAAATTTAAATGTTGAAGAATTTCAAAACTATAATAGACTGAGGTGTCATTCAAACTTCAGTTGATAGATTTGTAGGTTAGTTGCATCCGATAACCCATGAATCAAAGTTGTAGCAGTTTGATTTTTGCAAATTAAGCAAATACACAAAATTTAAATCTTTGAATAGCTTCTAACCTTTAATAGATTTTAAGAGGTGCCTTTCCAACTTCAATTTATAGGTTTTTGACATAGCTGCACAAAAATATTTTTGCAGGAATTAAAGAAATACTGAATAGGCAATCTTTAAATGTTTTCTTGGTACATAGACTGATTTGCTGACAAGCAAATCAAATTTGTCTAGTTATTATTATTATTATTATCATCATCATCATCATCATCATCATCATCATCATCATCATCATTATTATTATTATTATTATTATTAAGAGGTAGTTTTATTTGGTCATTTCTGACGTTGTATATCATGCCGTTTGTGCTGTTGTCTGGCATCTGACATCAGGAACCAATGTTGCAAAATCTACTGGTTTGCTCTTCCAACAACTGCAAGGCTAAGACTGGTTGCAAGATGCTGTGGCCTTCTATCCATCCAGTAAGTCTCGACATACTTGATAAAAAAACAGCTCAACTGGAAAGGCGAAGTTCATGGTACAGACATAGTAATTGGTTAATAATGGAATCGCCCGGCACAAAACCAGTGTGATTGGCAGATATGATAAGATTATTTCTGAAAAAGTTAAATACATATTTGAATGCTACTCCTTCCATTACTTTGGCAGATATAACTAGATTATTTCTGAAAAAAAGTTAAATACACATTTGAATGCTATTCCTTCCATTACTTTTCCAACACAGCTAATGAGTGTAATGTGGCGAGCACAGGTACAAATGCTTGCATCATCTTTTTGTGCAAAGGTGTGATATAGGCTCATTTCCACAAACCAGGAAATTTTTGAAGGCGAAGAGTGAGATAGAATAATTCAGTAAGTGATCCACTATTAGACTCTTCTCCTTCTTGGAGGATAAGGGCATTTATACTGTCTGGCCCAGTGGCCTTTGTGATGTCAAGACGTTTTAGACTATCAAGGACTTCATCCTGGTTAAGGTGGCAAAGGGCAAGCTCTATCTGCACTAAGTCAGGATCGTATCTTCATTTCATATATAAAACTACCTTAAATTCTCTATTAGAAGACACATCTCTGTTAGCAGACGCATCCCGACTTTGGGACATCTACAGGGTTGTAATCTCCGACATGTTGCTCGGCAGAAAAACTGTAGTGGAAGACTCACCACAACTAGGCTGCTAAATTAAAGTAATCAAAATGAAAAGTTCCCGCACGAGTTTCATGTTTACCACTCGCGCAATTTTGCACTCTAACTCATCAACAACGGTTCTTTTCCTTCATTGTCATGTGCTCTTAAGTCATTTTATCAATATTGCAGAAGCATGTTTTACCTTTCTTTATGTCTGAGGCATTTTTATTCATAAATCATCAATCATCACACTCTCTATTAAAAGACGCATCCTGACTTCATCATCGTCGATTTGGAAAATGAAAAAAATGTATTCAAATGCACGCCGCGGCTTCAATTAGTGAATTTACGGTATAAATCTTTCAAATGGCAAAGATATGGACAATCTTCACATACAATAAAATATTAACACAGTATACGTTTCAATTGCAAGTTCGGATTTTCCGGAAGGGTAAAATTTTTACATTTATCACGAATATCTACCAAAAAGTTGTATTCATAAACTTTGATTTTTTCCCAAGAACCTTTATACAGACACTTTGGGACCGTCGTTTAGTTTTTTGTTTCTGTATATTGAATGTTGCCGCCTGTTTGAAATGCTGAAGTACAGAGAACAAGTGAGAACGAAAAGGGGTTATTTTTAAATTCCATATCTCGTGAGAAATTCCATGTATAGAAAAACTGATCTGGCGATCCCCAAATATCTATATGAAGCTTCTTAGAAAAAAATCAAGTTTGTGAAAACAATATTTTGGTAGATACCCGTGATTCATGTCAAAATCCGACTTTTCAAGAAAATCGGAATTTGCGTTTTTAACATGTGCTAAAACGCTGAGACAATTTGTGTGTTGTAAGTAAGTTGATTTAATGTGTTCTTGGTAATTATTTCAAATTCTTGTATATCTTGTCCAGGCTACTTGGTGAAACTTTTTATCTTTTACCTTGCCCTGAGAATTTTCCGTGTTTTGCAGCGAAGATACGAGTTGTACTAGGACAGGTCAGAAGGTCGAACGGTTATTCTTTTACTGGGAATGGATGATATGACTGCTTCCAGGAAGCTGTTGGACTGGAACTTGCAACATTCGTCCATATTGCCTGGCACAAAACACAAGGTTTGTTTGGCTTGAGGTGAGTCACATTTGTCAAAATTGGCTTTTTTTTTTATCCCCATACGTCGATGGGATTAGACATCATTTTTACGCAGAAAGAGTAAATCGATTTCAACAAAGCAGTAATGACAATAGGGGTGATCTGGGTTGGTTTAATTTCTTGGCACACAGCCTTTTGTTCTCATGATGCATGTTTGTGACACCTAGCAACCTATGCCATTTGAGGTCAAGTGGGTCAGCAAAGCCCATTACATTACAGTGAACCTAAAAGTTTCACCCTGCATATGAGGACGAATTTTGGAATTATAATATTCTCATCTACCTGAAGTACATATCATTATCTTTAGAGTGCACCCAGGTGTGATAAAATGAAATTTTAATGCTTATTTGGCAACAATAGAGAGGTTAAATTTATATCTGCTAATTCCCCATATTAATCTATAGACAAAAAGTGAGGGTCATGGAAAGTGACCACGAGATGTGGGCGGTCAACCATGAACAGGATGGGCAGCACCACCTTCAGGCAAATTTAGAGCTAACCCAGATATAGACTATTGGCTATAGGTGGTAAAACTGGAGATTTTTTCACAAACAAAAGCATGTGGGAATCCATTTTGATCCGAGCAAAAGGATGATAATTCGAGTCAGTCTGTTTATATGTGGGTCAAGTAAATTTGATGTTCACCACTGTTTTAACACCAGAACATGTGTCAAAATCTGCACTGGGGTCTCCAGCAAGAATCATACTCTGGACTCCTGCTCTTCTTGCAAGATCAAGCCATTCTTGTAACTTGTCCAAAATAAAAGGTTAGAATTTGGGAGCATGTACGAGACACCAAGTAAGGATGTACTGTTTATGAAGTCTTATGTCAGACCAAACAATTTCAACACCTTGGACTTCAAGATCAGGACGATGTGAAACCATAAGTTCCTTAGAAACATAAAGTGTTATACGGCCACCAATAAAGCATCTAGATACGAGCATCCTTCGCCTGGCCCCCCAAATGAAGGAACTGGTTGCTGGGGCGGGGACAGGACCGGGTCAATGGCTGTTGGACGGAACCGAGTGCCCCAATATTAATGACTGCACATGCATGCGCCATTTCCCATGCCACACATTGTACACATTGTGCCGTGTCGGGTCATTTCATTTTTATTCTGTTTTTGTGCACTACATTTCTACGTATGGATGCATTGGGCATGACTAAAATTCCGTCTGGTCTTTAAACACTGTCTTCAGTATGAAACTGCAGACATTACATTACTGAGAAGAGAAAGTTTACTGGAAATAATTTTCTCGATTGACGATAACTAAAAAATATCAGTTCAACTCTATTTAAGAAGGCCAAGTAAAAATATGCCATGATTTCTGACAATGGCTCTCAATGCAGATCTCTGAGAAAAGGCTGGGGACGTTTTGTGACTGTCCATAGTTTTGTAAAACGTGTTTTATGTTCTCACTATTGGCAGACTCGCCAAATTTAAGAACCATCGGTACACATTCATACAAACTGACTTGACTTTTTAAAAACATGTATGCCCGATGATCATTTTGTGTAAACGTACTTTTTACACCGAACCCTCCTTGAGAAATTGTTTTGTCTTAGCATTACCCCCATGGACATTAGCCTACACAAAGGCTATTTCTTTTTGTTTTGTTTTTCTTTTCGAACCATTTCTCATTATGTTGTGTGTTTCTCTTTCAGCTTTCAGGTACTCCAAAACGTTTTGTGCCGGATATATATGGTGTATCTTCGACAACTATACATATATTATAGCCATACCCTTAGAGAACTCATAATTTTCTACTTGATAGAAGGATACATGTTCAGAAACTTTGGTGGTGCTTTTGCAAATTGCCTGACTGACCTGTTAAACATTGGGACGACATGGAAAACGCCACATCTGTCGCTGTCGATTCCCCAAATATAAAGACAGAAGACCTTGCAGTTTATCTAAAGCCTTTGACAAACACACTTACAGTCTTAGATTTAAATTCAAAGTTTAAATGCAAATTTGAAAAACTTAAAATATTTATTGATGATTTGGCTAAAAACAACATTGAATTTAGTGCCATTTGCCTTCTGGAGACCTGGCATGAAAATTGTTTGTCGGCTGATTCCCTATTCATATTGAAAATTACATGTTGAGTGTTATGGATGCAACATGCATTTCACATGATGGATGGATCATTTATTAACACGAAGATTTTCAATATGTGAAAGCCAGTTCATAGACATAACTGGTAAAAGAATGAAACAAAAGTTATCATGCAATATCTATAGACCCCTGCGAGATAGGAAAGAAGATATTGATCTTTTTATACATGAACTTAAGGCAATACTTGAAAGTATATCTCTGGAATCATCGGATAAAATCAACATTGGTGATTTTACCATTCACCTTTTTAAAGCTTAACACAAGGCTGAAATATGCTGAATACTTATACGTTTTCGACTGCAATAGATTTACTCCAAAAATTACGTTGCCAATTAGGTTAATTGAGAGAGGTGCCACTGTAATTGATGATAAATTTTCTAGTCATCAAATAGCAAACAAATGAGTACGTCTGGTATTATACTCTCAGATGTATTTAACCATTTTCCTTCCTTTACACGTATTAAAATAGAACTAGATGCGAAAGGTCCGCGAAACTTCGTAAAAATACCAACTAAAGATTCTCATTCATAAAATGTAGTTACAACGAAATTGAAAACGCAAATATAATGTAAAGCTTTAATTTTGATTTACTTTGTGACCCAAACATAAATTATGACATATGTGAAAAGATTATTTGTTATGCCAAAGAAAAACATCTTTCCATTATGTGTGTAAAATATAGTAAATGTAAAAACAAACAGTTCCCGTTGGTTGCAAATGGTATCCTTTAGTCCTAAAGATTTTGTGACTCGCTTTACAAGAAGCTTAAATGCACTTCGCAAGACAGGACAAACAGACCAAAACAAAATTTTAAAGTCTACATCAGTATTTTCCATAAAACCATTCGTTTACAAAAAGGGAATTAGTATCATTTTTCAATTCGAACAATGACACTAAAAAGACCAAAAGATAAACTATCGCTGCAAATTGTAATGATTTTTTTCACAAATATTGGCCCCAAGCTAGCCACAAAGTTAAGCTCATCGAATAAACCTTCGTATTTCTCCTAACAAATCCAACAGAGCATACTTTTTCATTTGCTGAAGTTGACTCCAGTGAAAGCACACAAATTATACAAAATTATAAACCAAAACCAAGCACTGAGCAAGACAATTTGTCGACATAGCTTCCTTCTTTAATCATTAACAAATTCAATTTTGGAAGTAATTATAAACCAATCCTTTACTGGGATATTCCCCCGACAAATTAAAAATTGCGAAAGTGATCCCATTATACAAGAAAAGGAGAACTATTTTATCTTAGATGATTACAGGCCTATTTCCTTGCTTCCTGCCATTGCAAAAAATTTTGAAAAGGTAGTTTGCAAGCAACTTTACCATTATTTTGCATATAAGTCGCTTTTTTACACTAGCGAACATGAATTTAAAAATACAATCGACCGAAATAGCTGCTTGGGAATTGATTGACCGTCTCATTAATTTCCTTGTCGCCGGTGAATTGCCCATCAATATTTTTGTAGATCTGTCGAAAGCGTTCGATATTCTGGACCATAAAATTCTCTACCACAAACTGAAATAAAAATTATTATTCAGATATACAATAAACTACTACCTGCCTACTTTCAAAACATGTTTTCAGCATTTCCACCAAATCATCACTATTTCGTAACAATACATCCTCCCAATACTTACTAGAGCAAGATCTTAAAACTGTAGCTTAAAGAGATGACATACCACATTTACTCCGTAATTCACCTCCCTGTATTATAGACAAGATATATACGCATTCGTATTTTGGTTTTTGCAAAGTATGTGAAAAGTTTCTATGTCAAAACATATGTGGATGTATGTACTCTCTCTAACTGGTATGTGTGCAACTCCTAAAACCTCTTTTTTGTTATCTCCCCTTTTATATGCTACATTTTGAAATTAATCTTGCCAAATACCCAAGTTCTTGATGAAGTGTTGCTAGACAGTCATTTTTTACGTGGTTCCGGCGATAGCGGAAACTTATTTCCTTAGCAGGACTCATCCTGACACAATTCCGAAGCTATGTATACTGATTATTAGTTTTTTTTATGTCCGCATTTTTGCTCGATGTTACATACTTTTCACTTGTCTATGTTTTGTTTATATGTCAAAGAAACATGTTGTGAGTTCTTTACCCTTGGTCGTTATAAATCATTTCAAAGCCTAAAACATGTGATGATTTGCATAGACTGCATGGGGCTATGTACCTGAGTGAAATAAAGAGATACCAAGGATAAGATAAGCGACGGTGTGTAGGATACATACACATACCAAAGATCAGCGTAGTGATGGTGTGTGTACACGAGTATGTGATATATAGATAGCATAGATCAGATAAGTGATGGCGTGTATCTGGGTTTGTATGGCACATACAGATACCATGGGTCAGGTAAGTGATGGTGTTTATCTGGGTGTGTATGATCGCTACAGATACCATGGGTCGGCTGAATGATTATATGTGGTCCCGAGTGCGTGGATCAAATGAGTGAGGGTGTGCATACTTGAGTGTGTATGACACTCACAGATAGCATGGGTTAGGTAAGCGAGGTGGTGTGTACCCGAGTCTGTATGATACAAACAGGTCCGAAGGATCAGCTGTAATAAGTGCTGTCTGCAAACCAACCTAGAAAGTTGTGTAGGCCGTTTTAGACTTGCTGTCAGGAACCTAAACAGAACATTATCTTTGTGATGACCAGGCCATTTTGGGGGTAACCTTGCACATGTTGGCTCCATAGTTTAATTTCAATCCTTTATCTTGATGTCTGGTACGATTCCAGGTGAAAACTTGTAGCTACAACTGTCAAATTTACTCTTGAATACCACATTTATATACAATTGCAGCGAGGTCTATCGCAGCAGTGAAGAATGACGTCGAATCACACCGAGCAAACAAATCTACTTTGCAAGATACTTTAATAAGTGTTGTAAGCAGAACAGTTTCTATTATTATAAATCAGAGGGAAATCCGTACACGTGATTGGTTAATTGGGCATGGGACAGTTTTGCCTGTCCACTTCTGTGAAAGTACTGTCCACCGCTCACTGTAGCGCTAGATGGCGCTGCACCTCTGATGTCGCATGCTTTCTTGAAATGTGAACTTTTCTCCATGCTTGCCATCTTGCCTTGTGTGCCAAATGTATAGAATGTGTGTTATTAAAATCTATTAAATGGAAGCTGTGATGTTTTATTGTTCTTCGGTATAATAAAACAAATGGTGCCCTTGGCCTTGGGGGACAGGAAGAATTGTGAACCTTCGGGATGGACTGTCCACCCTCCGCTTCGCGTCGGGTGGACAGACCATCCCTCAGGTTCACAATTCTTCCTGTCCCCCTCGGCCAAGGGCACTATTTGTATACTGTCTCTGTCCCCGTTTATCCAGCCGACCCCTCCCGTGGATAGGACAGCTCGAGTGTATACACCAAATGACAGGTAGACAGTTTCCTCTTTTGAGTTCTCATCCGTCACCAGAGGCCCTGCAGGTCAGACGTTACCTGGCACCCTTTTATATGGCCATTTTTCTCCTTCAGGAGGGGTGACCTACTGAAAGGGGGCCACTTATGTATTCTGATTAACGCCGACTGTGGCCTACTATGCATACACTAAAAAAACAAACTGAGAAAGTTCTGTAAGCCTTTTTCGACTCGGAGGTTAGTGTTATAGCGAATATAAGCGATGGATGTATGTATTCAAAAACTTCTAAACATATACTGGTTCTGCATATTATTTTGCCTTCGCCTCCCCCCTCCCTGCTACCCGTCAAAGTTTCAAGTTTGAGGTTTCACTCCATGATTTACCAACAGCTCAAAATTTTGTACTTCGACCTTTTCTCCATGCTAGGACCAACCCTATTATCTGCGGAGCGTTGATGACCTATGGCGCGTCATTCTTGTACCTCCCACGTACAATAAACCAAATCAATGCTGCCCATACACTGCAAGGTTTCTGCTCTCTTCCGGTAGCAGATTACTGGAGAGAACGTTCTCCCTTAATGTAGGAATACACAGTCGTCTTACCCATCACTATCGAAAAAGCTGTTATGGTTAAGAACTTGGCTTACTGGAAGATTTGCCCACGTTTCTTAGGATCGAAATCCGGTAAATATCGTTTTTCGCACAGCAGGAACGAGGGTATTTTTAACGAGAAGTGTATTTCTGGTATCGTGAAAAGTTGAATGGGAAAATGACATTTCTTATGTTGAATGGCTTCTGACCTAAATCTACCGGTTTATGAGCAGTGCCTGGACAGTAGCTAATTTCTATTCAAAATATTTTCTGTTAACGAAGATTTAAAGTTAAGCCAGGTGTCTTAACATATAACCTTACCAATGATACCTATCATATCCATGACTGTTTTTCTTGTGGTGGGCTAAAATCAAATGTTCGGAGCATATTATTCATCAAAACTGAGAATCCATCAGTCTTTTTTGCACAGCCTGCAAATTATCGCATGGCGATTTACCAAAAAACTTGTTGGTAGTAAGACGAAGCGTACTATGTCAGACTTGTAAATCTTCAGATTCAATAATTTCCAGGCACTGGCCACCTTATGTATCGCAGAAACTGTTGTTACGGTTGCTTTATAAAAAGAAAATGAACTTTCAAACCAAAGAAGTAACTTTACATCACCAAATGGTATTTCTGCAACTTGTAAAATATATTTATGGAAATGTTAGTGTGAGGTTGGTCTACTGGATTGATATTAGATCTATTTCCATGGTTCTCATACATGCATACATATAGATTTGAAACATAACCATGGTATTGGGAGATAAAGAATCAAATTTGAAACGTCGAAACAAGGGGACTACTAATAATGTTACACTACTTCTTAGTCAAGCTGCAGCCTCTTTATCACAGTGAGAAATGATATGATTTCAGTTTGTCAAATCTTTTCTGGAGGTTATCACTGCTTTTAACGTTCAAAAGCTACTGCTATTATATTGATTTGATGTGCAAACATCATCTGAATGAATGACGTCACCCGTCGATCTCACCTACATCCTACATATACGTGTATATAATTCTGACATCGTCAGTCATCAAAGCTGAGAAATTTCAAGGTTTCCTTCGCGTTTCTCTTCCGTCGAAAGTCCTCAAGTTTCTTTTCTTGCGCCTTTAACAATGCTTTAAGCCTGCCAATGCGTTTTTCGTGAGCTTCTTGTTCTTCTTTTGTTACTCTCATGGTAAGTTCTGGCTCTTTACCAATTCCTCCAGCACGGACCTCATCTCCGTATCTGCAAGTCATAGGTTCACTCTTAACGGTGACATCTCCGAAAGCATTGATTCCATTGGCCGTTGCTGTTTTGGATGGTGACTTTAGGTTCTGTGAAGCAGTACTGAACATTTGGTGAGAACCTTGTGCTGCCGATGCTGCTTTTGGGTATATGTCTGAAGTATCTAAGATATTTGGTGAGATTTTCCCTGTATGCAACATCGAGTGACCCACTTTTGAAACTGTTTCCCCTGGTTGGGTGGCCAATAAGCTTGCGTGTGTTGTACTGGCTTCCCCGGAAGGTGCAGCGTCCGCGAGCGGCGTAACCATCAGGCCCCCTGTGTTGCTACGAATGAGAAGGTACCTATGTTTTCTTTGGCCAGACTCATGTACTCCCCCGCTCGCCCTGTCCATTGGACAGCCTAACATCAATGGCTTTGGACTTGATATTATTGCTGCGCTTTGTTGACCCCGAGTTCCTGCAGTACTGAATACACGACTGGCTATTGCCGCCAGAACCTGCCAACCTCCCTCGGTTACTTTTGGTTTTGCAGAGGTGAAGTTACTTGCGGGAGACAGAATCGACATCTGATCTTTTGGCATTGGTGTTTTCTCCTGCCTTTTAGTCTTTTCTTTGCTCTTTGACTCTGCTTTCCTTTCTTTAACACGAGAAACGGAACTGTCATGCCTGGGAAACTTCTTTTTTGTCAACCGAGTTTGCTTGCGACTCTGAAGCTCCTGTAACTGCTTAAAATGCAGACTGTTTCTTCCTCTCATGTATAGTCTGTCAAGCTTAACAGAGCATAACTTGATCTGCCTTAAAAAGTCCCCACCAAACTCTGCATTAACTTCCTTATCCTTTATGTTTGAAAAGGCATCGTCTCCAAATTTACGTTTGTTCTGCTGGCCAATATCTAACCCAGATTGTTTTCGTTTATAGCATAGTGGCCCAGGTTTATATATCTGTTTGATTTCACTGGCACATGATGCTTTTACATGCTCTTTGACATTTTGAAATACTTTATTTCGCTTTCGTCTGGGTAAATGCTGAGGGCGAAGGTGCATGACACAACAAGAACATTCCCCTGGTTTCTTCTTGGCTGCCATTCGCTGTGGTAGTAACCTTTTAATATTTTCCTTCCGATCAGCTCTTCCGTTTTGCACATCCATCTTGTCAGTTCCACTATGCTTTGATTCTTTTATCATTTCAGTACATGCTTGTTTGCCAACCTTGTTCTGCATGGCAATTTCTGCCGAATTTAAACTGTAGACGGAATCTATTTTTATCTGTGGAGAGCTTTCACGCATGTCTTCAGCAGTCACAGATGATGTCGCATCTTGACTTGAGCAGTCTGTTGTCGTGCTTGAGGATAACAAAGTTCCTGATACACTTCCTGATATGAGAGTTGCAGTCGGTGTTGACGCCTGCATCTCAGATGTTTGCATTGGCACCTCATTCAAAATCGAAAAACTGGTGCTTGAAACATTCACATTTGAAGATTGAATTGACGACAGACATTCTGGAATATTCTGAGCTGTTGATAAAACTACAGACGCAGCATCGTGCGAAGATACCGAGGTAACGCTTGGCATTCCAGCAATACGAGATGCGACATTTGCTGTCAGAGTCTTAGCGATGGTACAAGCGGGTTTGCTATGCGTCACACTGAGAATTGCCCTCGCGGTTTGAACCTCTGGCACCAGACCTGATTGAGACATGAAATGTACAGCAGCAGCATTGCCCCGTTCCTTGTTCTGATGTACTGGGTGAAGTACTTCCTGGTCCGGAAAGTATGTTCCTGGACTAATCACCTTTAGTCCTTCAAGATCGGACTCGTTAACAACTCTTTGCCCATTATGCGATGTTGACGGGTTCGCCGTCACTGTTGAAGGAATGAATGAAAACGGTGTCGTGAAGGATAATGCTAAAGGCACCAGGACACTCTGCACAACACCATTTATGTTCATGTTAATCATCTGATATGTCAGCTCTTCTCTTCCTGAGGACGCTTCGGTAGAACTCCTGCAAAAGTCACATTTACACACACTGTACATAAAATACTGTCACAGAATCATTTTCTATGTATCACTGAGGTTTATTTATGTTTGAGGGGTAAACAGAGTAATAGTAACTGGTACTGTTCGGTTTTAAATATTTCCCCAGCGCCTCTTCTGATGTAATGAGTTCAATTATTATATTTATGTTTAAAAAGTACCGTGTAATGGACAGATGACCCTTGGCCCTATGTGATTTGTTGGATAGTTCATCCCTTACTAGTATCTGGTTGTGCTTTATACTTAACTGAATTTATTATTTGAACTGTCCATTGAACCTTTTCACAAAAGGAGCTGTCAGTGTGGCAGCTGGGCCATGACACATCAGGCAATACAAAAGCTATTGACCTGTGCCTTAGCAGCATCATACAAAATGAATTAATTTGTGAAACAAGACCCCAAATAACATTATGGCACTAAGGAACGCAACGAATTTTTGGGACCTGCAGGTTAAAATCAGGCATACAAATTATGCCCCAAGATGTGGGCTCAGTTGCGGTAAATACTAATTGGGTACAATTTCATAGATCCAGCGCAAACAGTGCCTACGTTTGTGTCCAAGAAATGTGTTGGAACTTTAAGCTAATGTTTAGAAACCATCCGTATTTACTCTCATACTAAATTTAACAATTCATAGAAATTATGAAATCATCACAAGATGCACGTGTTTTGGATAAAGTTCACAAGCTGCATCTCTGTTAAAAACATCCGGCAAAGTTGAAGTCACCATTTGTTTTGAGATATCACGGTAATGACAATCACTGGGGTGGCCCAAAAGAAAAAAGGGGGACTGTGGCAGTCCTGTGCTCAGCTGACCTTGACTACACAGCCTGAAGTGGTACTGTGACCTCCGGAATAATATTAAGGTCGCCTTTCTATAAATCACTGTTTGCAATATCAGTCTTCATTCGTACAACTCAGGAATCATCATTTTTGATACGGAACGTGCAGGATCCATCATTTCTAAATTATAAGCCAGGATGTCAGTTTGACCACGTATACGTAAGAATACGTACAGGTACTTTCCTATTAGTGTTCAACAGTACCATATGGACCTAGGATCCATCGTTACTAATATATGAGACAAATTGTTAGATTGACATTTTAACGTCCCTCAAGATCAAATAACAACATAAAACGACTCCCCATAGGTACATTCCTGTATAGTTTACCAGCGAGCACAGACCTACCGAAAAAACGCAAAGGCACACAAAAATTTCTAATGAAAAAAAAAACCAATACAAAAAGTGTAGTCCCACCTGGTGAACAAATTAAAGTGTAGGGGTCACCACAAGTGTGCCTATGCAGTTTCGTATCAATTGGCCAAGCAGTTTCGGAAATAATAAGTCCTTTAACATAAACATCACCAGATATAACAGGAAGACGTGAATATCCCAGTGTTTTGGTTAGCCCCCACATTGGGGGCATATTACCCTTTCAAAACCTGAAATACCTTCTGAGATAAATCATTAAGGGTCACAAGGCTTGTTTATTTACATGTAAAATTAGTGAAAATCTGGTTCCCCCCCCCCCCCCTGAATTTCCCTTCATGTGACCCCTGCAAAACGTCCTAACGAAAATACTGTATCCATTAAGGAATACATTATTCATTGAATATCTAACGAAGATAAGTTTTCACATTGGCAACATACAAATAAGTACTGTCAAGAAAAAAAGAAGTGGACAACAGTTTTTAACAATGTTAGAGAAGCTGCACCAAAAATCCATGCAAACAGGAAAAATCTAAGAAACACAACAACAAAAATTGTGAAAAATCGAAATATCACTGGAGCAAGGCTATTGGAACCGAAGGGATAAAAACTCACCCAAAGTACACCACCACTAAGTCTGAAGTGAGTATGGGTGATGGTTTTAGAGATGTCCAAAACTGAACTACTGCTGGAATCTCACTGAATTACATAGTAGTCAAATGAATGAATGCATTAACTGGTAAGTACTTGAATTAAAAAATTCATTAAACATCAGGGATAAGGGGCATACACACGTAGTGAAGATATTTTCCTCTTTCAAAAGGAACATTTCCATCACGTTTCAGCACAATCTGAGTGACGATATTGCAAAAGTCGAACAGTTGCAAAAGCATACAAGGTTGGTAAAATTAGAAGAAAAATGCAATGCCACCCATTGAAAAACGTCAGATCCAGGGGGTTCAAAGATGTCCCGATATATGCAATTTTGAAGCATTCGGCGGAGTTAAATGTGAGAAGATTTTCTACGATGGTACCAAAAAATGAATTGCAAACTCATTAAAAATTAAAATCCCTGAAGCGTGACCATTTGAACAAACTGGACAAAGACCCATACAAGGTACATCCTACCAACTTTGAAATGAATGTGGCAGACGGTTTTGGAAAAGATGTCCAAAACGTGAGTTACAATTGCAATCCCCCTTGACAAAGATGTCGAAAACGGCAAAAACGCAAAAATCATATTGATCCTAAGCAATTTCAAAGCAATTGGCCTGACAAAATCGTCGGGGATTTTTTCACGATCTTGAAACAAGGGAACAAGAAAGTGAAGTAGTCACTAGAGCACGACCTCTTTCAAGATCTTGGTGGGGACCCATCCAAAGTACATGCTCAATAAGTTTGAAAGAGTATCTGGCAGCCGGTTTAGAAGAAGTCTAAAGTGTGAATTGTGGCCGGATGAGGGACGGATGGATGACGGACGCAGACCCATCCTACAAGCCCAGCTGATTATAAGTCAGCTAAGCTAAGTCAGTTTCCAAAGGATTTTAATCCATCCCAAAGTATATTTCTGATTTTAAAATAGGTAGCTCTGATGAATCTTTCTTGTTATATCACAGTGATGTCATCCCTAGGATTGACACTCAAGGAATTTCTTCATCATGACAACAAAACGCAAGATTTTCATGGGAATCTATCCCATTATGAGGTACATCCTTGACAAAAGAGAAAAACGATTCTGCTGCCAAAAATGTACTGGTAGATACAGCAGAAACCAAACCAACCCTGGCGACGTTTAACGTCGTAACGGTTGGCTAGTCAGAACGACCAAAGACGCAGGGGACAACAATACTCTCCTGCACTTCGTTTAGTATAAAATACAGTATTACAAGCTATCGTGTTATTTTTGAATGAAAATTACTGTATTTGCAAGAACACTCACGCTGAGGTGTTTGATGTATATTCTAGTACAGCAGCTTGTTGTATCCCACTTCCCATCGCAGTCCCCTGGGTCATTGCACTTCCAAACCCCAGGGAATTTGCAGATGCTGTTAATGGTGTAACCTGCATGATGGCTTCACTGACGTCACAGGGCATGCACTATACTCGCAGGTACCAGCAGATTCATAGCGCTACATTTCACCTGCAAGTAAGACAAGTATTTTCAATACTAACATTACGAGAAAATTGCTATGTCCTCATTTGTTCATTCATTCATTCATTCATTCATTCATTCATTCTATTTTTTGACTGTACATACATTATGTCACACTGAAAACATTTAATAATGCCGCTGCTGCAGCCAAAAACAGTTATCATGCACGTTTCTTGGACACGCACTTTACTCGAAATTAGGCGTGAGACTAGCCCTCTACATAAGGACTTTGCCGTTTCCTGTGGAACAGTTAAGCCGTTGAAAATCATGCAGACGAGGGGTATAACAAATTGTGTACTGATCTGGCAAGCATTTTCGTAGTTGGGTGAGAGTGAGACTGAAAAGTACCTCCAACTAGTAGAACTTTAGTAATAACATTATTGAATTGTAAACCACTTCAAGTTAACACCATTCTGACAGGGAGACATGGCTCAGTGGTCTTTGTCCAGCGAATTTATACTAAAGAGAACCATTAAACAAGAATTTGTGGTTAGTACATAGTCTATGTATATATTGTAATCGAGCAACCTACTAAATTGGATGATTCATGTGACCTTGCTTTATTACACAACATGGAATTTATCTGTCAATTTGCGGATATGACTTGAGTTAAGTACCTAGATAACAAAAAAAGCATTCCAAATGTATTTAAATAACTTCCATACATGTAGTTCATATTAGCAATTAAAAATCATATTAAGAAATCAAACAATTGGGTTATAACAAGACAGGAAAAATTTATAAATTGGATCTTTCACAATAGGAATTGAAACTTTACGGTGTGTACAAAATATAATTGAGCCGTTAACATTTAGGTCAACAGTTTCTTTGGAGGCACTCTAAAAAGATTATGCGATAAACCACTTATGAGACTCAGAAACCTAGTCTCTGTTGGAGCACTAGGTAAACATTACATTAATGTATTTGGAAATGTTTTGATGCCAAATTTTAATTTAAATTTGTGAAATATGGGATCATTATCTAGCTTTACCTTTAAATGTATTACGTATAATACAGTAACAATGTCAACAGATACATATTCCTATACTGATTTGTCCTAATTTTGATAATTTGTAAAATCAGAAAATTCACACCAGCACCATGTAGTGGTGCAGATCAAGTCTAGGTACATTCCCACTAATTTTGAAGAAAATTCCACTTCCAGTTTGGGAGGTAAAATCAAAAGGGGAAACGCACAATTTAAAAAAAATGCACACCACTTGTTGAATAAATATAGAATCTTACATGGCAGTGAGTGAGTTACGATTTTTCTCTCACTCGGGATCGTTGTTGGTGGGGAAAATCACGAGTGACCGCAGGTCACGAGTGATTTTCCCCACAAACAACGATCCCGAGTGAGAGAAAAATCGTCACTCACTCACTGCCATGTAAGATTTTATTTATTCTATGTTTAATCGAGTATTTACCGCAAAAATTGTCGCTCTTGTTGCTTAGGTGTCGCCATTTTGAAGCGGAGACTTTTCACTTGGAAATGTCAAATCACATATACATGCACCGCGGGTGTAAACACAATATACCATTGCGCGCTTTAAATAGATCCGCATGTTCGAAATGTAAGACACTCAAAATGAAAATAACAAGACAATTAACAATCTCTTAACATTTGTAATATATCTAAGTGATGATACATCACAAGGGTACACTTCTAGAGACAGAAGTTATAAAAATATCGTTCCCAGGGGAGCCAGCGTTCATGCATATTCATCTTGCGAGTCCATGACAACCATGAAAAGGGCGTAAACTTATCACCCGCTGCAACGTTTTGCGGGAAATGATGTGATTGGTCAATTGACAATGGGCATGACATGTGACCTACCGTGAGTTACTATTTCTGGATTTCACTCCAGAAAATGATAACTCACTGCCAAACATAGAATAAATTAATGTCTAGGAATCCCAAGGAATATCCTCATGCAATTTCAGAGCAATTGGACCAGCAGTGTTGGAGAATACATTTTGAAGATTTTACCAAGAAGCGAACAAAAACATATAAACAATCTTAAAATCACTGAACGTGCCTGCTGGTTTGGCAAAAGAATGCGGGAATGGGAATTACAGTTGCCAAATTGACTTCCATAGTAATCATATGAATGTATGATTTGACCGAAAAGTATCCAAAAGGGAAAAGTCGTTAAAAAATTAGGGATACGATGTATCACCACTCTGTGAGCAACTTTGTTTTACCCTTCCACAAGTTATAGTGAAGGGTGATGAAAATCTCTTTGCTAACTACATCCATATCCCTTTTGTCAAGCTTTTCAAAAATATTTGAAAAGATCATGTCTAATCAATTAAATGAACACCTTAACAACCATCAACATGGATTTCGTGACTAACACTCCACAGAACTTGCGACTATTGAACCATTTGATAAAATATCAAATAGCATGGATTATCATGATATTCCTCTCAGTATATTCATGGACCTTTTCAAAGCGTTTGGCACTTTAGACCACAATATTCTTATTAAGAAACTGAATTATTATGGTGTTAATGGTATGGCATTAAAACTTATTGAAAACTATTTAACTAACCGCAAGCAATATGTTGAAATGAATGATACCAAATCCACACTCTTAAATATTACAACTGGAGCTCCTCGGGACTCTAGTTTGGGGCCTTTATTTTTTGATGATTAACATCAATGACTTACCCATAACATCCGACCTTTTTAAACCTATTATGTATGCCGATGATACAACTCTAGTTAGCACTTTTCAAGTGTTACTCAAATCTGACATTACACAAGAATTATCATTCATTATAAACCTTAGACTATGTAAAACTAGCAAATAGTTCACATTAGATAAATTATCCCTTACTGAAAAGAAAACAAGCCTCATAATATTTCATAACTCGCAAAAAATGTCATAATTCCTGAAATAAAAATAAACAACACGAAAATTGAAAGTGCAAATGACTTTATTTTCTTTGACATTCAAATTGACCAACATTTAATTTGGAACAGTTACATTGATAAAATCTCACAGAAGATATCTAAAGCCATTGGCATCTTGATCAAGTTAAAGGAATTCCCACCATAGCATATTCTACTAACAATCTATAAACCACTCGTACTCCCTCACCTTAATTACGGTTGTCCACTTTGGGGCCATGAAAGTAACAGAATTGCATTACTTCAGAAAAAATGTATGAGAATTGTAAGTCACAGTAAGTTTAACGTACACACAGAGCCAATTTTCAAAGCTTTGAATTAATTTAAGATTAGTGATCTCTTTCTGCACCAACTACTGACATTCTGTTCCAAGTTTATCAATAATGAACTACCTGAATACAGCAAAACCTTTAAAATAAGACCAACTTTTGAAATTCATAATCACAATACAAGAAACAGAAACCGCACATTTATAGAAAGGAGAAATCTTATAGGGACAGGAAATTGTCTTAGACATGAAATCATACACACACTAAATATAACCCCAGTTCTCATTCTCAATAAAGTTCATAACACAGTAAATACGATTTTGCCATGAATGTGAGCAAATACTTTGTTAATAAATATAACGATACATGTTCCATCTAGAACTGTTATGTTTGCAATGATCTTCGACTGTGAACTTGCCGGCAAGGTCCCACTAGGTTAATTTTTCAGTACTTAAATATTATTTTTGCTTATTGAGTAAACACTTTCAATCCACTCCATATTTTAAAAATATTTATAAGTATACTGTAATATATCTGTTGGTGACCCTCATGAAAGCGGCTGCTGTTGGGCTTGAATGAGGGTCTCCAGACTAATACTTCTTATATCATTGTACGGTACGATTATTTTAGTCAAACGAGTCATGAGTATGAGTCTGAGTCTGAGTCTACACTTTCACTACGTTTCATAAATTTGATCACCACTTTTGGAGAAGTCAAAACTTGTGAACATACACTAAAATTCGTAAAAATTATGAAAAATGGTACCGCCATCTGTTGAACAAATTACGAACTTGGGGACACTAGGCGTGTCCGTATGCAATTTCAAAGCAATTGACCACGGCAAAATGTTTAAAGATATTACCAAAAAATGCACCAAAGAATTTGTTAAAATTCTACATATCAGTGGAGCGTGATCAATTGAACGAAATTGGCCCATCCAAAGCACATCTCCGCCATGTTTGACGTGAATCTGACAGGCAGTTTTGGAGAAGTCGGACATGTCAGTTACCATTACAATCCCCATTGACGTTGAAAGTAATCAATAGCAATGCTCTCATTAACCTACAAGTGCCCGAATTAATAAATCCGTTTAAATCAGCAATCTAGCGTTTCATCACCCAAAAAACAAATTTGTTTGACCCTGCCACAAGCTATATTTCCATCAGGTTTCTGATATACGTCTTTGGAAGAAAATAGCTTACGCACACACAAAGTTCGCTGAAAAAATAGAAAAAAATCGCAGTGCCACCTGTTGAACAAGTTAAGGTAAACAGGTTCTCAGAAATGTCTCCATGCAATTTACAAGCAAAATGTTATTAGATCGCGCCCTCCTAAAAAAATGAAATAAATAAAATAAAAAAGAAGAAATGCATAAACAAGAGGACTGTACACAATTGACCTCGCATGCGCAGACTGAAGTGGTACTGTGAATTTCTGAATAATATCATGGACACCTTTGTTTAAGACCATAATTGCTCTTTGTAAATTCAGTTTACACTTACACAGTTAACGAGTCATTTTTAGATGAAAAGAGGCAGAACTCGCTATTACCCAGATGTCAAGCTCAAAATTAAAAACCAAATAAAACCCATTGCTACTTTCATACAAATTGGGCGGGTGGTATAAGAGAAGAAGATTTTTTGTAAGCTTTTACCAAAAAAATGAACTAAAAAAAGGTTAGCATAATTGGAGCGTTACTATTTAAATATACCTGGTAGAGACCAAGGTACATTCCCACTAAGTTAGGAGTGAATCTGGCAGACAGTTTTTAAAAGTCGAAAATGGCAATCCAATTAACATTACAATCCCCACTTACGTACATAATTATCAAAAGAAATACATCTAAAACTGTCAAAACCTAAATTAAAATGAATAAATAAATGAAATATATAAATAAATGAAAATAAATAAAAATTAAATAAATAAAAATAAATAAATAAATAAATAAATAAATAAAAAAACAAATAAATAAATTTTTAAAAAATCAAGGATATGGAGTATCGCCACCTAGTGAACAGGTTTGTTTGATCCTACCGCAAAGTATATTTTCACCAAGTTTCAGAACAATCTATATGAGCTTTTGCAGAAGCTTGAAAAAACCCAAACGCAAAAAAGGCAGAAATTAAGAAAACGGTCCTGCGCCACCTGTTGAACAAATATAGGTCTAGGAGTGCCCAGAAGTGTCAAGTTACCAAGTAATTAATAAGAAGATAGGCATTAACCGACAAGTACCCAAATTAAAAAAAAAAAATATTTCAGAACAATCTGATTGACGCTTTTGGAGAGGTCGAAGACACAATTGCGTAACAAACGAGAAAGGACATGTGGAAATATTGCCTGTTAAACTACGTAAGGTCTCAGGGTCCCCAGAATTGTCCCTATGCAAGTTCCAAGCAATTCGTCGGGCGGTTTCAGAGAAATGATTCTTTAAAAAGATTTTAACTAAAAAGAAAAAAACAAATTCAAACGAAAGTCTAAAACAACGCACTGGGGCATGACCATTTGAAGAAACATGAATATATGAATACGGGGAATTTTCACACAGTTTAATAGAGAAATTATTAAAAGAGAAATTTATACTTCAATGGCAGAGTGACTTCCTTAAACAAGCCTATCCAGATAAAAAGTTGAGAACCTATTCGAAATTTAAATCAGATTTCAAACTAGAAGTGTACCTAATTGTATTACAGAATTTGAACGAAAGGAAAAACTTGACCAGATTAGGAATAAGCGAACATAATTTGAACATTGGAAAAGGCAGACATAGAAGGCCGGTTAAAGTTCCCATTAATGAGAGAATTTGTGATTCGTGTTTGGAAGTCGAAGATGAAATTCATTACATTGTAAATTGCCAAAAGTTTAGAGAAACCAGAGATATATTATTTGATACTCCGAGTAAATTTTTCGTAGATTTTGACCATTTATCACCGGAAAACAAATTCATGAAACTTATGAAATGTGACGAAATTGAAATTATATGGCAATTTACAAAATTTATCTCGGAAACAGTGAAAATGAGGGGAACACTATAGTACTCCAAAGTCATTTAAAACCTACAATACTTTGGGGGGGGGGGGTAGCTGCCCCTAAGGCATGCGTATCAGGGATTGTTGTAATGTACTGTGTTGTATTGTACTGTTGTGGTATGGTGTATTGTATAGTGTATTGAGTTACAGATTACCATTTATTGTATTTATGGTGCAGCAATAAAGTCATTCATTCATTCATTCATGGTCGAGATCGACCAAAGGTCGATTCCCACCAAGTTTGAAGTTCATGCAGCTAACCGTATTGGAGCATCTGTATAAAATGTAATTGTGGATAGATAACAGAGGGCGGATGGACGGACTGACGCAAACCCATTCTAGAGCTCAGCTAGCTCAGAAAAATAACAAAACGTATGTGTCGAAGACTGTTCAAAGATTGTAAATTTACCACCTGACAGTTTGTTTATACACATTTGTGTAATACCGCATTACATTTGGTAAGAAGTATTTCATTTCGTATGCTCCGAATGCCGTTAAAACTATTGATTTACCACATCTCTCGGACAACTGTGGACACAAAAAATGGGTACTTTCCAGATACAATAAAGCAAATAAAGTGATCAAACCTGTCTTGAGAGGGGCAATGACTTCTGCACATACATACTATACCAATACGTTACAAACTCCCCCAATAGAATGGTGAAATGAGAGGCTTACATTTTGGTGGGGAAGAGTTTAGTCCTCTTTGCCCTTGACTCGGTCAGGCAGGTCCAAATGTGAATACATAAAACTGATGATGTTGTGGCATATTCGTGTTGACTTGTCGTGACATCCCAATTGGTACATGATTTTATAAATTCAGACCTATCAATCCCCATGCCTCCTGCTTGAGACTCACACACACATGCACTGCCTCAGGTACTATATATATATATATATATATATATATATATATATATATATATATATATATATATATATATATATATATATATATATATATATATGTATATATATATACATATATAACACACATCACGTATAAATTGCCTTTATGCCCAGAATTTGTACTAGCGCTGGTTTACAACCCCATAGTTACCAAACTTTCATCAAAACTGTGCACACTGAACACATATATTCTGTCTTTCGATGAATTCTTTATTATGTCTGGGTGCGAACCCAGACATTTTGTTTTTCCAAACAATCTTTTTTCTTTCTTTCCTGCTTTCTTTCCTTTTTCTTTACGACCGAAACTTTCCGGAGTTTTTCTCGGACACTAATATTCCGAAAACCACCAAACTTGCCATGGTGACTGACCTACCAGTGAAATTGTGCATATTGTTTGGAAAATTCATTATATTAAAAACTATGCAAATTAGGGGCAATTAAAGTTTTGAAAGCTCTATACCTTCAAAATAATTATTGATCGACACAAAGTTCTAACTTACACATGTGGTTTGAGACATCTGGCAAATCCAATAGCATGCAAACAAAATTGGGGGGGGGGGGGGGGGTTAATGTATGCTCATTGCACTGAATTTCCCCAGTATACCCCCCCCCCTCCACTGCTGGATACAAGCTGCATGGACCTCCATGGTTTTGGGCTCGTTGCATTCATAATAAATTAGCTTAAACCGGCAGCCTTCTATCCACGCATGCTAGGTATATGTGTATATTATTTTTAATTAAAGTCTCACCTGCATACAGATTTCTAAAAAGTGTTTCAATGCAAAATAAAAACACTGCATCCACTGCATGCGGAGTTATGAGAGACTATAGTTGTTAAAAACGTAATTTGACTTTCTTAAACCGGTAATATAGTCCAGTATATTGTTGCACATGTGTTTCTACCAATGTATGGTTCATAAGGTCTGGGTCTCGCAGCAACTGGGGGCGGGGCCGGGGGGGGGATCCTAACAACTGTGTAATGAGGTTCTCAATACAATACAGAGAATCCCTTTCTGTCCATGCAAGAACACATCTGCTCCATGCTGCTATATGTACCAAGCAGACTATAGTTCCCACTAGTGCTGGACAGAGACTGGTGTCCTCGTTGGTCTGTTTTTGCCTGAGGCTATCATGAGTCTGCTGGCTTATCAATCCCAACGGACTGCGCTTCTGGCCAGAACACGCCTGCTATGTGTACCCTCTATCAATAAACTACATACAGTGCTGAGTTGGCTAGGCCCAACAAAGTATGGTCTTCCAGTCCTCAATGACTGTTTTCACAACTGTGAATTTTGAAACAGTGCGCGGATTTGTATCATCTCAGTGGACACTTTCATGTCTTTGTTTTCTTGTAACCAGAGGGATAAAGCCTGCTATTATGAAACCTGTTCTTCATAGGTAAGACCAGGAATACCGAGACAGTAAAGTGGTTGTCTTCATTCACAGGTACATGTACATGTAGTTTTGTGACAGCGTCTGTTAAAATTTGTTCATGTCATAAAGGAACAAAGACAGTTTGGTATTGCATGTATGCACATCCCCTTGAATTATATGTGCATACATTCTACACGTATATATGCACGTATGAATAATGTACATGCACTTGCACATATACTCATCCACACTGCCCAGAAGGGCTGACCCTGTCAGAAGTGGGCACTTTTCTCTGGTCCCAAGGTTGCCCACTGTGGAAAGGTTTTACTGTATAACTAAACATGGAATTGTGTGTCTAAGTAATTACTATTGATGTTATTCAAGTTTTAAAATGTGAAATGTCTTTGATTAGCACACTTTTCGATGATACAGGTTTTGTATATACCGTAAATGTACTTATTTTCGCGTGTATAAATTTTCATGTTTTTTTTTTATTTCAGGCATTTTTGACTGAATTTTTTTATTTACTACTTTGAACATAGTTCCTATCAAATCAATGTTACAGTACTACATCACTGTATTTTCATTTTTGCAGTTTTGTGCCATCAGTGCAATAAGCGAAATAAAAGCAATTTACCTTATCCTTCATATACATGTACACCACACTAATAACTGTACCAATACCAGTTGGAATGACACCTCTATCTATTATAGTTTAGACGATATTCAAGATTTTTTTAAGTTGGAAATATGTGTCTTCCTAGTATGCATACCATTATGTAGGTTTGTTCTTGTTGCAAATCTAATAGCAGGAAGACATAAATGTATACGTGTACATTCAATATCTTCAAATACATTATGATTAAAAAAGTCAATCTATTTTTTCTTCATAAGGTTGCAGCATTTTCACATTTGATTAAGTTAGAATGCTAACTGAATTGGGGACACTTAAAATTTAACTGTTGAATATCTTCAAAAGTACATGTATTACAGGCAGAAGTGTCAATCAACTTCAATTCATTGGTTTACTATATGTGTATCTAATGATATTAAAATGAAAGTTGTAAAATTTAATTTACACCAACTCATAATTAGGCACATCATTTCTCCAGTATAATTATATCTGGATGAGAACCCAGCCATTTTGTTTTTCTTTCTTTCTTTCTTTCTTTCTTTCTTTCTTTCTTTCTTTCTTTCTTTCTTTCTTTCTTTCTTTCTTTCTTTCTTTCTTTCTTTCTTTCTTTCTTTCTTTCTTTCTGTCTCTCTCTCTTTCTTTCTTTCTGTCTCTCTCTCTCTCTTTATTTATTTATTTATTTATTTATTTATTTATTTATTTATTTATTTATTTATTTATTTATTTATTTATTTAATTTATTTATTTAGACCCAAATGTGTCCGGACTTTTTTTGTCGGACACCATTATTCCGAAAAATCATCAAACTTTCCATGGTGACTGACTGCCTACAAATGAAATTGTGCATTTTATTTTGAATAGTCATGACGTTTAAAATATTGCAAATTCGGGGCAACTGATGATTTAAAAGCTCTATATCTGCACAAATATTACATATAGACTAACCTCTAACTAATACATGTACATTTGAGACAACTGTCAATCTAATGGACAGTGAATAAAAGTTGTAGAATTTTAAATAACGCTAATTTGGGGCACTTGAACAATTCTAAAGTTTTATATCTCTAAAACTGTTATAGGTGGAGGTACCATTCTAACTTCCATTTTGTTTTGTGACATAGCCACATCCAATGAACCATGACCCAAATTGCTAGTGTTCCAATTTATGAAAGTTAGGTGAATACACAAGATATAATTCTTGAATATCACCAAAACTATTGTAGTTAAGAGGTATCATTCCGATTTCAATTCATAGGTTTGTGACAGAGCTGCATCCAATGAACTATGAACCAAAGTTGCAGCATTTTATTATGTATATTTGGTGAATACACAAAATTTAAATCTTGAATAGCTTCAAAACTCTTCTCATTTTGTATACACCCAGACAGACTTTCTTGAGGCAAATCTTCTTTTCCTTTTCCTTTCTTCTTCTTGCTTCTTTCCTTATTTACCAGCAAATTTGTCTGACATTTTATTTAAAGACAGAAACTACAAACTTGGTGTGATTACACTTCCATACGTAAAGCCTGTTTTTTATATGAAAAGAGAGGACAGTTTTGAAAATAATGCAAATTAAGGTTATTTGAAAAGTTAAGCCTTGAACATCTTCAAAACTATTATAGGCAGAGGTGACATCCAACTTCAATTCATAGATTGGGCTGTAACCGCATCTAATGAACCACAAACAAAAGCTGTAGAATTTTAATTTATATAAATTAGGGTCAACTGAAAAGTTTAAATGCTGAATATCTTCAATATATCAAAGGCAGAGGTGTCATTCCAAATGTAATTTATAGGTTTGTGCTGTAGCCGAACCCAGTGAACTACGAGCAGAAGTTGTGGAATTTGGATTTATACCAATTGGGGGGGGGGGGGGACTTGAAAAATGTAAATGCTTAATATCTATCTTCAAAACTATTATGACCAGAGGTGCCATTCCAACTTCACACCCTAGGTTTGTCCATAGCTATGCTCTCAGACATTACTAAAGGTAGAACTCGGAACAGTGTGTGGCCATATCAGTGAAGTCGAAATAATGCACATTAGGAGCAACAGCAACAGACTGGTACATATTTGTGATAGACAAGACGCAGAACAGGCAATGATCTGTCATCAGCAGCCAATTACATGATATGCACGTCACTAGGATTTGTTGTTTATACTCATGTCAGACATAATACTTTTATGCTACAATATATTGACCATTTTTCCATGAGTCCATGCTGTAATGTCAACAGTGATCCGTGAATGAATCAAATTTGCCATAATAAGTGTACTAGAATTAGCTTAAGTTTCTCACTACATCACCAAATCTTGTTGGTTTGCCGACACCTGACATCCTGTTTGATCAAGAATTCTTGCTTTCTGTCTGGTATTCCCCTTTTTACCTGAAAAGTTTGTTCGTGCCAAGAGCTTTATTTTGTTTTTTCTTAAATATCATGTTTTTGTCATGTGGCCAAGCGTCATACGTATTTGCACTGAATAGAATAATTCCATGAGCAATTCTGTAAAAAGTTTGTGAGCACAAAATGCGCGACTCTTTGAAAGAAAACCTCATCAAATTTTTCAATCAAGTAGGCCTGTTTAAAAAATTTCCACGCAGTCTATCCAAACAGCTCAGCGCGCAAAACACATAGTATCGCAGTGCAGATTTAAGTGGTGCAACTTTTTCAATCCTCTTTAATCCTATAGAACAAAAATATTTTTACTATCTTATGGCAATTCCACTTGGTTCTTTAAATATGAAAAGATAACTGTAGCAAAATGTCACAGAGAGTTCTTTGATCGTAATTGATTGCATTTACTGGAAGAATGTTTTTAACCACTTGGTACACTGCCCAGTGAAGTTCAGTTTTGACAAACTCCGTTTAAATTGAAGCAGAGTGCGCATGCTTAACCTGAATCTTGGGAAAAATCTGGTTTCGAGATTTATGCATTTTGGCAGGCGAACAGGTTGGACTCATTTAAATATTTTTGTTTATCATAGGACGGCGTTGCAAAATTGCTTCATAACAGAATACAGAGCAAGAACGGCTGCTCACTTTCACATGGAGTTTTATCAGGTGTGTTGGTAGAGTACAAAATAAAACAAAAGTTAAAAAAAAAAAAACAATTACACAAAAATAAAAATAAAACGACGAAGTTACAAAATTTAAGGGCATTACAGTGGTAAAATGAATTGCACTCATGCACAAAATGCATGGCTTAGAACTTACGTCTTGTCGAACACAATTTCGTGATGTATGCAACCATTTAAATGTCAAACCTTGGTCACTGAACATATCGTGCAAAACACTTAATACCCCCTTGCCAGCAAGGCGTAACATGTTCAGTGACCATAGCTTGACATTTGAAGGACACACACGGCAAAACCTAAGAACACCAAAAAAAGTGCATGGGTACTTTACTTCTTAACGTTCAATAGCAACTAGGAGCCTACGATGGACTGTACCCAAGGTAAACAAGCAAAACAAGATTGCGACCCGTTTGACCTTTCAAGATCACCTCACTGAAAGTCCCCAAGGAAGCGTGGCTGGTATAAGTTAAATGAAAGAAGCTTGAATCTGTCTAGAGTACTATCACTGATAGATTTCAAGCCGAATGTACGGAGATCCTCTCATGGAAATTATCTTTCTTTTTTACAGGCATCCTATCTACCTAAGCAAGTACAATGTATATGCCCAACTGCCATGAAAGATGCACCAAACACACTCCATATTTACACATAATACCTTGGATATAGATTTCTGAATGTGGCCTTGTGAACAGAAGACCAGCACCTCACAAAGCCTCACAAACTGTCACTTTCATTCTTATTTTCATTTTCCCAACTATTCAGACTTGGGTATCGCATTCACAAACATATCGATTGCACAAACAAACAAAAACCGATCCTTACATGTTTGAAATAAATGCGAAATATACTTCTTTGTTTCAAGACTGTTTCCATTTTAATTTTTGAAGTAAATGTGGTTTTTAAACAGTAAGTCACAATACCTTCAATTTGGCAACCAAGACCACGGTGGGAAGAAAAGCATATCATGCATGCCCTTATACGGTTTGACCTTTCAATGTCACACAACCTCAAATTTAATAACACCAGCAGAAATCATTAACGTGCATTCCTATTGATGCTAAATATAAACTAAAAGTCTACGATCAACCATACGAAAATACAAAAAAATAAGATCTCATTTTGACCATTCAACGTCATCCAAGGTCAAATTAAAATCACCAAAGGAAAAGCCATAAGCACTTTTCTATTCATGTTCAATAGTAACCATGGGCCTACCCAAGATAAACAAGGAACACAAGATTTGCTGAGTCAAAAGTAGGTCAAAATTGGTCAAAGAAACCGACTTTCAACAAACGTCTCGCGTGTTGTAAGATGCATAGATGGTATAAATTTGGTGACATTGAATTGAAGCTTGGCCAATATTATCATTTTACACAACATTATGCTATATTTATCACCTTCAAATTACGTCAAATATATATGTCAGGGTCATCCACTTTGAACCCTCTTCTGAAGCCTCATAAGAAGCACGACTGGTGTACACTTGACAAACTTGGCTTGAACCTGTCCAGAGTTACAGCGGTAAAGTTATGTTCTCCGTTTCACCCTCAAAAGTATGTCAAGAAACAGGTCAAGGTCATCCACGTTCAATAAGCTACTGAAGCCCCTAAAGAGGCCTACCGGGTCAAAATTTGGTGAACAAGACTTCAATCTATCACGAGTGAGAGTGGCAAAAGATATGGATGGCCAGAGGGACAGAAGGACGGACGGATTCACGGACAGCGAAGGTAACGATAATACCTCGTGGGCCATAGGGCCGACGGGTAAAACCGAGTTGAAATATTTACATACTGTACCCTGAATTCGCGGCACTTCTGAACATTGTTGGGTGTCCAGTCACATTTGCTTATTAGGTAGGCGATGACATGGGGCATCTCAACCACTGGCATTGCTTTCAGGTCTTCTGTCCAGGAGGTTATCGAAGATATGTATGGCAAAGCCACCTTCATCTTCCCATCGGGACACTCCAATCGAGCTCTCCGCACGTCCATGGTATCATCTTTCTCCTCAACTAGGCCTTTCTTCACATATTTGTACCCCATGCACTCCGCGAATCTTTAGAAATTTCCTAAGGTCAACCACTTTCATCTTTGAAAATTTGTCGTATAGTTCATTTCCCGTCTGTTCAATCACGTTAATCGCCGCTCCTCCGTCGTCCGTATTTCCCGCCATGTTCACTGGAACTGAACGATCACTGTTGCACGTCGATTCTCGTATGGGTTTCGCTGTCACGCTGTGTTGGTCACGGCCTACTATTACCCCGGGAAAGCTTGACCGCGGAATTGCGTTACCAGGCATGTCGGGCATGCGCGGAGGGCAAAAATCTACCATGCGAAGCCTGGTGTTAAAAAAAATCCCTAACTCGGAACGCCCGTATTCTGAGATAAGGACAAACAAAAGCAGGTCATATACTACAAGCCATAAAATACTTCAAGAGAGATGAAAGACATTTGAAGTAAACTCTTCACTAACGGTTATGTGGTACACGCAACACTTTTTCAAGACGAAACTCATTTTTAGCGAGCACCTAAAAGTTTCAAGAACCAACACATTTTTTCGCAAACTACAATATATATATTTATTGACTTCGCAAACTATTCAGACTGCGGCATATTCAATCCATCACGCCATCACACGATTTTTGAATGAATGACAAGTTTCCCAGTATTTATCAGAACATGTTGCTATTTGGGGTTCCCCGCAATTTCTACAAATCTGCTACACTTTCATGGTGTTTTGTTTCGTAACGGTTTTTCTATTTTCATAATTTGTATTGGCTGTGTCATCTCAACTGTGAAACTTCAAACAAATTTTTGGTGCAAAAATGGTGTTTTCACTTGCTAAAACTACAAAAAATAATATAGCATTAAAAGAACTAATTACCCGCAGCCGCCTGCTAATTTGTTCCTTGGGTTAATTTTATAAACCTACAGTAGGTTATAGTGAACTGCCATTTTTCATCTGTACGGCTGCTGAAGTATTACTTGCCCAGCAATGCAAAAACAGACCATCCTTACCATTGTAGTACAGAATATCAAATCTATAAAACAAGACGTAAAATTCATGAACCAAATTGGACCCGAGGGCGAAATAAATCAATTAGAAAATTCATAAAAGAAGAAGTAAACAAGGAAACAGAAAGATGAGAGGCTACAGTTTACAATGGTGATCTGGTGTAGTCTGTGATGCACACCTGATAAGAACTAAGTAAAGCTGCTGTCAAACCTTCTTGACATATTGCAGTAACTTTGTCAAAAACAGTTTTAGCAGTTTTCGCAATCAGTATACACAAATCTCCCTTCGCAGTCTCCGATTTTAATTCAGACACCTAAAAATAATGACAGATGATACTTTTGAGGAGTAATCGGGCAACAATAACTAATTCATGAGTTGCTGTGCCATGCTAAATCATGCATTATCATGGGCAGGGCGGGAGGAAATAAAAGCAGAATCTAAAATCTGGTAATAACGTTCCATCAAAAATAAAAAATATAACGTAGACAGACACATTTCTTCATTGAAGTGAGTCCAAAACTTTTTAAAATGTTCCCATTATTCAAATGATGTTAACCTGCAGAAAAAAGATATTACTGCTTTTCTCAGTCTGTGTAATCACGATGCTGTGGTACTCATTGTTTTAATTTGGAAGCTTTAAAAGTAAATCGATTGTTTCGTTTTATCAAGCGCCTAAACGTGCCTATATCTGTTCTAACTTTGTTAATAATACTCCAATACTATTTTCAACAAAATCATCCTTGGTTAGTTTATAAAACAATTCCTTTCCTTTTCGACTCTTATACCAAAATTTGACAATTTCTTGTGATTATTATGATGTGTAGATTACTTTTTTTTTTACTGTGACGTTGCTCGTTCAGAATGTTTTGCGTGCAACAGTCGCAAAGAATTTTTGTTTGCAGCACTGTCACGGCTAGCTAACCTGGTTTTTATTTCAGGGACACCCTTGCAGTGCTGCTTCTTTCTATACAGATACATGTAACTGGCGGCTATCCCCCGGGGTATCTTAAGTCTTTTTATTTTGTGTTCCCAAACCCATCCTTCGTTTGCCTGCAGGGGTGGGGGGTTGGGGGTGGCGGGTAGATATATCTTCCTAATTTTATCCTTTATTGGCCTCTATTTTCCGAAAATGATACCTTTGATAGGATTATTTTATAAAATCCCCTTTTATTATCCCCCCGAAATGGGTATTAAAATAGCTTTAAAAAGTCCACATCTTCATCTGGTAAACTTTGGGCCTTAGCCAGCCACCCAAAGCAAAAACATACCGGAAGTTCGGGACTTAGGGAATGCAAAAATGTGGGTTTATAAGGCGCATTAAAGGCACGTCTTGTCACTGATGAATGTAACACTCATATCATGGACGTATTATACGAGAATCTCGTATTGTACATCCCTACCCGTATTTACACCCTTCAGTGTCCAAGACCTGACCGAAATAACCATACGCTGACTTAAAGGTGTGTAGCCTAATTAACCTTAAAATGTTCAATATATTATTATTGCCTGGCGTATACATGCCGAGCACCTTTGTAGTTGGCACGTGTCCGAATTTGCTGTATTTCTGCGCCCATATGAAATTGACCATTTTACCTTTGGTGCCTGTTAGTCCAAAGGCATGCAGTCCAGCCTTAATAATCTACGCAGCAGAACATGTGATCACTTCGGTTTGTTTACTTCAATGACTTGGTACAAATAGTGCTTAAATGGCGCCGTATGATGACAGTGATAGAAAATCTGTCTTGCGCAGTGCCCTCGCCGAATCAGCGGCTGCGGGACCCAAACCTATGCAGATCGAGGCTGCATAAATTACCAACCTGAGCGGGGGAGAGGGTGGGCAGGGAATAATGTCCAGCGGAAGCTAAAGCAACTGCGACGAGAAGTAAACAGTCGAAACTAGGTCATGCCTCGTGCCCAACAGCATGGTGACCCGCAGTTGTGTCACAACATACGTTGTCCGTCTGATGCCTGCCGCAATGCGTGCAGATATGTTTTCATGGGTTACGATGTTTTGTACAGATAAATGTGACACGTAGTACTACAAAGTTTTTCTCGTCGCCTGGCTTTAAGATGTGTATAGTCGTGGGAAGTGATTTTATAGTATCACAACAAGCCATTACCACGGGTGGCAATACGGCTGTGGGCATGTTCTCCGGAGCAGGAAGTTTTCTTGAAACGGCGTGTTAAAATTAAGATAAAACCAAGTAATTAATTCAATCCACATAAAAGTACAATCACTCAGGATCAATGTGTTGGTAGTATAAGGTCATGCTTCTTTCTGTTAAACTACGGATAATGTGAAATTGCCGTTAGACCGAGACGATGATAGTATTCAGGATACACTGCTTGGCGATGGCAAGCTAAGCAGAACAGAAGGATGTTTGTTGTAAGCAGCGCCCTCATGAGGCAATGACAAATACAGAATAAACTAGAAAAGAAGACTTACGTTAAAGCAAATCTGTCTGTGTGCCTTCAAAAGTTGTAAATATTAAATGCTGTAACTTTTGTCCTTTGGTACTTCACTTTCCGTTAACTTATGGCTGTATAAAAATTTAAAAAGTCCAAATGACCTTGATATTTGACCTTTTGAGGTTACATGTAAAATACAAAAATGTACAGTGTTACAGTACCTACAATTTTAGGCCAACAAAACGAAATCACATGAAAATTGACCAAGTTATGGCTAAATGAAACTTGCGAATGGCTGAATGACCTTGACCTTTGACCTGTAGAAGTTACATGTTAATTACAAAAATGTGCAGTGTTGCAATACCTACCATTTGAGTCCTACATAATTAAAATTATATGAAAATTGGCTGAGTTATGACTGTATGAAAATTTCAAAGGTCCTAATGAACTTAACCTTTGACCTTCAGAGGCCACATGTAAATTACAAAAATGTACAACAGTGTTAAAATAGCTACAATTTGAGCCCAACATGATGAAAATTGGATAAAAAATGACCAATTTCTGGCTAGATAGAATTTCAAATGTCCAAATGACCAAGATCTTTGAGCTGTAGGGGTCACAATTAAATTTAAAAAATGTGCAGTGTTACAATAGCTACAAATTGAGTCCAACATGATCATAATTGGATAAAAATTGACCGACTTATGGCTAGATGAAACTTTCAAAAGCCTGAAGGACCTTTCCTTTAGACCTCTAGAAGTTACTGTTAATTACAAAAATGTGCAGTGTTGCAATACCTACCATTTGAGTTCAACATGATTAGAATTGGATGGAAATTGGCTGAATTGACTGCATAAAAATTTCAAAGGTCCAAATGACCCTCATCTTTGACCTTTAGAGGTCACATTTAAACTACAAAAGTATGCACTATTACAATATCTACAATGAGCTCAAAATGATCAAAATTGAATACAAATTGACCAAGTTTATGGCTTGAAAAAAATTCAGAGGTCCAAATGACCTTGATCTTTGACCTTTAGAGGTCACATGTACAAAGCAAAAGTGTGCAGTGTTACAATATCTACAATTTGAGCTCAAAATTATCAAAATTGAATAAGAATTGACCGAGTTATGGTAGAAAAAAAATCAGAGGTCCAAATGACCTTGATCTTTGACCTTCAGAGGTCACATGTACATAGCAAAAGTGTGCAGTGTTACAATATCTACAATTTTAGCTCAACATGATCAAAATTGGATAAAAATTGACCGAGTTATGGCCGGATGAAAATGTTAAAGGTCCGAATGACCTTGACGTTTGACCTTTAGAGGTCACATGTAAATTACAAAAATGTGCAATGTTACAATATCTACAAATTGAGCCCAATATGATCAAAATTGGATAAAAATTGACTGAGTTATGGCTGGATGAAAATTTCAAAGCTCTTAATGACCCTGACTTTTGACCTTTAGAGGTCACATGTACATTACTAAAATGTGCAGTGTACAATATCTACAATTTCAGCCCAACATGATTTGACCTTGACTTTTGACCTTTAGAGGTCTCATGTAAATTACAAAAATGTACAGTGTAACATACATATTAATTGGAGTTGGATTGGTTACCTATAATAAATTTAGTTTTGAAATATTCAAGATTTTAATTTATTTAAGACTTTAATTTATTGATAAGGGTTTTACTGCATGGTGACCAAACAACGTCTCTATAAACAAGTAATGGCGATTATCATGGACTGACAAGTATGTTTGATGTTCCCTGGGACACACATAATGTTATTGTCAATATGGCTCCCGTTTGCCGTGATATTTTTTCGCAGATTGTGCTGGCGTGGTTTGCCTAACACAGAGTAAAATCAAACCACACACCTAGGTATTTAAGGGTTCTAAAAATTCAAACTTACACTTATCCCCAGATTCCCACTAGATGACAGTCGTTCACTTATTCCAAACACAATGTATTTGGTTTTTGAGATGGTAAGTGTTAGCTTACCCATAGATAACCATGTGTGGAAATGTCTCAGATCCTTCTGTAATCTGTCTTTGGGCAGATATAATGTCTTTTGCAGCAGAAAAAAATGCACTATCGTATATGCACATATTTATTTATGAGCGCTTAACCGAGTTGTGAATCATTTGTTTAAATGCTGAAAAGGAAAGGAGGACCACTAGCGCATGCTTGATGTACCCTGCATGTATTCGATCGGAAGTGTGTTGTCAGTTTGTCAAATGATTCTGAAGCCATAGTAAGTCAGTGCCTTTTACACTAAGTGCTTCTAACATGCAGAAGAAAAATGGAGTGCCCACAATGTCAAATAATCAGTGACCATTACTTGTCAAGTTCCATATCTAAATTAGACAGTGTCATTACCATATCCAAACCGTAGTCCTAATGAAACAAATCCAAGTCAATTCCGACAAAAAAAAAAAGACTTCTTAAAATTTTAACATAGCACCTGTAGGAATGCTTTTCTGTCTGTTGTCTCTGATATTCTCTGTCAAATCGATTGGAGCTGTTCAAGTTAAATGCGAGGGTCTTAAGCCTTATTGGGACACCGTAAGCAAGACAGGATGAGATATGTGATAACCTTAACCATACAAGGTTACAATATTAACCACGGCTAGTTTACACTGGATTACATTTTGGCCTGTTAGCTACATAAAATATATACAGATACATAGAACACAATTATGCCAGAATTCAGAACGGCATGAAAGTCTTACCTAAGAGTGCTTCCAATATCTCGTCTTGAAAGACTACAGTGAAGGTGCCAAATTAGGTTTTTCTGGTAGTTGAAGGGAAATGATAATAGCACGCGGATTGCTGCTCAAAATTCTTTAATTTTATTAAAACGGACACTCCCGTATTGATCCTGCAAATGTGATCTTCAAAAAAATGACGTTAGTCGTTGTTACAATCGCGAGAACCAGAAATAGTTGATAAACTCTCATTACCTTTTCCTCACATTCGTTTCTCTTGTTCATACTTGTTCCTCTAGTAAGTGCAGCTGAGATGAAATAAAACCTTGATTAGTTTTTCAAAGAGAGCATCTTTGAAATGGGAAATGATGTAACTTCTGGAAGTTCCAATTGGGTGGCATAAGTGCCTCGAACGATTGCAGTTGTCCCAGTTAAGATGTTGCTGTTGCTATGCGACTGTGCGTTGCAATCATGTAAGGAATTTCACTTTACTACCGCATCCTTCCCAGAACACGGAGAAAGAAGAGTACCAAGCCATCTGCACTCTATTTTATTTTCGAATGGAATGGCTAATGAGTCATTAATGTGCAGAAAAACGAACCTTTCTGTTGACGCATATGCTTGCACAATTCTCATGTATCGTTTTTCCCTTGAAAAAATCTTGGCATAGAGAATCCAGAATAGATGGCCCATGGAGGATAACGTTTTGATCACCAGTTATTTGATTTTCATGTTTTCGCGAGGCTGTGCCGTGCAAAAACAAGAAAATCCAACCACAAGTGATCCCAACATTTTCCCCAATGGGCCACCCATCCTGGATTTTATTTCTCCTGAGTCTAAAAAGGGCAAATACTCATCTCCTTAATGTCATTTTTTCCGGGCGGGGAGGGGGGGGGGGATTTCTCGGTTGGATATAGAAACACAAACGCAAAATATCAACGTGTCAATGGAGTTGTGGAGATGAGCGTTGAATTGTCAAGATATTGAAAATTATGCAAATCCCATACTCTTAAAGTTATTATAGCCAGACGGCCATTTGGACTTCAGTTTCTGACTTTGTTCTATCGACGCAACAAAAAAAAAGGGACCCCCCCCCCACACACACACACAAACACACACACAAATTGTAGCAGTTGTTTTTATCCTAATTCAGGACACTTGATCAATCTGAATGTTGAAGTACAGGCCATTCCAGCTTCAATTCATAGGTTTGTACTGTACCCTCATCCGAAGAACCACAGCAGAGATTTATTGTATGTAAATAAAGTGCAGTTCAAGAGTCACAACCTTTCCAGTCCCCCCCCCCCCCCAAAAAAAATAAAATAAAATAACTTTTATGGCATCCAGTGACAGCTGGTGGCTGAGAAGTGCATTCGAGTTTATGGGAAACGTCCTATTAAAAGCAACTTTTAAACAGATGTAAAGAGCAAGCTGAACTAAAAAAGAAAACAGATCTGAACAAGTCCTTTTTTTTCAAATATGTATGTATGTATGTATGTATGTATGTATGTATGTATGCATGCATGCATGTATGTATGTATGTATGTATGTATGTATGTATGTATGTATGTAACGAAAGCTTTAAATATATGTCTGTGCCTCCCAAATCCCACAGCAAGTGTGCTTGGCCAGCCATTCGAATTGATCATGTAAACCATGGGGTGACAGTTTGTACGACTGTGTTTCCAAAACAACTCTGTGTGCAGGGATGCGGCAGGTTGTCGCTGGGGAAAGGGCTGGTATAGACCGGGGAGCAGAGGGCCTGCTTGGTAGACGTGTTATGATACCTGTTTGAAAAATCACACTTTCAAATACCCCTAGTGTTATAATACACTGGCTGGGAAGATGTTGGGAGTTGAACTACTCTGTGTGCTCTCCGTTGGCTTGTTTTTAACAGTGTTGCAATGTAACCTTATATTATGCTCCAGGTCCTTCTAGAATAAATGGAACTGGTGACGTGTGTGTAAATTTGTGTTATACCATCTAATGTAGCACTCATTATATTTCAGCAGGTTGGCTTTTATTAGAACTATGTACGTCACTGCAGTTTTAACTATTAAGCTTTAAATAAAAACTCTCATTTGAATTGTGATGTCTCCAAGTTTATATTAAGATCTGGCTTAAATTGTGCAGTAGGAGCTTAAAACCCAAGGTGTATTTTGTGTGGCTGCCATTTGGATTGTACTATATTGGTGAGGGCACGTCTTGTTGGTCAATATGCTGAGGATTGGTTTATTGTCTCCAGCCACCGAAATGAGTGCGAGGGGGGGGGGGCATGGAAATCGTGGGAATAGGGAATGTCGGTCCGTTCGTCCGTTACACCCATTGGGCCCAATATCAAATGACCTGTTTAAGATAGGGTGATGAAATTTTTACCCATACAAGGGTTGTGCAACTTAGCTTCATATTAGTCTTGACCTTTTTTCAAGCTCACTCGGCCGCTAAATGTGACAGGTCCATAGGGCCCGACACCTAATGAACCACTTTAGATAGAATGATGCAATTTATACTATAAGGCATCCTATGATGGGCATGGCAAGTGTTTTTCATGTTGACCTTGATCTGTTTTCAAGCTCACAGAGCCGGAAATACAATTTGTACCTTATCGTACATGCATGGTATTAAAGGCTTGAGCAGCATCGCCCGTGCGTTGACCACAACATTTTGGGGGCAGCGTGTCTTGTCTGTTGGCCTTGACCTTTTTCAACGTCACCGGTACCAGAAACCCATCTGCATCAGCCGTAAACTTATGCCTTATTGACCATTGGCCTGGAGGGCATGTGCAATGTGCCTTCATGTTGCTATAGGCATGTGGTGCTTTCATGTTACTTAGGCAAGTGCAGCCAGGTACATTGTTGACCTTCACCATGTGAAGTTTATACTATGGAATATATGAACAGGTATTGACATATTCCACTGAGTTTTAAATCCGCAGATACAGTGTTTCAGTTTTAACACGCTATGGCCTGGGGGGGGGGGGGGGCATAAATCCTTTGGATCGTCGTACTATTTTTATATTTAGCCTGAGGTACATTAATGCAAAGCATTGATTGATGGATTCACCTTTGCACATACAGGGGTCCTGCGCCCTTGAAAATAAGGCCAAGGTCACCAAAATATAATTGAATAAAGATATTGTGTCAAAGTAAAAGCACATGCACGATGATCTATGTCCCACGCCACAATATATCAGCTGGCACATAAATGAACAACACAATATAATACCAAGAGAGGCAAACAGGTGCAAATGTTGCTCTATTTGTTAGAAGGATGCACCAGCTGAACAACTTATGAATTTTATTTATTAAATCATACCCCAAATTTGTTGCATAATATGAAATGGTATATATAGAAACCTGACGGAAATGACTATATCAACAGTATTGAAACATGAAAAATATGACACGATACGCGAAGCAGTTGAAACAATTTAGCATGGCAATACAATAGTACTTGGTATTGAAGAGTGTCCTATCAATAATAATAGATGTTGTTGATGAAGATAGAGTTTCTACAAAAAAATAGCACTTGATTTGTGCTGACATGGGATGTGTGTTTACAGTAGGTACCATTATGTGTAAGCACTTTTGCCAGAAAATGTACTTGCTGTTGAATGTGAAGTTACAAAAGTAATGAAATGTTCTGTGTGTAGTAAAGAGAAAACATCAGCACACAAACACAGTTGCAGCATAATGTTGTGAAACGTTTTCCCCCTTTTTCGAAACCATGTACTATCTTCAGATGAATGGACAAGTAAAGTAAATTTTTACTGCCACACTGTAAAACAGGGCAATTCTTCTTAAAGCACCCCATAATGATTAGTCTGTGGCTTTATTTCCCTCGTATTTATAAGTTTTATCGGTCAACATCTTTTGATCAACACAACTTATCTGTCATCCTATTTCAGCAGGACACAAATCACGAGCTAGGCATCTTCTTCATCTGATACGTAGTCTTGGGTGCGCTGCTTTAACAAAACGTTTCTTTTTTTAGTGCTACATGCATAGCTAACTGTCATCCCACGTATTCTTCATCCATCAGCTGATCAATGGTTCTCTTGATGGTGTGAATTTTATTTGTCTCAAAATCATACAGGAGTTTCCAGCATCTAGCATACTTGGATCTCATAGCTTTAGGAAATCTTGAACAAAGTCGTCATAGGCCGTCTCCTTGGCTTCACTTGGAGCTTTGCCTTCAGACGTGTGTGATTCTACCTCAGTGTCATAATCATCTGGCATGCCATGCAGTACGTCCTTGATCAGCAGATTGAATACCGAGTTGCCTTTGTCATCAGCAATGTCCTCCTTACTGTTTTCATCTTCCTGATCACTCCAGCTTACCCAATCTATTTTGGTATTTTTAGGCCCAATATCATCATCATTGTCATCAATGTGATATGTTTTTTTACCATGGGTCTCAAAACCCCACTTGGCCAAGTGATGTTGTAATTCATCTACATCGGCAAACACAATACCACAATAATTGGAAGACACCATATCTGGAGTTAATTGAAAGTCGTCTGGCTTTTCTTTTCTTCGCACCAAGGGGACCAAATCTAGGAGTTTGTCAGCAGCAGCTGTCTCCAAGGGTAGGTGTCTTAGTTTACCGGGCTTCCAATTGTAACTTTTGGTCATCTCTTCAGTTTGTATTGGTGGCTCAACGTGATTCTAATCTGTTGTGGTAGTATGTCGATCACATGTAGCACAGTACAGATGTCTACAATGTATGTTCGGTTTCCTAGGACTGTATGGTTTCTCCAAACACCCACAACAAGGTCTGTAACAAATACTGGGAGTTAAAGTAGGCTTCTTTGGACACTTGGCTGTATGCACCATCCAGCGATGAAGTGTTTTTTTTTTCAAGGTAGAATTACATCAAGCGCAAGTAAAATATGGCTTGGCATATTCTGCCCTTTCATGATACGGTCAAGGCCCCTGCATGTTTTGTAATCAGTTGCAAACTTTTCTCCACTTCAGAACAACTGATGACCACCTCCAAAATCCACCCTGTTTTATATGACTTTTTAACGACATCAAAGGTCATATGACTTTCCAGTTTTTAACCAGTCTCGAACTTATCTCTTCCCCGTGGGGCTATCATTTTTAAATCCCCTGTTGAATGTGGGGGGTATCATTTTTATCCCATGTGGAATGTACAGCCATCATGTATGATTGCTCCACTTGTGAATCATTTGGGTAGTTCAAACCCAATGGTGCATGGTAAGACTGTACTTTCTATTTAAGATAGTTGTTTGATCCCTTTTATGATCATCTTGCCGGTTGCAAAAAGTCTAAAGTGTATATCCTGTCTTTTAAATATTTTATGTTTGGTACGAGCGGGACTCGAACCTGCAACCTTTGGCACCAGTCGCCTAGCTGAAATGGGAAATGCACATATCCACTCGACCAAATCTCCATTCTTAAAAAAGAATAGTTCAATGGAGGTAGTTATGTGCGAGTGCCATATCAACACGGTTATGCAGTGTATCTACTGAGTCAGCATTTTTTTCCAGAATCGGGGACTTAAGTCCACCAGCATCAAGGAAATGCCGAAAATACATATTTTATGTTCGGGACGAGCGGGACTCGAACCTGCAACCTTTGGCACCAGTCGCTTAGCTGAAATGGGAAACGCACATATTCACTCGACCAAATCTCCATTGAATGTGGCTGCTGGGAAAAGCTCTGGTACATCTTGAGCACATAATCCCTTTGCTACCTCGAACAAGTTCACATGTATGCACAGCAGACATGGTGACCATTCTTATAGTCGTGAGATGTACAGTGTAGCCAGCTTTCTGGATCAGTCCCGGAGGGTGGTACGTCCATGTAGGATTGCACTAGGTATGTGCCGCGGGAAAGGCCCTGCTTTCATTACTCCCAGGATTAGAAAAGGCCCCCAAAATGTATACACCTGGATTAGGATAGGGGGGATAATTAGGATACTCCAATGCAGCACTCCTTTCAACACATTACAGGATAAAGAAAGGGTGCATTTTTTAAATCTGGTGTAGGATTAAGATAAGGTATTGTATAAAAATTTCCGAGGCACACACACACCCTGATGTTGGGTATGTGCCCCCTCCCCCCCCCGGGGGGGGGGGGATCAGTCAGGCATAGCATCGCACCCTCTTCATGGCTTCAGTGATAGAGGAAGCAGCTGCACTGCCTATCATCTTGCCACAGCAACCTCTAATCTTCTTATGTCTCCAGATCAGACAGTTTTGTTTGTGAGGATCGTACTCGACATCTTGGGATACAAGAGCCAAATTCTTCAAATGGATCTCACACTGTAGTTGGGTTATGCACAAACATTCGTCAGCTAGACCATGTTGTACCTTTGCAGTCACACTCAAATGAATTTCCACTCACATGCAAGCATCCGCATATACAGAAGACACAGGCAATCATAATTCAGTTGACAATTTCGTATTCTGATAAGACGATGTATTGGTGATGATATGCATGTGTCAGGTATCTTTTTAATTTTACAGTTAATGGTATAAAGGCATTCCTTTAAAATACATTCATTGTACATAAATTGCCCGGACAAATTTATACAAATAAAAGTCAATTTGAAAAGCATACCTGCACCCTTGTAAGTCACCCAATGCCCCCTGGAGGCTCACAAAAGCTTGGCTGGTTAATCCCTTTTTTATTAAGGGAAATTACTGTTCCCAAGTCTGATTTAACTGAACCCACACAAAACATGCCCCAACACATTTCACAATTCATATCATATCTACCTCCCCAATACATGTCCGAAAACGTTTCACAATTCATATCATATCTATTTTTCATCATTGTTTATTGTTGAGTCCATAAAGTACATTACCCTACTTCCGACTAAGATATAGTTTGTCTTAGTTATGACTGTGTGTAAAAGATAGAAGAAACAAAAGCAAGTCACATAATTAATCGTGCATAGTATATCAAAGGTTATATGTGAACACTGTGAAACATGGTCAACTCAACTGTCAAGTATAAAACCATTTGGGGGTGACGCAGATTATTTTCTATAGTTTAAACATATGTTCTTTTTGTGTTCAACCTATATATATATATATATATATATATATATATATATATATATATATATATATATATATATATATACATATATATAATTGAATCATAGATATAGTAATTTGGCCATCTTTAAAGATATCTAAACTTAATTTTTAGATAGCTACAATTTGGCTATCTTTCAAGGCATCTAAAATTGATTTATAGATAATTTTAAAGATGGCCGAACTTGAATACCCTGAAATTATTCATGGTCCTTTCTGACTTACAATCTTGGCGCCAAAATGTGGAGTGCATTGAATCTCATGTGGCAGAGAGAACTGGCCTTGCGGCCAAATTAAAGAATTGGCCTTGTGGCCGTATTGTTCGTATATTCCGAGGGATAACTTCTAAGATCAAAAAAGGCTCATGGTATCCATGGATCTCCCATTCCTGGTACAACTCAGAGAAAGATCCTGTTTAGTGACATTGTTTCACGCTTCAAAACGACGGTCATTTCTATAGATACCGATAAAGATGGCGGAAATGTAGGGAGCAGTTGTCTATTGCAAAGAAAGTCATATATAATGATGTCTAAAATGACTGATACATGTCTAAAACAATGACTAAATTATGTATTCAATTTTAATCGAATTATTGATATATATATATATATAAATCAGTTTTGATACCTAAAAACATGGCAAACTATAGATATTTAAAATCAATTTTAGATATCGTCAGAACTGCGTGTACTGTCAATTTCCAATACGATCACTATTTAGCATATGCCCCTTAAGAAAAGAGTGACAGATAAACACGGAACGAGGCTACCGAAATATGCTGCAATAAAAGAGCACGCATTTCCTTTCCACGTATTCAAATTTGTCTAGAAAGATTGCCCATGTCTAGGTATCTGAAAATCAATTATAGATGTCCGTAATTCATTTTAGTAACCTATAAATTATTGTAAATATCTGTTATTCTATTTTAGATATCAGAAAATGTTTTTTGCATGTCTATAAGTTTCATAGTTATATATACATATATATAATTGAATTTAGATATCTATTATCCCAATTTTAGATATCTTTAGCTGTGATAAAGGTTAAAACGGCTTGCTACGGCAATCGATGAATTTTCGGAAAACTAAATGCCACCTGAAGAGACAGCAAAATTGAGGGTGTGCAGAGAAATAGTCATTGTCGTCTGAATGCCCTATATCCTGAATGGACAATGACAGCTTTTTGGAACACAGTTCGTCGTTAACAAAAGAAAAAGGTTAACTCTTCTCTGCATGCTAGTCAATTTGGGCATACTACAGTACTATTTTGGGTGCAGACAAGCATGTTGATCTTCGTGTCAGTCAGCCTAGTATTGCTAGTTATGTGAACACACCATTTAAGGACACTTGTTGTAAGGTTCGAAAAGTGACTTACAGGTGTCTTAGTCTGTGAGCTCATTACCTCTCTGAATAAGAACTGTTCACCTGGGTGTGATGGGGTCACAGCAGAATACCTCGTGTTCGGCAAGTCAGATGTGTTATGTAACATGTTTGCTTCGTTATACTCCGCTGTGTTGTCCTAAATTGTCTTCCCCCTGGTGTTCAGCATTGGTATTAATGCGCCTATACTTAAAAAGTCAACAATAAATCTGCATACTGAAAGTAGATACAGGCCTATTAAATTGTCTCCATCTGATGCGAAACCTGTTGAAATGATCATATGCCCACCTGACAATATATCCAATGCTCAGTTCGGTTTTCCTGGTTGTTGACCTCCCTTTGTAACACCTCTGAAGTGATATAAACTCATATTACCAGAGTAAAAAGGTCCTATTCATATTTGTAGCCGGGATGCCCCAAAAGTTTACATCCAGGTCTGCTGTATCAACCGTGGGGTATACTGCTTATCATGCACTGGCAGCTTTGTACAGGTGGTATGCATCTTTGTGTGCTGTCAGTGGTCACATGAAAGGAACACTGCAGTCCATTACGCCATGGGCACAAGGCAAGGGAGTTTTTTTTGTTTTTTTTTTTTATAATTTTTATTATCAGATAGAGCTCATACAGTACATAGTATGTTATAATCGTACATATAGATACAATAAGAGACATGGACATGAGAGGTATGTTTTACAAAAGTGATCATCATTCTGATTATGTAACAAAATATTTCCATTTATCATCATGTTTTTCAACCTTCAGTTTCTTAGTTGCATTATACCTTTCTATTCTTTTTGTACGCTGAACAATATTCTTGAATCCATATATATTTGGAACAGTGTTCCCATAATTTGCATGCATTAATGTATTTTTTGCCCAAAATAAATATCAGATTGTATATTGGTTTTATGTTTTTGGTACCCATAAGCACTTCTTTTTTATCAAAACTCCCAATAACAACATCGTTTACTTTACAATGACTGAAAACTTGCTGCCAAAATAATTTTACAAATTCACATTCCCAAAATAAGTGTTGGAGAGATTCCATCTCCTGATTACAGAAGCTACCTAAGTTTGTTTCAACAATATTCCATTCATACAACCTTTTCCTTGTATAGATAATTCTGTGTAAAAATTTAAACTGGAAAGAACGGATTTCTGCAGATATAGTTGATATATATATATATATATATCAAGTGAAAGCTTGTGTCGAGTTCATGCAAGAAAATTTGGCAATCTAGTTCCTTTTTCCATTTCTCAACTAGTAATTGAAAGTTTCCTGCATGAGGTTTAAGCAGTTTTGGGTATACAAATCTAGGTACCTTTCCTATGTCTATGATACAATCTATATTTTTCTGTGTTCAGGATTCTGTACAGCTGAGGTTTTGATCATGTCTTTCCACGCAGCTGGAACTGCATATATGACTCCATAATAAGTAACAAAATCCACTTTGATATTGAATTTTTGTGTAAACTCTGCATATGACATTATTGTTCTGTTTCTGTTAAGTAAATCTTTTATACATCGAACACCTTTATCATACCATTTTCTGTAAAAAATTGTTTTCTTACCTATCTTTATAAATGAGTTAAACCAAATTGTTTGACCTGTTACTTCAGTTGCACTTTCTGGATTTTTAAAATTATGGTTACTCCAACTTTCAATCACTTCATACCAAAATTTACTTTTCATATTACGAAATATATCCTTAACATCATCAGCATGAAAGTTGCATTCCCATAAAAATTTGTCTTGGCAGGGGAGTTGCTTAAAGACTAAATATTTCCATTTTGCATTCATATCAGATAGAAGCCTTTTAACGGAGGCACACTTAATTGCTAAGAACTGTGAAAATAAATGCGGTATGCCAAGACCACCATCTTTGGTTGATGCACTGATATAACTTCGTTTAACTTTATCTGGCTTGTTATTCCACAAGTATTTATATATCAACCTTGCTATCTGTTTTGTAATTGCCAATGATGGATTTGGTAAGACTGATACTAAATACAAAAGTTGAGACAATGCTAATGATTGCATGATTTAAGTCTTGCCAAACAAGCTCAAATTTCTTTTATCCCACATATTAAAAATATTTTCTATTTTTTCCAACTTTGGAATATAATGAAGTGACTCAAGTTTATCTCTTTCTGGTGTGATTTTCACACCTAACAAAGCTACAGGCACATTTGTCCAACATAGGTTAAGGTTTTCTGAAAAAATTATATCAGTATTTTTAAGATAACCAATTCTCAAAATATCTGTTTTCGTTCTATTTACTGTCCATCCTGAAATCTCTTTAAATTTTTCTAGTATAAAAAATAGACGGTCTAGGTTATCTTTGTTTGCCAGGAGAGTAAAAGATGTGTCATCGGCATACTGAGATACTTTATATTCATGTACATCTATTTTATCCCTTTGACATTTTCATCTCTTCTCATAAAATTTTCCAAAATTTCCACACATAAAATGAACAGATAAGGTGAAATGGTGCATTCCTTGTCGCGCTCCGCGCGACAAGGGAAAAGGTTCTGAAGTCCAGCCGTTATTAATTACTGAACTTTTAATGTTTGTATAAAATAATTTTATCCAATTTTGAAATGAAGGTCCAAAATTAAAATATCTTAAGCTTTTTTCCAAGAAATTCCATTCTAAATAATAAAAGGCTTTTTCAAAGTCTATCAGACGTAATAAAGCTGGAATGTTTTCTTCTTCTGTGTACTCCGTGATATTCAGAATTCTATTTATATTTTCACCAATATATCTGTCTTTTAAAAAACCTGTTTGATCCTCATGTATAATTTCATTCATTACTTTTTTTATTCGAAAAGCTATGCATTTTGCAGCCAACTTATGGTCTTGATTTAACAATTATATAGGTCTCCAATTTTTTAGTTCCAATATATCTTTATCCTTTTTTGGGAGGAGGGTTATAATACTATGTCTTTGCGAAATTGACAACAGACCTCTTTGATATGACAAATTAAGTGCCTCTAGCAAAAACATTTTGCAGTCAGCCCAAAATACTTTATAAAATTCAGCTGAAAACCCGTCAGATCCAGGAGTTTATTATTTTTCAAACTTTTTAATATTACCAGTGCTTCAGTTTCCGTTATTAATCCTTCACAGTTCTCCTTTTGTTCATCTGACAGTTTAGGGATGTCTTCATCTTGTGGAAAAAAATCAATCTCTGTTATAGAGTTTCCTGGATTGGAGACATGCAAAGCAGATGTGTACAGATTACTATAAAATTTGTTTTGCTCCTGTAGTATTTTTTGGGGGTCTGTTGTAATTTCATAATTTATTCTAAGCTTCTTAACTACTCTGTTATTGAAATTCCTTTTTTCGAGATTAAAAAAATATTTAGTAGGTTTTTTCCCCCTCATCATACCATCTAACTCTACTTCTAAGTATAGCTCCTCTTGTTTCTTCTTCCATTATGGTCTCTAAATTCAATCTTATCTCCTTAATTTCTTTCTCAATTACTTCACTTTCATTATCCATATATATATCTTCCAATTTTTTTAACTGTGTTTCTAAATTTAGTATTGTTCTTTGCTTTTCTTTTTTCCGTTGTGAGGAATATTGCATTGTTTTGGCACGAACTTCCATTTTAATCATTTCCCATTTTAGTATGGTATCTTCATCCTGGTACAGTTCTGCTGTTTGTATTATTGTTTCTTTTATCAAGTTAACATATTCTATTTCTTAAAAGTGAACAGTTCAGTTTCCAGTAACCTGGACCTTTCTGTTCCTGACTTAACTTCAGTTCTAGAGTAACTGCAGAGTGATCGGATTTATATCCAGGAGTAATTTCACTCTTTTCAGTACAACCAACTAATCCAAAAGATACCAAAAAAAAAGTCTAATCTACTGTATATAGGATAAGGGTTCTTCCTTTGTCAAGTATATCTGCACACATCTGGGTTTGCCCGTCTCCACACATCAACCAGGTCAGTTTCTTCCATCCAAGACAAGATTACACTTTGGTTTTGTAAATGAGTGGTTGCTTGACCGCCTTTTTTATCTAGATCAACATCTAATATAACATTGAAGTCCCCCCCAATGATTCTATTGTCATTTGGCAAAGATTCTATATTTTGTATCAAATCTTCAAAAAATTTAGGTTTGTCTTCATTATAGCCATACACATTTACCAAAGTTAATCTTTCTTGATGTATTGTTATATCTAGAATAAGATACCGACCTTGGTTGTCGGTAATAACTTTATGGATATCATATTCAAAATCATTCTTAAATAGAATACACACTCCCCTGGCATCAGACTGTTTGTGACTGAAATAAATATTATAACCCCATTCAGCATACCACTGCTTCTCAATCTCTGACGTACAGTGGGCTTCTTGTAACATAAATATGGATGCTTTCTTCTTCCTAAGCCATCCAAATATCCGTCTTCTCTTTTCAAAATCTCTGATTCCTCTCACATTAAATGATATTATCCCAAGATTATGTTGCCTTTGCATTTGAAACATTGACCATCTTTTGCCTTTATAATAAAATGCTCTATCTGAAAAAAATTTATGAAATATACTTTGTTAGAAGATTGGTAACTTACAAAAGCATTAGTCATAAATTGTGTGCAGGTGTGCAGTTGGGGCTTTGACTTGAGCCCCCTAAAAAGAAAAGAGAAGTGCAATAAAAGAAAGATATGGGTCATAGAAGAATTTCAGCCAGCACATGGCCAAGTGGACAGGGCAAGAATAGTTTACCCATGTTCCAGTTACCTCAACAGCAGTGGTTCTGTTTCAAGACAAGCAACTAGTTTACTAAAAATTTAATCACCAAATTGTAGTATTTAAGGAGTAGGTATGAAAATATAATCATACAAAGCACAATCATATACCTGAACATGAATATTTGATAACCGTCCCCTGGGAGGGGTACAAACATGTGTTTATATTTACTCACTCCACCCCAGTCCCTGATTTTTCCATATATATCTACCTGGATTCAAGATGAGGACAACATATTTAAATTCTTCACCAAAAGAGCCCTCATTCAAGTACCAACATGTCTGGTCTACAGTCAGTGGCTTCCACACCATCTGGCAAGCCATGCTGCAGCTGATAAGGCAAGGGAGTTTATTATCTCCTTATTTATTTAATATTTTCTTCAATGGTCTTTTATGTGCATGTAATGCCATACAGTGTAGCATTCAGGCAGGTAAATATAGGTTTAACTCCTTTGCGTATGCAGACATCTTTACTCTGTGCTGTGTAACTGGCTTATAGAGGTTAATTGATAAATAGGCCAATAGGAGCTTATCATATTAAAGAGAACAATCATACACCTTTAATTGTGTTCTAATTCCCGCCAGTAGTGGCTTTGGCAGTGTCTTGGTGGGGGTTTCTCCCCCCCCCCTCCCATCAATTGGCCAGTCAGGGCAGGTGAGCATTGTTCTTGAAATCGGCTAATTGCTTGCATATAGGCCCCTTGTGGTGTGGGTTTCGTAGGATGTTCAGGTCTTAACAGTGGTTTTGGTAAAAGGTGCAGAGGGTTTCAGTTCTCACACATTCTTTAGATTTGTCCCAAGAGTTACTCCATTCACTGGATCAAACAGTTTACCTGTGCTTCATTGAGATTTCCAGTGATGCATACCCACATTGTGCCAAAGACATTCACCAGACAGTACCTCAGATACCTTGTTCAGATATTCTTTGATGATATACCCAGTAGCTAAGAGATCCCATGGTGAGTGGCACCATTACGTAGCTTACATCATGACTGAGGGAGAGAACTGCTGTATTGCCTATGACTTTAATTTTGCTACCTGTCCTGACTGCAACTGTTATTTTTGCAACAAGTACTAATGTGCAATATCAGTGTGCGGATATTGTTTCTGAACTTTCATTTGAAACTCAGTTACTCAATTAAGAGACTCGGTTGTCTGAATCTAATGCATTTGCTGGAGGTCACAGAAGCGAAACTCAACCTACAAAATCAGACATGGAGAAAGTTGAAGAATAGGCAGCAGTCAATGAAATATCACCTGAGATGGTTAAGTTACTTTTCAAAGATGGTTTCACATTTCTAGGGGCAGAAGAACTTTTAGAGTGGACTACTTTTGAGCAGACCAAAATACTAATTGGCCAGCGCAAACTTTTTATGAAGGCAGTCAGTTGAATGATCTCAATTCTAGAAGGAGAATTACACGGTCAGCTGAGTGCTTCTGATTGATCTGTTGGCCAGCAGCACAGTAAGGATGATCAGTGTGCATCAGAATCAATTGTCAAAAGTAATGGAGAGGATTATTACCTAGCCTAGTCGCTGGATTCAAAAATGCCAAAAACCAACACCCCATGGCCGGACTGGCGCAATCACTTGGCCTGGGAATGACGACAGACAGGAATATGGAGTAAAATTCAATGGGGAATTCAGCAGAGATAAGCTTCTGCTTCGAAAATGGCAGCGCACATGGTGATCTGGCAGGATCCCAACCTGCATCTTAACTGAGTGGCAAGTAAGGTTTCATCTTCATTCTTTGGTGTAACCGATTTTGTGTCAATTGCCAGGGGCTCACAGAAGGAAGTTGTAATAGACAGAAAAGGTACCACAGTTAGTTTTACATATGGGTGCACGAAAGCCCAAACTGGAGACAGTTACCATACCTCAATGGTCATTGGTCAACCCGGCCATATTGCACACACTGGTGAGGGAGCAGGCATACACAAGGAATGAGATGATGGACTACTGATGGTACACAATACATATCTGCCAGTTGTTTCAGCATTTCCATGTGGTATCAGTGCTTCTGTACAATCAAGAATCCCGTCAGACTGGTCACACACAGGCACAACATTGGTTTAGATGGGGGTGGGGGGTGGGGGGCAGAGATGCCTCATTTTCATATCTGTTTCCTCCACACCAAGATATCGAGTACTGGGAATAATAAAACCAAAGCCCCTAATAATGACTCATAAGGGAGCAACCAGTCAAGAAAGAGAACCCATACCACTGAGGGGAAAGAACTCAGCTGCCTTTTTACCTCAGCCAAGGGATGGCCATTCAACAACTTCAAGTACTAGCAGGCTTGCTCAGTTTTAGCTTGTGGTGACAAACATTGTCATTGTTCACGAGGCCCTAAAACATTTATCATCCAGCCAAGCCCAGGGATAAATCTGGATGCTTGGTGAGTAGAGTTGCAAGGTGATCCCAATCAAAAGTTTATATGGAATGGACTGTGCAATGTTTTTGAAATAATAGATGAAGGAGTCCCCTGGCAGCCAGTGGAATTACCAAATCACCAGTTCTGTTTTTCAAAGCAGAAAAGGCATTTAGAGAATAATCAGATTATCATGCAAGATAAGTGACACCAAGCCAACCATAGTAAGCCCCTTGTGCACTGTGGATAAAGACTGGGGGGGGGGGGGGAGTCTCATCCATGACTGTAGTATGCCAAGTGGCATGCCAGTAAATGATTATGTCACTCTGAATGAACACTACACCTGTAACACTGTTGACGCTTTAGCAAAACTAGTAAACAGGGGCATGTACCTAGCCAAGGTAGACATAAGGTGTGCTTACATGAACCTATAAGCAAAAGGAGCGGGCATGTTCTAGGGATAAAATGGGAAATAAACAGCAGAGCAGTGTATTAGGTAGATAGCAAGCTCCTGTTTAGTGCTCACCTGAGTAGCATGATTGTTCATTGGATCACAGAGGCGATTAAGAGGCGACTTGAGATGGGATAACTCTGAAGTTGGGAGTGTGAACCAGGCACTTGATTGCAGACAGCTCCAACTCTGGAGCTGACCAAGGACACAACATCACTGGAACCACCATCATAGCCAGGGCTGTGTAGGTATCCAGAACTGGTGACCCTGAATGTAGTGCTTGGTTGTTCCCTGAAGCTACAGTGATTGGAGTGTACAGTACAACTGTTTTACTTGGAACTATTATACTACGATGGAACCCAGGCAGCCCCTACCACAAGCCTTAGAACTTGGGCTTGGGGCATTGAAGTCCAACCCAAGAAAATGATGCAGAAATGAGACTTTATGCTGTGAATACATAGATGATTTCTGTGGTCTTGATGAAATTACAGAAGAGTGCTTGAAAGCCATGCGTACCCAGATGTATCTGATCAGAAAAGTGGAACTCCCTTCAATTGCAACAAGGTGGTAGATCCCACCCAGTATATAACATACCTTGGTGTTGAGATTGACACTCTCAACATGTGTTTGCGTTTACCAGCAGGTAAATTACATAAAAGCCAGCAGCAGTTGTAGGAAGCTTGCAGTCTATGGTGGCTATCCAAATGACAGCTACAAAATCTGGTCTGGCTCCTGAATTTTTTTGTGCAGCGGTGGTATATGGCAGAGGAGTCTCTCTTCGTCAGCTTATTGATGCAATTTCCAGATTAAACAGCAGGTTAGACCACATTCTCGTCCAAAGTGAGCTCTGCAGAGACATCCACTGGTGGAAGGAATTTATGCCTGTTTTTAATAATTGGTCCCTTTTATAGCCCAGTGGTTAGCATAATCAGCATTGCCAGTTCTGAGAGGGCAGCGACCTGCCTGGGCCTGGACTGGATGTATGTTAATTGGATGTTGGACTGGCTGGATCCTAAAATGTCCATATAAATTGTAAAGAAACACTGACAATAGTCCTTTGTGTATTTACATGGGCGCCATACCTGGTGAACTGCCTCATATATGTGACATATGACAATTCATGCACTGTTTTAGCTTCTCTTCTGTTTAGTAAAGTATCCCCTTTCTTAAGTTTAACGATTTCGTTTATGCACCCATAGGGGCCAAGGTCACATGAAAAAGTCAAGGAAATAAAATTTTATCCCATATGCCCCATGCTTTTGAACTCAAGTTTTTGCAACATTGAATGCATATTGAATGTGCAGTCCATGCTGTGGTATATCCACTGAATATGGTCATAAAAATGCAAATAACTGATTCAAATACAATCTGTTCAGCAAATACAAATGGTTTTTGTTTGGATTCAGCTATAATTAAGAACAAAACATGTCAAAAATACTGATAACAGATCAAATACGCTTAGCCATCTCAGGCCATGAAATGCACAGACACACACACACACATACACATACACAAAATAATAATAATGGGGTCCTCTTTTGTAAACTGTAGAAAACACCTGCACATGGGAATATGTGTTTTGTTTCACTTGAACTGGTGGTTAAATAGGGACTTTAAAATACATATAACATACAAATGTATATTTTAGACAATATAGAGGGTGGTGCCATGGCAGCCGAAGCACCCTCTAGGTCAGTGTCTGCCTTTGTGAGGATAAAATTCTGGTACTTCCTTTACTAAGATTGATAACTTTGTCAATTGCCAGATCAGCTCTCAAAACATCATCCACAAAGAAGTCTCAGCAAAAAAAAAAATGGGCTTGAACTCTACATTCAGCTTTTGCTTGTGTGACTGGCAACTTGTGTAAGTCTACAATTGGCACAACCGGAAAAACAACGTGAGGCCTTTGGGTCTAGTGCTCTGCTGACCTGTGATGGATTACATTAAAATACAGATTCGCCACAAAACAATAACAGATTGGGTGAATTGAGGTTCTTATTGTTGGATTGATAGGCCCAAAATTCCCATCAAACTGTAGATGGTGCCAATAGTATCATAAACGCTTATGATGTTGACCTCCTCTGCAATCCTACCAAATTTTATTATGAGTCACAAAAACTACACATGCCAGAGTGCTCACTTTTCAATTTCTGATCCTATATTTCCTGTGGCCATATGACCTTGATTTTCATTATATAACAAATTGTTCAAGTTCAAAATGTGTGCCCTGAATCAAACTTACTATTGGTGGAAAGCTTCTTTTTGTCTTTTTTCTTTTCAAAATAGGCATGTAACTTTTGGAGTTATTTGGGGAAAATGAGACAGTTGTACAAGTGACATATTTCATAATAATTAGGTCACGTTACACCCCCCAGGTTATTATCCGCATAAAGTTTTATGCAACATATATTAAAGCAAAATAGTGATCTAGATTGTTTTCTCCATTGATATCCAAACTGGACCAGATCATCGCCAAATCATGTCATTCAACTTTACGGACCTTGTAACGTACAAAAATAGGTCAAGGTCATCTGTATTGCATGATATATTGGTGTTAGACATAATCTATACATCCTAAATCTCACATAGTGGAGCGCTATGACTCATACCAGTGGAAGTGTTATAGTTTACCTCAGTCTATTTGAAATCTACAATTCAAATTATGTCTCCCCCCCCCCCTTTGCATTGTCATATAGCACAGGGCATTCGTCTATCAACGGTCTGGTCAAAATGTGGCCGTATCTTACTGTTCCCTGGTCTAGACACGTGAAAATGGTTTTAGGAATGATATTTCTGAGAACACGGTTGAAAATGAAACTCGAACTGAGCTCTCACATCCATGCAACATTTTGCCCACAACTTCCCATCCTTGTTAAGCTTTTTCTTGCCAACATAGTAGATAAAAGAAAATTAATTATGGACCAATTAGTGCAAGTGAACTGCATGTTTGGCCAAGAATAAACCATGTCCGGTTGAGTGTCTAGAATTACATAGATCAGAAATGATTCTCACCCTGTAAATCTGCTTCTCTTCAGATTTTGAAGTTACTTCGTTTATATATTGGATGAAATTTGGAACTTGTTTGTGCGATTTTTTTTCTGCCACTTCTTGGGTTTAAGACCCTGTCTAAAGAAGCCCAAACAGAGATCCTTTTCTGTTTGCACAGTTACTGTCAGATAAGGGATTTCCCTGCCTCGGTACGTCCAGCTCATGTCCTATCTATACTGGGTGAATGTAGTACTCTTCAGTTGGTCCTGTTTCATTGCTCACATTGCTGGACATTCATGCAGGAATGTCATTATCATCGTTTTGACTGTTTCAAAACTTTTTTTAAAAGCAGGAAACCAATGACTTTGCTGTTGGAATGTGACAGCAACTCATCCCATCTTGTGACTCACCAATTGAGAAGCTTTGTTAACTTTATTTTGTTGTCTCAAGCATTAATGAGAATATTTGAGGAGTCAATAACTTTCATAGCAGTTTCAGAACGTATAAGAAGTCGGCATATTTTCTTGCAGCCACCCTACAATGATAGTGTATATCTGGCCAGACAGCCACCTTATCACAGATAGCATTACTTGAAAGCAAATAATTTTTTTTTCTTGTTTGGAGCCAGGCCTTAGGCTTTTTTCAATTGCCCGGAGTAAATAGTATTGCATAGTTTTTCTTGTGTCCTAACCCAAATATTTCTTCGAAAGTTCTGTCAAGGTTGGGTTCCTCTGTGAGGGTTTCAATTGCACCAATCCATGCTTGGTACATGCTGACACTAACCCGTTCAGTGACAGACCATGCAAGAATGGATAACTATTGCTGTGTACAGATGTGCTTTACCAAATTGTCGGCGGTTACAGTCGGCCCTGCATGCATGTGTATGACTTCATTTGCCACAGGCAGATTCTCACAGATCACACGAGAACACACAGGTGCACTCTGTCTGCTCATCTGTATACACAGCAGATTTAAGTGTCACGGGTGCTGTAGATATAGGAAAGGGCATCGTGGGCGGGAGATTGCTTCGTGTGACAAGAGGCTATTGAACTATGAAGGTTTGCAGATGAGTTAGAACCTGTAAAAATAAGATAATGGGGGGGGGGGCATCAGATGACTTGTTACTCTATGCAAAGAGTCTAGCAGCTTTATGAGGACACACTGCTCCAACAGGCTAACTATAGTGCCTCAATCAGTTTGATATATTTAAATGTATTATTTTATGTTTCAATCAACATGTTGCTATTGGCGAGAGGATAATTGACTACTTACAATTATAAATATGAAATACAATATTTGTTTAAAACGTTGGTTACAAATCTGTAATACCAGCCTTCTTCAGAAGACTCAATGTGTTACCTTTCAATCTTTTGATGATTCCAACACTATTGCCAGCTTTATCCGTGGGACATGCAACAAAATGGTCTTATTATTCCACACAGTACAAGAAATGAGTTCTCAAACCAGAAGTGGGCATTTATTTTTCTGGAATTAAAGCACACGGTTAATCATTAACAAACGTTATATGTTTAACCAGCCCATAATGTCGCTCATATTTTCATTTTGCATGTCTTCTGACTTAGTAGGGAGAACATCCACACGGTGACACAATATACCAAATAGAAAGACATCATAATTGATGTTCTTTTCAACTATTGAAATGTCAAAATGCCATTTTTCAGTAATGTTAGGATCACCAGTAAACACATACTTCTGGTATGTATCGCAAAGCTAGCATATTTATCATTTGTAACATTTTCCTTGTAACTTTTATTTGAACATGATGCAGATGAATGTGCACCATCCAATAAGAGGGTTATTGTGCCGTTTGGAAACTTGTGGTCCAGAGTCATATGTCCTCTTTTTGCCTTTAAGTTTACTGTGAATAAAATTGCCAATAAAGGGGGAAAATTGAAGTATGTGAGGGTTTCTTGTTAGTTGAAGTTTTTTGTTTTTTCGATTGCTAAACTGACTTATTTGCACCGTCCTATTCAGAAACTGTTCACAGCAACACAGGAAAGTAAGTTTGTTTCTTGGACACAAGTGAAACAACTTTGACATTGAATGCAACCATGCGTTTTGTTTTCAAGGTGTCCATTCTACGAAGTGTGGGTAAGGTGGAATGAAACTGGGGGTTTTTGGTGCATTAGGGACATCACTGTCATAACAATTCCACCTGTACTGTATTGTAGATTGTCGAAGGTGTCAGTAGTCAGCAGATTTCATGGGGTAAGCGGGAATTCTCCAGTATTTGATTTTAGTCAACTGTGAACTTTTGCATATGGATACAAATACGCAATGATGTACATTTTTATGTTCATGAGGAAATGAGTAACATATACCATGTACCCATGATGACTCGGTATCAATACAATAAGATAGGAAAATAACAAAAAAAGCATGTATCTCTTAAAACACCCATATAACAGTCAACATTTCTGACCCTGCTTGTCGGTACATCCTCATGTCATTTCAGAATATTATGAATTCATTTATTCCTCTTTAATTGGTACTCTACATTGGTGCCAATTTAGCAACTAGCAACTGCATTGCACTCTGTTAATGTGTAAATTCTATATCTGGGCTACTGCATTCCATTCGGTGACACTGTCGTTTCTATGCCGATGCCATAGCATGCTATACTCTGCAACAACTTCACTTCCATGTCTTGGTCACCAAATTCCACTCCGTCACAGTGTAAATTCTGTCTTGGCGACTGCTGTCCACTCTCTACAAGTGTATAGTCTGTACGTTGGCCACTATCTTCCATTGTATTACTGTCCATATTTTATAACAATGCCATTGCTCATTTATTTCAGCTCTCGGGTGTTCTTTGAAGGCTCAAATATTGATATTTTTCTGTCTTTAATCATCTTTCCATCTGTTAATCCATTTATGGTCAGAATGATACTGAGCCAGTAGCTTTTTTAGCAAGGAGTTTGGGTACAATGTGCCCAATTGGCATCAAGGCAGGCTATTGACCTGGAATGCACCGTCTTGACAGATCTCATTTACTTTCTCAGAAAAAATACAAAGAATGTTTACATTGGACAACAACTGTCTCCACAATCCTGTTGGCAAAAAGGCCCCATTGCCACTGCTGTAGCCCAAGGTAAATGGCAACAACTATTGTATCCAATAGTAAGTGGCAACCACTTAACTCTCTCAGTGCCAAGCACAACTAAAGCCCATCTATTTAAGTCAAACTAGTCTGAATTATGCTGAGGATCCCAGATTTGTATTCCTCGTAAAAAGACCTTTCACAATTTATGTCGAGTGCTTTTAGCTATTTGAGCGGGATATGATCAACTCTGTTCTGTGATGCTATGGAGGTTTTAGTTCTATTTCTTCAACCAAATATTGCACACCTTGAGCACCAACATTGTATTGGCAGTCTTACATCTCAGACTCATGTCTGTAGTGTGCAATCCATAAAGCTACTATGTGTTGTATCGAAGTGGAATTATTATTATTAACATCAGCACGAGGGGTTTTTGATATATGAAACTTGCAAAAAAAGTCTGCTAATTGGAAATCAAGTTGAGGGAGAATTGTTATGCATAACTTTGATGCTGAGAGTATAATTGTGTGGACTGTTGCAGACTTTTAAAAATGTTACCAGATGCTGATTTTAAATCAACCAAAACTATAAAATATTTCACAATACAAATATGTAAGTTTGAGGCTGTATTTTGTGCCATTTGTCATGTCGTCTATGTCGAAAACTAACACGAATTAGACTTTCCGGACTGTATCACGAGAAACAACGATGAATCACACGAGATCAGATGTTAATCACACACTGTATCGTATGTCTTTTCATTCTGAAAAGGAAATCATTGTTAAGTATGCGGCTAGACAAGGTATCATTAACGCTGTTTCTACAGTTCATTTTGAAATAGCAGTCTTGCAATCCATCAATGTGTTTTTTTAATGAATCAATTTGGCTGCCAGATATACAGTACCTCAGATCAGCAGCTGCACACAAGGATGCTCTCATAGAACAAAAAGCCAAAGAATTGACATAAGAATAATACTGACCCTGAGGGCCCTGGCGCAAATGTATTGGCACGCAGGTTTTCTTATTAAAACCACCAATAAGCATCACCTGATGTCATCAATGCAATTTGCTTAACTTTGGGTCATTAAAAACTATACCATGAACCAACAAAAATACAAATTAATTAAATGTTGCCATCTGTAAAATGTCTATCTGAGCACGTCTCAAAACACAAAAATGATTCAGTAAACCTACACGGTAATATTACCATATAAATTGCCAATGTCGATCTTGATTAAGATATCTTGAGATATCTTTATTTTAACAACGCGTACCTGAGCTATAAGACCTTTTTCTTCTTCTCCTTTCTTTTCTAGATTTTTGAAAAATATACACAAAGCAGAGTAACAGATAAGAACGATGCCACTCCCGACGTATAACCTATAAATAAATAAAACAAAAGTTTCTTGACAAGGACACGTACATTTGGGTTTTTTTACATGACCAATTGGTCTACAATGTGGGTGAGGTAAGAGTCACATGTATGCAGGAAGAAATGACTTCTATATTTAAATAGGTGCCTATGTCTCAAGAATGATTGGTCTGACAAGAAATTATTGTAAAATTTGAAGATTTCTAAAGAAGCAGCTAAAAGTTGAAGTATGTTTCGAAATTGTTAGTTGTGATCCACACTACCTACCAGTCAAAAGCCACATAATTTATTAATACACCACCCAGGATGTTACCTGAAAGGAAAGTATAAGTAATTATTGACGTGAATATATTTTCATATTTAAGTAAAATGTGAAGAAATAAATATTTATATCTGGATAGATAGATAGACAGACAGACAGACAGACAGACAGTCAGATAGCTAGATAGATAGACAGACAGACAGACAGACAGACAGACAGACAGATAGATAGATAGATAGATAGATAGATAGATAGATAGATAGATAGATAGATAGATAGATAGATAGATAGATAGATAGATAGACCAATTAATATTGAGAGGTGGATGGATGAATTGATCAATGAAATACTTTAAATAAGATGTACAGTGGACCTCTCCTAAAGGACCACCTGTGCTAAAGGAAGAATATCAAGATCCCCATTAGCATAGTTTAGTTTAATTTTCCCTGCCTTAAGGGGTCACCTGTTAGAAAGGACCATTTTCCACAGGTCCTGTAAGTGGTCCCTTAAAACAGGTTTCACTATATTTAGAAAGCGTCTGGATGTCTAGACAATGTAATTACAACATACATGTACTTTGTTCACAGAACCATTAATTTGTCATGAGTGGGTACGTAAGAGTAAATGTCCAAGGAGTGAAGTCTATTTTTAATACACCTCCAAGAAGATTAAGGTACTTGTTCTTCGATATTATATACGAAATCAAGTTTACGTTTATGATGTAATGAGATGAGTTTGTTTGCTACTTACCAAATAGCAATCCCATATTATAACTTGCGGCAAAGAGCCCAGAGACAGGACCATAACTACCTCCATGTCGGCGATCCACAATCAATGTCAGCAGAGGAACAGATATTGCAATGGTCATGCCTGTACCAATGCGGGAACATATTTCCGGGCCAGTTATGCACCATGGGGTACTTGCACACAGAGGGTACTGCAAGTACACACAGAAGCCTTGTGAAAGTTGGCTCTTTCCACTGCATCGTGTTTACGTCCAGGATTTGTTCTGGTCTTGTAACATCACGACTGACTGACCAGGATAATGTCACTGTCTTGCCAGTTGGTCATTTTGGTATTCAGGTTTATATGAAAGGAAAATTTATGCAGATGTTCTTTATTGCCTCTAGATACTATGGTCATATTTCTTCCTTACATGTGTACGTATGGTCTGGTATGCCAACATTCCTTTTATTGTTGTGTGTATATGTTATGTATTTTGAGACACTAGTGTTTTACTTGTCATAAAGCCGAATGAATTCATGTAGGTCCTATGGCTGATGTCATAACCTTGCGCCACAAGCCCTGTTAGAGTAGATAGCAGCATGGTATAAATAATAAAGTAAAGACAATGCAAAAAATAAAAAATAAAATGAAAAACAAATTATAACTACTTAAAATAAGATCAACAACTGATGAGGACCAGTTCATCATCACACCAGAAAAAGACAAACGACGCCACCCACGCTAATTATCTGGAATACACAGAGCTTGCAGTATATATCAGTCCAATGATTGACATTCAGTTTAAATATATTTATTTCAAATAAAAAAAAACGATTGGGAAAGAGGGCCGTGCCCTTTATAAATCCCTTTTGATTGACATTTGTTCATGTTCCCAAGTCCAGTCACTGCTATGATCGATCTGTTTATCATATAAGTTCTGTATTGAGTAAGATGTCATGTGTTAACGTTAGTATTGACAGTGTCCAAAAGTACAACAGCAGGATCTATTTGCAAAAGTCCAAAGTACATAATAATGTAGAGCTCGGTTAACAAAACTTTGCCATAAAATGTATAGATCAAAAAGGTCGTCTGTCATGGAACAAAGTATTGACAGAACTTAGCTTTGCAATGCAACATTGCTTCAAAGCAACATACAACCACTTTTAAATCCATGTGTAGGACAGCACCTGAACAATATGGTGGTTGAAATATCAGAACTAAAAGCCAGTACTCAGCATGTATATTTCTCCAGTGTAAAATCAAATCCAAAGGCTCAGCCTTCACACATGTTAATGTATGTTATCTTATATAAACGACTAGCTATTGTACATGTTAAAGCTTGTCCCAAGTTACAGCTTGTTCTTCTATCCTGTATAATCAATTAGCCATTGTATATGTTGATGTTTCTGATCTTTTATTTTATTTGTGTACCAACATATAGCTGCCACCAACATGTTCAGACCTTCACACTGACACTCTGGAACACATCATGGCTTCTCTACAGTGATTGTAAGTAACCAAATGATGCTTGACACACCTCTAAGCAATGTATATGTGAATACATAAACACCACAACACTCATATGAATGATATGACCACGTCATGTTTGCCGCAAATCCACATATTTTGTTTCGTTTGCTGGATAATTGGATTCAATATGGTATCGAGGAAATTTGGTCAGTGAGCCAAGTCTCCATTAATAGGTCTGTACATACACATACTCTGTGACCATTAGAGTGACGAAGATAACCTTGTTCGACACAATAAGTGCGCCCAGTCCATTGAGCCCTACTTCACCTCAATATCATAACGTAAAAAAACCTAACTTAGTTTTAAATTCGTTGATGTAATAATTATAATATTTTTATAAAGTTGGTTTGTCTTAATGACAGTTTAGTTTAAAATGTTTTATCCAGTTGGAACAGGAAGTAGTATGCAACTTAGGGAAATGTTAATCGCATTCTATTAGATGTCAGAGGTACCAGCATCATAAACTTTATGATGTTTTCAGTTTGGCTTTTCACAATATATCAAGTTTGTTCATATGTCCAAAATCTTTAAGTATGTTGGCATCCCATGACGATGTGTTTCAACATTGTTTTACTTTTCTACTCCTGTTACAAAACAGTTGAACTATTTTCAAACTGAACATATTACCCAGTAAATAGAATTGATGTTTGAATTCCAATTAAAATCAACGGAGATCATCAACATACCCCTGGTTAAAACTGGTGGGCTATTACAAACAGAGATTGATTTAATAACTTACTTGTTTGAAAGTTAAAATGTAAATATTCATATAAAAGACACGGGCCTTCAAAACGAAGAGAACAACCTTAACACATGGGGGCTCTGCAACTCTTGTCTCTTAATTGAAAGAAAATAGAACTGACTTTCCACACCAAATATAGCTGCAAATCTATTCTAAATTATGGAAATCAGATTTTTGTGTCACTTTGGTTGGAATGTAATGTCAAACATATCATCACTTTAGCATTTTGGTGTGTCTCAGGCCGAGGATGTAAGTCTACATTAAGACAAACACACGCACAAATATGGTCGAACCAAATGATCAGGGCTTGCATGGTCACGTGATTGCCGAGACTTATAGCAAGAATTTTGCCCTGAAGAGCCACTATGTGACGTGGATGCACTTCCTATACAGCCCAGACAACTTTGTACGAAGACAATTCTGCTGAAACAAAAGATGTTTTCGCCGCCAGCAAGCAGTTTTATCATTGGAATGGTCATTCGATTTAGAGGAGAAATAAGAAAGTATCAAGCATCAGCCTTATTAAAGTGCAAAAGGGTAGTAGCGCTTTTCTGGGTGTCTAATATTTCCTTACCCATGCATGCTGCAAGCAGGAAAAGAATACTATCCCCTTGACAAGAGAATGCTGGATTGCTTTTCTTCAACATACCCATTTCCCCCAGTTATTATTACTAGACCACACAGCGATGATCCACTTCCTCAAAGATTAACACAAAACTTGTCACTGAAGGGTGGTGACAGACCCAGTGAACCAAAGAGTACATAGAACCTGATCAATTTGGCAAACATGCGTACATTAAGCAAGCTTATAAATGTTGTCTTAAGTTATTAATACTCACCATTATCATACCCAGACCAGAAAATAACAAACCAAAAACACAGACCGGGCATCTGAAAATAGAATGAAGCAAATGTTGTTTGGTATTATCCAGAGAAGGGCATTTAGATATCCAGCATGAATGATTGGCAAGGAAATATGTGCATAGTGCAATGTCTCTGGTACATACATCCTTCAAATGTTTTTGTCATGAAAAGAGTTCAGACCGCGGAATAGGGTAAAAACTACCAGCAAGTTCTTCTGGACAAAACAACACAAGTAGAATGAGGTCGCCGTTTTCTGCCTTAACGTTCATAAAGAGGATGCGAGTTATAGCAATGGAAAAGGTTATTCATCAATCGGTTGTATGCCTGTATAACTTTTCAAATTAGCGGGACGATTCATCCAGAGGCAGCACAACTATCACGAAATCCAATCTAACGGCAATAAAATGTCACTTCGTTTCAGGTAAATAAGCTTTAAGTGTTAGAGTTTAAAATCAGATGTCAAAATATGTGTTACTCCATTACTGGTTTGCTGGTATTCTTCAGTTATTCCAGTTTAACTACTTATTTTTCCTTAAGGTATACAAGAACAGGACTGTCATTAGCATCAGTCCATTTGATCGAAATTATCAGCGTTCTACACCCTGCTGGTGGTGTCACATACCTTCCTATTGCTATGGAATAAAATGCTGTGATGACTTGTGATGTGAATAGCATAATTCCTCCAATGGTTAAAATTACACCTGCGAAAACACATGAAAAAAATTATTTTCCTTCTTCAATGAAAGTTTTTCCGTCACTGTTACAATTGAATGAACCAGACGTATTCATCTCATGGAAACATGTGAGAATTTTGCTGTGGGTTTCAAAAAAATATATGCAGCAAAGTTCTGTCTACATCTAAAGTAAGCATTGAAGTCTACCAATTCATTGCCTAGATATTCTGTCCTAGTAGATCGTATCAGATACCATAGCACACCCAAACATTACCATGACCTGTAGCTGTACGTGGCCCTTTATGACAAAATCAAATTTCAAAAACCTCTCAATTTCAAAATAGATGCAAAGAATTAACAAGTTTGTACATGGGACCCTGGTCAGTTTAAATATCTCTCTCTCTCTCTCTCTCTCTCTCTCTCTCTCTCTCTCTCTCTCTCTCTCTCTCTCTCTCTCTCTCTCTCTCTCTATATATATATATATATATATATATATATATATATATATATATATATATATATATATATATATATATATACATATATATATATATAATTCATGCCTTTAAGTTTGTACATGACCTGTAGTTAATCAATTGTTGTACTTTTACCCCAGACATATCATTAAAGTTAAAACATTGCAAAAGGGTTGCACAATGTATATAAATATCTTTAATTTTTCTTTTTGTTATCTCCCACCAAATTTTCTTGCTTGGATATTCATTTTTTGTTTCTTTCCAGTGACTCCAAAAATTTGTAAATATCTCCCTAAACATTTTACTCCTTACTACTTTATTATTCATTTTCCAATATCCAATCCAATATCCATTTCCTTTTTCAATCTCATTGGTATTTATAAGCAAAGTAGCTGCATCATGGTCACTTTTAACTGCAGGCACAATATCACATCGTGAGACTGCATAGTCAAGACCACCACTGATGTACCACCTGTCTATTCTTGATGCTTTTTGGGTTCCCTTTTTAAAGTATGTGAATTTTTCTGTCCTAGATTTCTCCTTCTCCATATATCCTCTAAACCAAAAATCAAGGAATGAGGAATGCTACTGCAAAACATTTAACACAAAATTGTCTATGGTAATGCTATCAAAACCTTCTGGTAAAAGGTATATCCATCATGATGGTCATAAATTAATGAAAGAATTAACATTTCATCATTTTTAACTCAGTGTGCGATCATAATTTTGATGATGGCACTGGATTCTCTCTGATTTGGATGATATAAAATGATTTACATTTCGGTCTGATTCATTGACATTATATGGTTATGCTCATAAAGATCATCATTTTCAAGAGAGGAAGGAGCAATTATGTTTGCCATTCCTTACAACCAAGGAGACCAGATGTGATATTAGATATTCGCAGTCCCAATATTTTACATTGTGTAATATTTACAGGCGGACCTATTTTGAGCCCAAAGCTTGATGAGCAACACACATATGGACAAACGTAGCTTTGCATATGTGCCTAGTATGAATGTTTGGAGACAATATTGTCTAATGAGTATTCATTAATATTTTCTCAAAGTGTAAGTTATACTCACGCGGCAATGACATGTGAGAAGGCATATGGTACTCTGCAAGGAGCATGCAGCTCCTCTACGTGGGCTTTTTCACACTTCATATCAAAACGATTAACGCAAAAGGATTAAAGGACAGCTAGTGTAATGCATCAGTTAATCAGTTACGCGGTCCCTACCATGATGCATGAGCACTGTTTATGTTGATACAGACACCAGGATGATATTCAACAGGGTATGTAAATATCTAATATCGAACAGATTTGATGTACTGGAGCAACATGGCAGTTCTGCATGGCTATACTTTTCCTGATTGAGACCTGGTTTATTGCAGACAAAGCATGTTCAAAAGAAAGGGTTGCTATCGACCAGTTTGGGAAGGGAAAAAAATCAACACGATTTTTTGACAAAATATATAATCTCTTTTCCCGATGCCCTTCTCTTTGCACAAAAGCAGTGATAAGGATGGAGTGACATGTAAAGAGTTCATACGAAGTATTTCTATGTAAGGCCAAATTGAATTGGTCAATAATGTCCTGCTAAACGTATATATATGTACCTTCACTGGCCTGGGCAAAACATGCTAAAATGTATATACAGTCATGTATTAAAGCTAAACGCCATCTTTTGACACATAACAAATGCTGAAATAAATGGTAGTGCTAAAAACACGCTGGAAGCCAACTTCCATATCTACTGATATTGTATTACCAAGAAAAGAGATAGAGATCATAATACACTGGCAACTTTATGGCTGCACATATATCTTAAATTGTAACAGTAAAACGTTTAATGTTAAAATATTGCACCGTGACTATTGAAAATATTAACATACATATACACACAAACGCATTCATACATTAATACATACGTACACATATTTTATATGTGTTTGTGCAAGTCCTTCGGTGCTAGAAAAGGAATGCCAGCACCCCCGATTTTCTACCGTTCGATTGTTCCTTTGTTCAGACGAGTTTGGGAATGGGACGATCAGAATGGAATATTCAGGAGGCAGTGTGCATTCAAAAGTCAGAGAGTGTTCGATTGGAGGAACATTTGTATTTCGTCAAACATTCAGAGAATGAGACAAGGGCAAATAAAAATAGACTCTTGGGGTAACCATGGTTCAGAATTTGAGACACGAAGCTGAGTAACGCCAATCATTCTTAATCACTCAGTGGAGCACTCAAAATGAAACAATATTTGGTTATAACGCCTTGTGTCCTGATGGGATTAAACGGTTTTCATAAAATACGTAGTTCTTGTTTTGAAAGTGTATAGGGACGTCACCATCAAGGACACGACTCATTCAGGTACCAGAAATGAAAGCGCTAACTGGTGTAAGGGTATTCAATTTGTCAGCAAAGCTGTCAAGGGTGTCGGTAATCATATGTCCAGTCTGTGAATAAACCTCTCTCTGCTCTGGATCATGCATGACACCAGTGATTTCACACCTCAGCTAAGTGGTCTGTTTTGTACTATTTCTACACTCACGTGGCCACTGATGATAAAACTACAGTCACGAGAATGCAAATGCAATACGATATATTGGAACCCTTAAAAAGCTGCAAGTATGGCGAAAATGATAGAAAATATCTTAGCGGATAATCGAGATACTGGACTTTTTCATTGCCTTTATGCTTCCTTTCCAATGGTGACGGGTGCAGAACGAAACCCTAAGGACTCAGAAGAAACCAACGTCCATAGTCAGAATGGTAGTCATTCTTTCACTTGACGTCATGCATGCTCATGGACTCCATTGTTAACTCCACAAACTGCATTATAAATCAGTACCTTGTCGGATGATTCACATTGATTTCATGGCTGATCGTTCTGTAACCTGCTGGTTTCACGACTACCAAGTCTACTCCAAAAAAATCTTTTTCAGTTATGCCATTCAAGTCATGTTCAGCCATTTCGTTGGCTCTATGCCTTCATGTGACATGCACTTTGGCCATTATTATAATATCATATTAGTTTGTCTTTCAATCTTTGTCACCAACATGACTTTTGTCATAGCTGTCCTTAAAATTAATTAAGAGATTATATACAGAATAGAAAATATTTTTTTTTTTTGTTCTGTGGCGTACCACAAGGCTCTGTATTATGACTGTTATCATTCAATTTTATGTTAATGACTCACAAAATTCACTTGCGTATGGCTGCTATTTTCCTGTTCACAGTTTCACCGATATAGCTAATCATGATCGGGATATTAAAACTCTCAAGTCTGAGTCTGACATGAAATCGCTTGGTTTAAACACAATAAGCGAGTCTTCAGAGAAAAAAAACTTGCATATATTCCCCGTAAAATTGTTTTATGTTCATAAAAATATAAAATCACTGAGGTGTAATTTTCAAACAGGTTGGGTAGAACCCTACCCAAGTGTTATGAATTTGGATATGCCTGGTTTGTTTGATTTTGGAGGTCACAGAGTTAGCGTGCTTTGTTGGGGTTGTAAACAAAGTGTTAAACTACATTCATGTGACTCATTACACTGTAATGTCTGTACACATTTCGGAGGTGATCTAGAAAGATCAGAGACAGGCCTCACTTAATGAACTGTGACTAATTGGAAAACTCTGGAACAATGGTCATATTTCTGTGTCTAGATATATAAAGCAGATAATGCCTGACTGGGGAGAGAGAATTCTGAAGATCTGACAGAATATTTGTGTTGTCATCAAGCCACTTGGACTGTGAACTGTGGTAATTGTCAGAGAGACACCCATTTTTACATGGTGCCCGCGAAGTGTAGACAGTGTCTTTTTGAGTGGACTGGTATATTTGGTGTCAATTGTGCCACATTGGAACCAAACTGCACCTCTGTGGGATTGGATCAGCACCACATCTTTCAGTACCACATTGGACCCAAACCGTACCTCTGTAGGATTTTCAACAGATCATTTGGCACCTGTCATAGGGCTTGTAACTGTGGGACAGTACCTGTGGATAATCTCAGCAGGGATTAGGATTTTCCTAACACTGTTTAACTATTGACAAAACGGCAGAGAAACGTTTACCTACTTTGTACTGATTTTGATTGTCAATAGATTGCTATTGTTAAAGTTATATCATTGTAGTCATTCTTTGTTGAGTTCTGTGAATATTCAGAACGTAACAAACTGTGGCGGCTTGTCTGGGATCAACCCCAGGCAAATGGAATCAAATTCAAGACAACACATTGAATTATTTTGCAATCAGAACATGACGGTTGAATCATCTGGAAAATTCCGGAAGTTTCTAAATACTGAATCTTACAGTTTGAATTCAACAAAGGATATATGGGTTTTATAAACATAGTTGTTGGTCAATATACAGGCAAAAGGACAACATCTCAATAGATCTAAGTGTGTTTCTGGCTAATGAGGACATAACTGTCAAAGATGTTGATAAATTGTTTAAGGAAGACCTGGAAAAGGTGGCCAAATACTTAAATTTAGAAGTACCATCAGGTATCAGAAAAATAGCCCTGAAACAAAAGATAATTTCCCATTTAGTTGAACAAGGTTTCCTTGAGGATGAGGGATCAGAGGATAAAAGTTTGACAATTCAGTTCGAATCAGCTAAATTAAAACTTCACAGGGAAAGAGAAGCAGCACAGGCAGCAAAAGAGGCTGATAAAAGAAAAGCACAGGTTGCAAGAGAAGCTGAAAGAGAAGCACACAAAGCAAGAGAGGCTAGAGAACAGGAGTTAAAGCTAAGAAGACTTTAACTTAGGCTTTCTAGATCAGATAATTCAGCACAGTCAGGATCTTTTGATGTAGTCAAGAAAGCATGTTAAGTACCAAAAATTGAAGAAAAGGAAATGTCAAAATTTTTCTGTCTTTCGAGAAAATAGCTGAAACTTTAGAATGGCCTAGAAGGGTGTGGCCTCTTCTTTTGCAAAGTGCGTTTATTGGAAAAGCACAAGAATTTTATTCATCCCTCTCCATAGAACAAAATTCTGAGTGTGATGTGGTAACAGATGCTGTTCTGAAAAAAAGCATTAGTACCTTAGGCTTACATACAAAAATATTCACGGACAGCCAAAAGGAACCAGGTGGAACTTGGAAGAAAAGATGATCTCTTTGACAGATGGTGTGCCTCCAGGAAAATAGGAAGTGATTTTGACAAATTAAGGGAACTTATTTTGGCAGAAGATTTAAAAGGTTGCATTGCAAAAGAAATTAAAACCTACCTGGATGAACAGAAGGCAAATAAATTACATGAAGCCATAATTTTGGCTGCTGATAATGAGTTGACACATAAAAGCTTCTTTGGAAAATCCGAACAGGCCAAACAGGGTCAGTTCAAATCTAAATTTGGAAAGCAACCAGAGGAAAAGGAAAAGGGGAATCTTTCCCTCCTCAAAAATCAGAAGAACAATAGCTCAATAATTCTCCTCAGTCTGATAAACCTGCTAATAGGAAAACAGGGCAGAAATTATTTAGTGGACCCACATACAGTTACTGCCATAAAAGGGGTCATGTGAAATATGAGTGTTTTTTTACGCCAGAGAAAAGCCAATAATACTGGGAAACCAGTTGGTTTAGCCAGTATTAACGGGCGCCCACCTCTAGATATGTCTGAAAATCTCCGTGCTAAATATGAAAACCTATCTGTTGGGGTAGCTGAGTCCATATCGGATGGCTATGAAAGTTTCAAATCGGAAGGGCTGATGTCACAGAAAGAAAATGCTGTTGACCAGAAGGCAATTTTGATCCTAAGGGACACTGGTGCTGCCCAGTCTTTATTGTTGGAAGATGTACTCCCTTTGCCGGATGAAAATTATCAAAAAGCAAGTGTACTATTCCAGGGTGTTGAGGAAAATTACATAACACTCCCGCTTCACAAAGTTTACCTGAAGTCTGATTTCAAAATTGGACCAGTGATTGTAGGTATTCTACCTAGTCTCCTGATAGAAGGTGTGAGTTTCCTTCTAGGGAATGATATAGCAGGGGATAATGTGATAGGTAAACCAGTACCATGTTTAATGGATGAGCCAGTCAGGAGAGAGGACACAGAGCATCTTGAGCAGGAATTGGAATTTCCGGGCATTTTTCCCGCCTGTGTTGTGACAAAGTCAATGGCTCTTCAAACTTCTAAACAAGAAGCCAGTGACAAGGATGGTGAATGTCTAGGGCTGGCAGAGACATTCTTTACTGGTAAGCTGGAGGACAAAGTAAGCTATGAATGTAACTTGAGTCCAGAGGTATGCCATGATGGTAACCTCTCTGACCAGGTAAACCAAAAGGATCATCTGAGTCAAATGCGTCATTTATATGGAGATAGGCTGATTAGGGAGCAAAAAGCTGACCCTCAGTTAATAAAATTGACAAGTACAACTTTAACTTAAGAAGAGGCACAAAAAGACCTGGTCTCTTATTATATTAAACCAGGAGTGTTGATGAGGAAATGGAGACCTCCAGACGCTTCTACTGATGAAAAATGGAGACTTTAGGATTTACCTAAGACTGTTTAACTATACCAGCAGAGATAAGTTTACCTATTTTTCACTGATTTTGATTGTTAATATATTGTTATTTTGGAAGTTATATCATTGTTGTCATTCTTTGTTGGGTTCTGGGATTATTCAGAAGGTGGGCATAGTAACACCAAGGTACATGTCCACTAGGTTTGAAACAGGTTCTCGAGGAGGTTTTCGGGGGAAATAACAAAAAATACAAGAACAGCAATGTAGACACATTACTCATGATAACATGTACAGCAAGTTCAGCGTATGATAGCAGCGCCATTCAGTAAACATGTTCGTAAAATTACAATTTTGCAAACGATAACATCACCACCTGGTGAATAAAGTTACGGGAGATCATGTCCACGTATAGTCCCACTAAATTGAAGAGATCCTAACAAGAAAGTTTTTGAAAAAAGAGCAAACACTGAGCAAATTAATGATCAGGGGTATCGAAAAGTGCATTAATATGAGAGTTGTGGATTCAGCTGCGTACAAAAGCCATCACGCAACGTTATTACAGCCTAGAGGTGAGTATCTGCATTGGATTTTTGAACATTAAATGATTTTAGAATTAATCCTTACATTTTCGGCAGAGCTAGTGGGACACATATTAAATTTACATTTTAGCTGTACATTTACATTAATCATAAGCAATATTCTGTCTCTAAATAAAGTATTCAAAAGTTACCAATACAGAAGAAATTTCGATGCTTTATCTTCCCAAACGGCCCAGAAGTTTTTGCGGTAAGATTGGAAGAGTATAAAGGTAAAACCTTTTTGGGACAAGCCAAAATACGAATTTTAAATGATGTGAGACAGATGATAGATGATGTATGAAATACAACAACAAAAGCCCAGCTGACTGACAAGTCCACAAAAGACTGGGGCATATCCAAATTAAATTTTCAATGACATTTACATATTTTAATAAAGCCTTTGTAAGAAATTGAACAAAAAACATGTTGGCATTCAACATTGCTCATTGCTTTTATCATTCGGCTTTTTAATATTGACTTTTCGTGATAATAGATTTTTACATTTACTGCTGATGATAATATATTATAAACAAGTTACAGCTGTTTCGACCAAGTGGCTAGCCAGAACAAAACAAGCATATGTAAAAAAGCCCCAAAATGCACATGTAGCATAGCAGAGCTCAAGACACCATGGCTACACTGTTGAACGGTTGAGAATTTATAAATTATTATTGTCTCTGTGGCTCAACAGTGCAGCAAAGTGCAGAATCATTTTTGTGATAAAACCGTGACACATTCTTAATACTTTTTCGATAATCCTACGAAAAAAACAGTATCAAAACAGTAAAATTTTCAAGTGGGGAAATAGAAGAGAAACCACTTATCCTTGCGAAAAGTCAAGCTGCAAAGCTAAGTGATTTGTGAGATTTGTTTACCTATGATCCACATCGGAGAATCGAATCGTTGCATCATCCAAGCTACCAAAGTGTCCATTTTAAGGCCAGTACCCAGGTACAGAACAAAGGTGCTACCTTAAAACATAAATATATATATATATATATATATATATATATATATATATATATATATATATATATATATATATATATATATATAAATATATATATATATATATGTATACATGTATACTAAAGTTATAATATGTGATAGTCACAGCCACTTTACAGCCAATGCACTATAAAATTACATTGCGTCTTATGACTAATGTTGAATGTTCTTTTGAACAGTGTTTGCATTATATTTCACACCAAAGGTATGTTTCACTCTAAGTTAAAATTCAGACTTTTCTTCTTGCGTAACATTTTTAAACCACTACCATATAATTGGAGAAATTATTTAGAATACATGAACTGCCATGTGAAATTTCAACATAAAATATTGGCATCGTATGTTTGTATTATTTATTCACTGCAAGTCGACAGGTACCGGACATGAAAATAAATAAAAATAAAAATCAAGGATGGGGATATGAAATAAAAAGGTCGCCTTTTCGCATCATTTCTTGCATGTGTGTTACCTTAGCAATATACAGAACCTTATATCACTTGCTTCTTGCTTGCTGTCATTTGAAATCATATGTTTGTGATTTGTCTGTCTCTGTGGACATGTGGAATGTAGGGAGTGATCGTTGGTGTACTTCACCACCCTAAACTACCAATATATGTATCTCAAATGAAAAAAGGTTGAACATGGACATTGCTTGGTTGTTGTTTAAATTACCTTTGATCAAAGTATGATGATTTCTGGGTCTTCAGTGGCCATATTCACAAAAATTAAAATCAATATGGTTTGGGCCCTAAACTACTTAATCAATGTTTGATCCAAATTTCGAACCTTAACCAATATGTGCTCTTAGCTACAATAATATCATAAGGATTTACAGGTTCATTTTATTAAATCAATCTTGGTTTGGTCCAGTATGTAATCTTTTGATCCAGGATTAAAATCTGCATTGTATCAAGATTGATTTAATGAAATGGAAACTTTATTTCCAAAGCTGATATTACAGTGGAGAACCCAGATTAATTGATCCTGCAAGTTTAGATCAAACATCAGTAATGTTAGTTTCGGCAGTGGACGAGCTTTTGAATTAGTCCCTACAGGTTCTTCACGCTACACTTTTTTCGGTTTCTTTTTGGTTTTGAGGGGGTATATAATGACATAATTTGAACGTGATCGTTTTGTCCATTTTACATTACAATACGCAATTGAAACTGCTTGGTGCTTTATATGCCAGACGAGTATTTTATATGTCAAAACAGTATTGAGTATTTGCCACCATTTTTTACCTATATCAACTACAATGACTAACCCCTTATGAAGGTTTGTATCAAACCATTGACACTTTCATTTCTTTTGATATTTCAACATTTTGCAGGTTTCTTTTATAAACCATGTGTGCAATGGCATGTTCTATACGTGCAAGCCCATCGATACCCCAGTACAATTAATTTAAACAAATACCAAAGCAGCATCCCAATATCTAGTTTTGATGTCAAATGATCTTACCCATTATCAAAGCACTCATTCAATGTCCATTTTGGTTAGTCAAATATTCTAAAGCATGGATGAAGTATCTCGAATATTCACTACACACATAAGACCGACGGCAATAAGTCTGATGATCCATATCAAGTCTCAATGTCAAAGTATACGTACCTCCAATAAATCCGTACACACAGTCCTTCACAACTACCACATTCTTTTAGCCCTTGTTTTCAGTTAGAATAAGACTTCGTCATCAGCTTTCCTTGGTGTGGGTTGCGCCCCCCCCCCAGGAAAGCTATTGACCTGGTATATGCCATCTTTACAAGTCTTGCTTACAGTTCTCAGCAAAAGTATGTTTTTCCTACACACATGGAATGTAAGTAAAAACGTTAAAGCAGACGTGGATTTACATCCGAGCGCTTTTGGACTATCTAAGTAGGAAAGGGTTAAAACAATAGTCGTCACAGGCAATCAAGATGGATTCGCCAGAATCTAGGAGAATATTATAGAAAATTAGTAAACAGTTTTCTTATGCGCATGCGTCCAGGGTGCGCCAAGAAAAAAAATGTTCTGTCCCCAGAGATAGCAAGCCAAATGAATTCCAAACAGTTGAAAAAAAACTAACAGGGGTATCCGAAGACCGGCTTCGGATTAGAAATAAAGTCACTGTGCGCCGCATTTTCAGTCCACTCGGCACTGTTGTGACAAAGATTTGCATGATTTCTTGGCTTCACTAATCATACTAATCACCAGCAGTAAGATTTAGCCCAATCTTGGTCAAAGTAAAAATGGACGAATATCAACGAAGGGCTACGTGCTAAATTCCCCAGTGTTTGTTTTATGATAGCAACATTGAACAAGTTCACTATACTCCCATGGTACACCACGTTAAGTAGTAAGTACCGTATACCTCACCTAGGGCCAGAAGAATATATGGATCCAGACACAGCCCCTGATACGCTTTCACTGATCCATTCTCTTTTTCAACCTGCAACATGCATCATTGACGATTTTTTTATTTCAAGATGTAAAATTACTATTTTTCGTTTGCTTCTTACATATGTCATACACCCATTCATTTTAGAACGTTGAACATGCTGGTAACGTCCCGTTAAAATTAAGAACAAGAGGCTTTGGATTCCTCAACAATATACAATCCCCTGTGAGACACTGGTGACGCTGATAAACAGTTAAACTGATGAGGCGTCTCATGATTAGAGTCTAGCTGAATGATACATTTTGATTATGTATCAGATGGGCCTTAGTGACCAAGAAGCGCTCATCTGGGACAATGACTCTCCTGATCAATTAAAAATTAGCATAATTCGACACAAGAAAATAGATAAAACCTGTCACCTACACTTTACGATTAGTTGGCATTTTGTGTACTCGGGATAAGACCTGTACAATCTTTACAGCTCAACGAAACCATCTTTGAAACAGTGCGATGGGTCGCTGTGTGATCACTGGTCAACATGGCCATACATTGGAGCAATATGACAACATCCATGTCGCACTTTGCACAACTTTGCTGACATTGGTCGGATCATAATGAGTTTAACATGAATTGTTCCATCCTAAAAATCCAACAAGAGTATAGTCTTGTTGGATTTTTAGGATGTATCTCCGAATTTTGATTATTCCCTTTTAAGAGCCCAAACGGGTTAATATAGTCAATCGTTTTCCAGTCAAAAATGAGTCAATGGACAGAACACCTTAATGGTTATTGCCAGATGTCTACATCGGGATTTAAAATCGAACTTAATAAGCGCTTACTGTTTTATGTTTCTGAAATAAGCAAAATGCCTCTCGGAAACTACATGTTGTCTTCAATAAACACCATGATGTTTTTCGTTCCACTGCCACTTGGCCTCAAACATAATAACAATTACATTTTTTCTGTTGCTGCCACCGGGAACAAAAAGACAGCTGTCTTGGCTCGCATGAAAATATTCATAAATTAGTTATGATCACGTGTGCCAATATAGCTTTAATTGTGTCACCTATAAGGTAGTGGTCAGAATGGTGTGGCTGTGGCTGTGCATTTAAAATGGGGAAAGGGGTTGAAGTCATAATTTTCATGACACGCCACTTCCTATTTACAACGACTGGCGAGCCGGAGTTTTAGCTCAGCTGACTTGCTAGTCAGGAGGAGGCTCAGTCGTTCGTCGTCCATCCGTTCTTTCACAATTCACATTTTCGACTTCTCCAAAACCGTCAGCCAGATTAACTTCAAACTTGACAGTACTGTACCTTAGATGGGGCTATACCAAGTTTGTTCAAATAGACACGCTCCAGTGATTTTTCTTTTTTTTTTTTTTTTTGTTCTTGGGGGTTAACTGTTTCAAATTCTTCATTTCAGAAACCTCTCACCCGATTACTTTGATATCAATGCTGCAATTTTATGCACTTCTTATGATTTTTGTGTGTTTTTGCGATGTTTCACTTCTTGTCTAGAGCCGTCACTCAGATTAAGCTGAACTTTGTGGATTTGTTCCTAGTGAAAGGGTCAATCAAAGGTGTTTACTAGGTGGCACTGCCGTAGATTCCTGATTTTTTTATCGATTTTTTTTTTTAAATTCGGGTAATTGTCGGTAAATGCACCTTTCCTATTGATTACTGTGCAAGTCAATGGGTATTCTCAAGCTGATTCACATTTTCGTATTCTTCTCCAAAACGTTGGACAGATTCACTTCAAACTTGGTGGCAATGTACGTTGGGTATATCTCCACCAAGTTTACTCAAATGGTCACGCTAAAGTAATATTTTGATTTTTTGTAAAATTTTTGGGGTTTTTTGGAGCAAATCTTTAAAATCTTCTCCGACGAAAACCGCTTACCTAATTGCTTTGCCATAACACAGGAACAGTCCTAGGGACTCCTAGTTCTTAATTTGTGCACCAGGCGGTATTGCAATGTTTTCTATTTTTTGCTGATTTTTGTAAGATTTTTGCTATTTTCGACTTCATCTCCAGAACTGTCACTCAACTTAGGCACTGCTGTGGGTTTCTGAGTTTTAACGATTTTTTTCTTTCAACTTGGGTACTCATCAGTGAATGCACCTTTCCTATTGATTACTGTGTAAGTCATTGGGTATTCTAATGCTAATTCAGATTTTATGAATTTTTCTTTTGGCAAATCTTAGAAATTCTTATGTCATATGCACTCAGCTCAAGCTCAGCACAAGTCTATTCAGTTGCAACTTTGATACTGAGAACAACCTTAGGTCAGCTGAGCATGGTCTGTTCACGCAGCCCTCTAGTTTAACCTTCAGGTGTCTGCACATACAAAGATCGCAACTAAGGATCAGTGTGACCAGTGGCGCCATCTACGTCGCACATACCCTACTGATTGCTGCACCACCTACATCTAATCTTGGAACAAATGCTTGCTCTGTTTGTATTTTGTTTCATGTGGCTGATGAAAAAGGAACAATAAAACCTTGTTTTTAATTATAATAGTAGTAAAGGTTTATAACATATTCACAGAGGTGAGCTAACCTTCTTTAAAAACTGCTTGAGATGCATAAATTTAAGGACCAGCAACAGACCTAATGAATTTTTGGGTAACTACTAACTACCGCAGCTCATAGTATAAAAACTCCCAATGGAAACATATACAAAGTGGATTTTCTGGAAAGAAAACGACTAAAAGGTTTCAAGTATGATTGAAATTGCAACTTAGTGAATTCATTGTTCAATAAATATTAAATTCATGGGCAAACATGACTAATATAAGACCCTTACGCTAATATGAAAATAAATTACTCTCATGTTTATTTAAACTTTATCTTTATTGCACAGAAATAATGAACACTGGTGTGGCTCAGAATAGAATGAGAGGTTTGATATATCTCGTTTAGTTTTCTAAATATACGCTATCAAATATGGAGGGAAACCCACAAAAAGGGAAACATCACTTTTGGCTTTCCATAACTATATAACAAACATCAATGAACAAAATGCATGACACATTGGATGAGCCACATAGGCATACAGGCATTTGTGCAAAGGTACAAATTGGTTGAACCTGTAAACACTTGATTTCTACATTTGTTTAGGGTTTTACCATCTTTTCAATTTGTCACATATCTGAATCTATATTGAACAATTTGATGACACGATCGAAATTATAGTCATGTTTAGAATCTTTGTGTCATGCCCAATTAAAAATATATACTCTTTACATGTTTTCATTAATAATTTTCACTCTATAAGCTTTGGTAGGTAGAAGTAAACCCCACCCCCATCCATCTCAAAAATAATGTCTTACCTGTCCTGAAGAATTTACATATTAGTCAATTACATAATGTGGTATTTGCGTATTTAGTAAATACCTTTCCTTGATAAATATAATAGTTATGTCTCTGTGACAACACAGACATATTGTTTTTCTAGGAATTGTTTATTTCTTTCTTTCTTACTTTCTTTCTTCTTTCTTACTTTCCTTCTTTCTTTCTTACTTTAAGGCAAAAACTCCAAACTTGGCACAATTATACATCTATAGATGAAGTCTTGCCTTTTTATAATGAGAGGTCATGCTTTTTAAAATTATGCAAATGAGGGCTAACTAAAGGCTAAGTTTTAAATCTTCAATATCTTATATACTATTGCAGATGTGTTTCCAACTGTATAGGAGTACGATGACAGCAAGGCAAATGTCATCTCAAATATCAAGGTCATGTCAAGGTCATGTCAAGGTCAAACGTTAATTTTTTCAGGTGAAAAGCTCATTTCAAAGGTTGTGGTTCACTTCAGGTAAGGTTATCTCAAGGTCATGGTCATTTCAAGGTCGAAGGTCACTTTCGATAGTGGCTTTCTTGTACCCAAACTTGGTCAACTTTTACCTAATTTTAATCATGCTGGGCTCAAATTGTAGCAATTGTAACACTGCACATTTTTTAAATTACATATGACCTCTAAAGGTCAAAGGTTAAAGTCAATTGAACCTTTGAAAGTTTCATCCAGCCATAACTTGGCCCATTTCCGTCCAATTCTAATCATGTTGGACTAAAATTATAAGCTTTCAACACTTCATATTTTTGTAAGAACATGTAACCTCTAAAGGGCAAAGGTCAAGGTCATTTGGCCCTTTGAAAGTTTCATCTTGCCATAACTTGGTCAATTTTCATCTGATTTGGTTCATGTTGGGCTTAAAACGAAGGTATTGTAACACTGTGCATTTTTGCAATTTACATGTGATGTAAAGATCAAAGGTAGAGGTCAAGGTCATTTGGGCTTTGAAATTTTTATCCAGCCATAAGCTTAATGGAATCTGAAGTACCAAAAGACAAAATTTGTAGCTTTTAATAGTTACAACTTTTGAAGGCACACAGACAGATTTGCTTTGAAGCAAATCTTTTCCGGTTGACCTGTTGTTTTTCCCGGGCTTACCAGTTTTTTCGCCACAGGTGCCTTGATCATGAGCAGCAAAACTGTGGTACATAAAAAACACATGTTTGTAGACATTAATTAACTACACGTGTATCATAGTTGTGTGATGGCGATGAGCTTGGAATTTTATGCAAATTTACTTCCCACGCAGGTTGCATGTGGTTGTTATAAACAATGGCACATCTGCCCACCCCATGCTTGACAAATATCACTGCTGATGTCACAAAAAGGCACTAAAGCTGATTTGCTTCTTTGCTTGTCTATTCGTTCGTTGCTTTCTTTCTTTCTTTTGCTCACTTTTTCATAACCTGCACAAATGACTCCTTGACGTTCGGTACCTTCACCTGCGTTCCTAGAATCTGATATGTTGTGCTTTGTGTAAAGTTCTCGCTTCTGATTGCTTAAGTTATACGGATTAGTGAGATTATGCTCTACTAACAAGTCGGGGATAATTTATTATGGGATGGGTCATTGTCACTCTATGCACATATGGAATGGCAGATTCTTCACAGATTCTGTTAAGTGGTTTTCATAAGTAACAAAGATATTGTTCCTCAGAAAACGGTTTTGAAAAAAATTATCCAAAGCTGTTATAACTGACACAATTTGCATTCTAGCTTTTGTGTGTACTGAGATCAATCACAAAAATGGATAGGAACAGGACCTTACCTCCGTAAATTGCAATAAAGGACAGGATAATTATAAAAGTCCAGAGGTTTCCCCAAAATTGATATACCACGCTCCCTAAGAGAAAACCAACTGAAACGGTAAAAACATTGGTTATGATACAAATTATAAGAGGCCACTACTAGATTGACGTGACCCTTCCAGTATACAAGACACTAGGATCATCAATCGACATAACTGAGAGCAAAAACACATCATCTTACCCATAACTCCGAAAGTATAGCCACAGAACAAGACCCCGCTCGCTTTGGACCGCTCCTCCTCCTCCACACACACCTCTGGCATCAGCGCTATTGCTGCAAAAATAAAAAATGAAAAAACGAAGGAATGAACAAACAAACAAACATACAAATAAACATTGAAACAGATAAAAAGACAGACATACAGACAGACGGACGGACAGACAGACAACCACAGACAGACAGGCAGACAGATAGATAGATAGATAGATAGATAGATAGATAGATAGATGGATAGATAGATAGATAGATAGATAGATAGATAGATAGATAGATAGATAGATAGATAGATAGATAGATAGATAGATAGATAGATAGACAGACAGGTAGGTAGGTCGATCGATCGATCGATCGATCGATAGATAGATAGATAGATAGATAGATAGATAGATAGATAGATAGATAGATAGATAGATAGATAGATAGATAGATAGATAGATAGATAGATAGATAGATAGATAGATAGATAGATAGATAGATAGATTTTTCCCTTTGTTGATTATGTCCAACACAATCATATTGTTTTTCTAGGAATTCTTTATTATGTCTGTGTGCCAACACAGACATATTGTTTGTCTAGGAATTCTTTATTTCTTTCTTTCTTTCTTCCTTACAGGCAAATTTGTGAGACATTTCATTTGAAAAGCATTACACGTAAAAAATCCAACCTTGGCACAATTATACTTCTATAGATGAAGTTTTGCCTTTTTATAATGAGAGGTTATGCTTTTCAAATTATGCAAATGAGGGCTAACTAAAGGCTAAGTTTTAAATATTCAATATATTACATACTATAACAGATGTGGTTCCGAGTGTATAGTAGCTCGATCATAGCAAGGCAAAGGTCATTTCAAATGTCCAGGTCATGTCAAGGTCATATCGAGGTCAAAGGTCAGTTTTAGGCCAAAATGTCATTTTTGAGGTCAAGGTTCACTTCAGGTAGAGGTCATCTAAAGGTCAAAGGTCATTTCAAGGTCAAAAACCCCTTTCGATGGTGGCTTTGTTCTAGCTATAATTGTATGCAATTTTGATCATGTTGGGGTCAAATTGTAGCTATTGTAAGACTGCACATTTTTTAAACTTACATGTGACCTCTAAAGGTCAAAGGTCAAGGTCATTTGGACCTTTGAAAGTTTCATCCAGTCATACCTTGGCTAATTGTCATCCAATTCTAATCATGTTGGACTCAAATTGTAGGTATTGCAACACTGCACATTCTTATAAGAACCTGAAGCCTCAAAAGGGCAAAGGTCGATGTCATTTGGCCCTTTTTCATCCGATGTGGTTCCTGTCGGGCTTAAATTGATGGTATTGTAACACTGTGTAATTTACATGTGACCTGTAAAGGTCAAAGGTCAAATGTCAAGGTCATTTGGACTTTGAAATTTTCATCCAGCCATAAGTTTAATGTTATGTGAAGTACCAAAGGATAAACTTTGTAGCATAGTGACAACTGTCGTAGGCATACAGACAGATTTGCTTTGAAGCAAATCTTCTTTTCTAGTTTGTTTGTTTTTTTTCTTTCTTCTTTACAGGCTAATTTGTCCGACAATTCATTTCAAAAGTATTACACGTAAAAACTCCAAACTTGGCATGATTATACTTCCATACATGAAGTCTTGAAGTTTTGTAAAGAGTTTCAACGGTTTCGAAAATTATGCAAATTACAGCCATTGGAAAATTTAAATCTTAAAAATCTTCAAAACTATAATAGGTAGAAGCACAGGTAGCCAATCCAACTTCAATTAATATGTTTGTAACACTGCATATTTTTGTAATTTACATATGATCTCTAGAGGTCAAAGATATAGGTCATTTGGACCTTTGAAATTTTCATCTAGCCACAATTCGGTCAATTTTTATCGAATTTTGAGCATGTTGGGCTCAAATTGTAGCGATTGTAACACTGCACCTGTTTGTAACTTACATATGACTAAAAGTCAAAGGTCAATGTCATTTGGACCTTTGATAGTTTCATCCAGTGATAACTCAGCCAATTTTCATCCAATTCTAAACATGTTAGACTCAAGTTTTAGGTACTGCAACATTGCACATTTTTGTGAGAACCTGTTGCCTCTGAAAGGTAAAGGTCAAGGTCATCTGGCCCTTTGAAAGTTTCACCTTGCCATCACTTGGTCAATTTTCATCTGATCTGGTTTGTGTTGGGCTTGAATTGTGGGTATTTTAACACTGTACAGTTTTGCAATTTACATGTGACCTGTAAAGGTTGAAGGTCAAGGTCATTTGGACTTTGAAATTTTCATCCAGCCATAAGCTTAATGGAATGTGAAGTGCCAAAGGACAAAAGTTGTAGCCAGTAATTTTTACAACTTTTGAAGGCACACAGACTGATTTGCTTTGGAGTAAATCTTCTTCTCCAGTTTGAAAAATGGAATCTTGGTCGAATTAAAATGTTGTGACCATACATGGAAAGACAGGCGAGAGCAATGGCACAGATTTTATTCTTTCACAAATCCAGCCACGTTTGTTATTATGTCTGTGTGCCAACACAGACATGTGTATTCTTTTTGTAGGTTGTAGGTCTGTGTGCTAACACACAAATATTGTTTTTCTAGGAATTCTTTATACCTTTCTTTCTTTCTTTCTATCTTTCTTTCTTTCTATCTTTCTTTCTTTCTATCTATCTTTCTTTACACGCAGATTTGTCCGACATTTTATATGAAAAGTATTATACGTAAAAACTCCAAACTTGGCATGATTATACTTCCATAGGTGAAGTCTTGAGCTTTTGTAAAGAGGTTGAACGGTTTTGAAAATTATGCAAATTACGGCCATTTGAAAATCTAAATCTCGAATATCTCCAAGACTATCATAGGGACACGTAACTAATCCAACTTTCATTAATAGGTTTGTACCATTGCACATTTTTTGTATTTTACATGTGACCTATAAAGGTCAATTATCAAGGTCATTGAGACCTGTGAAATTTTCTTCTGGTCATAACTCGCCCATTTTTGTGCAATATAGATCATGTTGGGCTCAAATTGTAGCAATTGTAACTCTTCACATTTTTGTTATCACATGTAACCTCTAAAGGTCAAAGTACAAGGTCATTTGGACCTTTGAAATTTTCTTCTAGACAGAAATTGCTCAATTTTAATCCATTTTTGATCATGTTGGACTCAAGTTGTAGGTATTGTAACACTGCATATTTTTGCAATTTACATACAGGTCACCTCTAAAAGTCAAAGGTCAAGGTCATTTGAACCTTTGAAATTTTCATACAGCTACAATTTGGTCAATGTTTATCCAATTTTGACCAAGTGGGGCTCAGATTGTAGCTATTGTAACACTGCACACTTTTGTGATTTACATGTGACGTCTAAAGTTTAAAGGCCAAGGTCATTTGGACCTTTGAAATTTTCATCTTACCACATACTTCAGTCAATTTTAATCCGATTTTGATCATGTTGGGCTCAAATTGTATGTATTGTTACACTGTATATTTTCGTAATTTATATGTGACCTTTAAAGGTCAAAGATCAAGGTCATTTGGATTTTCATCTAGCCATATTAACAACTTTTGAAAGCACACAGAGAATTGCTTTGGCGCAATTCTTCTTTTCTAGTTTGTATTTTGGACATAGAATAGTTAATCATATTGAAATCCATAAAAAAATAAACAATGGTGGTCTCACTTACCATTTTTTCAAAGAACATAAAATGACAACAAGGGTACCTAAGTTTAGATTGAGGTAAAAACATAAGAGAATTGCTAACTAGAAAATGTCCGATTTTTTGGTGACAATGAAATCTGAGTTTGTCCACCCAAAAGAAATCAAGAAACACAGAGTTGGCTCAGTTAACTAAACACAATGCGTCAATTTGCTGATAAAATATGAGCAATTGGGAGAAATGACAACCCGGAAATGAGAAATAACTTACCAGCGACCACTGATAAGCTGGAGGATATGCCTTGCAACATTCGTGTTAGCATGAGTGACCAGAACGAAGTAATTACGAACATAAATCCTGAAGAAAACACATTTTATTAGGGTGATGCATTACAACTTTTTTCGAGTCTAAAACGCCACATACAATTTGAAGGGGACCTACCGATAGTGCTAATTAAAGTATACCCCAAAACTCCATGAGTTAATGAGTTATTCTGCATCATTTTTGTTGAACGGATGCACTTTGTTATTATTATTGAATGATTATCTCATTCATATATGCCTATTTGTGCATACTTAAAACGATTAATTGTTTTTAAAGTGTCCAACAGTACATATAATATATATTATTATTAGTAAAATGCATATATATATATATATATATATATATATATATATATATATATATATATATATATTAGAGTTTCAAATTATTAATCAATAGTAATTAAAATCACTATTGTTTCCTTACTTGTCATTTAGTAAACAAATGGTTGGGCATTGAAGAATCTCACTCTACGGCTTTTGCGTGAAACAAAGTAAACTAGGGTGCTGCATGCAAGAGATTGGCAGATTATAAGGATTCCAGCTTTCCTCCAGTCCACTTCATTTCATATTTTTTACACATACTCTAATGGGTTTGCCTCTGAAGAGCAGCTGTCTGCAGCAGAGAGCAGGTTAATATCATAATTGTAAATATCCTGGACGAAGCACACAATTAACCCTATTCCTTGGGTTCTCCCCTTTAAAGGGGTAGATTTCCCAATTAAATTATCAATTGTTCTTTCTATGTCTCGGCTGGAACCGTCGCATTTTCACAAAGTATATACTCACCAAAACAACAAACCGCACGCCCGATATTCCCAGCCAGCATAAGGCATTTGTGGCTAAATCTAGGATCATAAACAGTATATTAGCAGCAAGCACAATGAATTTTTTACTTAATCTCTGACGATAAACTTTATATTTTCAGTAAGCATAAGGCACTTATGACTTAATATAAAACGATAAACAATATATTTCGAGAAATCACAAGGCATTATGACTTATTCAAAGTCGATAGCCATATATTTCAGTACGCATACGGCATTTTAACTTAATCAAAGGCGATAAACAAAAGCGGCATAAGTTCAACCCCTTCATTCAAAGCAATTTATTTAAAAGATATGTTTCCGGGTGAAATAATACAAATCTGGCCCGACGCACAAATTTTTTTCTTTTGCTCACTGAATGTTACAGATCACACACGGTTATTGTTGTAATCCTTGCAATCTAATTCAGTGTTTAAATTAAACAGATGACGCCGGATCATTATACACACGGTAAAACATCAGATATATGAGACTGAAGAGAACCATACTTTTCCTGATATGCTAACGGAAAGTAGATAATTGAAAAACTTATTTGTGAATAATAATGATCCCAAATAGGAAACTTTATATTGTGCGCGTGCAGATAGCTATAACCCTTCAACGAAGAATACCAGGTATTATTTGCCAAATACGTTTGCAAAGAGGAACAACTGTATCCACTGACATAGCTTTTAGTCATGCAAATGTATTTTGTATTTATCAAATTAATAAGAATATCATACCTGCCCACTAGGTATCCTACCATGATATTGAATATCATTTCCATTGTCACTTTGGTCCCCTGAGAAATTCCAAATTGAGAAACAACCGACGTCATGTCTCGTGTGTCGATGCAACTTCTATTGTTCTTAACATTTAAACAATAAGGACGATTATGCCCATACGTGAAACCGTAAATCATATCCGGAAGCATGGCTTCTATAAGACAAAGCAGATCAATTTATCCCTTCAGAAACGAAAAACGTGAAGTTTCTTGTACCAATACAACGTAATTCAAAATTACTGTCGACCAGTGTTAAAATACATGGATATATGAAAGAAAATATGAAATTCAAAATAATAGCTAACATCTTTGTATTGGATGGGCTATTCAGTCAAAAACTGTTCTTCCACAGAGTCCTGTGACCGGAACTTTATGTGGGAGGAAGGCGGAGTATCCGGAGGGAAGCTTCGGAGGTCAGCAGTTGTTTTGGAATATTGTTACATACTACAATGAACCCGAGGCCGGCACGAAATGGAGACACTCGGAGGAATCATACTGGCCGTAAAGCCGATCACCGGGTCGCCCAGCTCAAACAGAAGGTCTCACGGAGCATGGTGTGGCATTTTATGTACGAGAGACCTGAGTATCTTTTGCTACACGATTTTTTGAAAATATAGTGGGAAGCTTTGTGCTCGAAACTGAAGAATCTGCGGAAAGATGGTAAACCAGACTATTGTTTGACAGGTTTACATGCACTTAACAAAGGTATACTGGCAAAACGCTTCCGAAAACTGGTTACCAATGTCACGACAAATGAAATATACAATAAACAATGTTAAGGGACGTATGCAAAAGTACACAAGATAACGCGGGGGTGCAGCGAGTTTCATTTGCTTTGTTCTTGCGCAAGCACCAACTGCCCCGGTAAACTTCTGTGGCGTTCCTTATGATACAGTTAAAACTAGAAAATATGATTTGCTGCATAGCAAATCAGTGTGAGCGTCTTCAAAGCATATTGGTATAGCAATGTACAACTAGTCCGCAACACAGGAGTAGAAGTTGGAGTAGCATCTTTATCTATTGTTGCTTTGAAGTAATTCAAGATTTAAAATTTCTAATGGTGCTACTTAGCATAATTTAAATTGCTACTACTTTTCTTTTTAATTCATTAGGTGCGCAATGGACAACAGCCCCCTAGAAGAAGTTGGAAAGACATCTCTATCTATTATAGTGTTGAAGATATTCAAGAATGAAAATTTCAAATGCCTCTAATTTGCATAATTTTAAACATCTTCGTTCCTCTGCATAAAAAGGTCAAACTCCTTGTATGGAGGTACAGCCATGCCAAGTTTGGAGTTTCTATGCATTATCCCCTACTTTGTACCATATTACATTGAAAACCCATGGGATATGGCCCATGTGATATTGTTGACCATATCTCATGGGTAGGACTACTTTTTACCATATTTGTAAAATCAGAGATATGGCTTTCCAAATATGGAAGGAATCAACTCCATATTTGGCATATCCAAACTCGCCTTATTACCTTGCCATAAATCACAGCCGAAAACCTGATCCCAGCCAATGGGTAAGAATAAACTTGATTCTGTGATGGAAACTAGGGCCAAAAATGCAGGACTGATGATTGGCAGAAAAAACAATCACTCTGTAAGACGCACGGTGTGCAGTCGACTTTTAGGCCTAGGCCTACATCCAAGTGCCCCGCCAACCATTGTTCAACAGCTGAGCGGGCACAAAAATGCACAGCCCGTGAACAATAATGCAACAGCAAGCCGAAATCACCAGAGAAATTTTTTCAAAGACCTCTAACATCTGTCCAAAACACTCCCCAGACTCTGTCTTTATCGTTTGTCCCAGCTAGCGTGGCAGGGAGGCATAGCCCCGCTACTTCGGGCAATGCTGGCAATGCTGCCGTCACTGATGATGGGGACAATCTGACGGCCAACAGTCAGTTGAGCTCCACGGCTGCATGCTTTGGAATGTTTGCTAGTGCAACATTCAAAGTCAACGTGACCTTCCAATTCTCCTCTCTACCAAATTAATTCCGTATAAAAATAATTAAAAAGTATCTTTTTGTCGATATTTTTGTCTGAAGCGACGGCCGTTCAAAAAAAATCCGCCATTAGGCCTGTGGTCGACCGCTTTTCTTGGTTGTTTAAATTTTATATTCATTCGCGCGGCATGATTGTGTCAAAGTCCCATGTAATGTAGTGAAATAAAATGTTATAAGTGATATAAATGTTTCCTTTCTTTATCAATGGACCGTAGGGGATAAATACAAAATAGCCCTCGTCGTTAATCAGTCTAAACCGAATTCCCCTCGTTGTTTGCCTGCCTGCGCGCCGGATCACCCGCGCGCTTCGCGCTTGGGTGATCAGGCGCGCAGGCAGGCAAACAACTCGGGGGATTTGGTTTGACAGATTAACGACTCGGGTAATTTTGTCTATTAATAGTATCCGAGAAAAGAGTCGGACAAATTCACTGGTACAGAACAAAGAAGAAAGAAAGAATTTCAGGAAAAACAAAAATGTGAGTGTTGACATACAAACTTGAACAATGAATATATATATATATATATATATATATATATATATATATATATATATATATATATATATATATATATATATATATATATATATACATATACATATATATATATACACATATACATATATATATATATATATATATATATATATATATATATATATATATATATATATATATATATATATATATATATTGGAAGCGACATCTGAAAGTTTCATTTTTCCTCTCTTATTCACCATAAATAGATCTTGATCTCAACCCTTTTCTGCTTTGATTATAATATACCTTGTTAACCATTTTATTACCATGTACAGTGACCGTTTTTGACCCAGACCCCAAAAGGTTAATACTGTAATTGAGGGGGTTGCGTGTAGTTTCCCGAATGGGGATTAAACCATGCACATAAACGACTCAACACTCGGGTGTCGGGTGTACTGGTCGAAAAATGTTATTACCAATGTATATACCTATGATATATACATGCCAAGTAAGACTTACGCAGTGTTGTGTCCAAGGCGCCGTCCACCATCATGACAATGAAGCCAACAGCCAACACCAAAGCCTTGGATTGCCTCACTTTTTCCCAGCCGTTCTCTAGCGCCATGAATGCTTCTTACAAACTGTTTTGCAGACGTATTATATTTCACATTCAACATGCCATATTACTTGTCAAAGTACCACAGCAGAGATTCTCGTCTTGATGACGGGTTGCATATGCTTTGTATGTACAGTTGCATGCCTAATATCCGAATGGGTACTATACATGCGCTGCACGCGGATCGCATTAGATGAATACATTTCTTCTTGTATATCCCCACGTGCAGGTGTCGAACGCCACAATTTGCACCATATTTTTAGTAGGGTCCTAATAGTTGTGTACATTATTATAGCTCGACGTCAGCTTGCCTGCACTTTAAAAAAGAAACGTGGATGCGCAAATCGCATTCACGAGTGTATATGTTACCGTGTGGGTACATAAAAATGATACTAAATAAACTTTATTGATTGCACCATAAAACAAAATGTATGGTATTTTGCCAAGTACACGTATAAAGAAAATGCAAATACAGCACAATACACATAACTACAAAATGATACATAGCACAAAAGTTACAAAACAATAAGGAAAAAAGCAACAACAGAATTATACAACATAACATGTACACATGAACTGTGGACACAGAGATACCTGATATAGTTCTTTTAAAGTAGGTTAAAAAAATTCGAGTGAAAGGTCAATAATACCGCATAGGAGGATAAAAAAATTACAAGGAGTTTCCTCTAATTTCTATACAAAATGTTATAAAGTATTTTTATACATATATCATTTTAGTAGCTTCTGAATGCCTGTGGCCCATGCTTCACAGAAGATGAACACTTGGAAATGAATACTTGATAAACACACACACATACACACACACACACACACACACACACACATATATATATATATATATATATATATATATATATATATATATATATATATATATATATATATATATATATATATGTATATATATAGGCATATATGTATATTGTTGGCCCATTCGAGAGCGGATGTTTTCATAATATACTATTTGTCCTATTTGTTTCTGTGTGCCAACACAGACATATTGTTTTTCTAGGAATTCTTTATGTCTTTCGTTCTTTTTTTATGTCAGTGTGCCAACACAGACATACTGTTTTTCTAGGAATTCTTTCTTTCTTCTTTCTGTCTGTCTTTCTTTCTTTCTTTCTTTCTTTCTTTCTTTCTTTCTTTCTTTCTTTCTTTCCTTCTTTTTTCTTTCTTCTTTCTTTCTTTCGTCTTTCCTTCTTTCTTTCTTTCTTTCTTTACAGGCAAATTTGTCCGACATTTCATTTGAAAAGTATTATACGCAGAAACTTCAAACTTGGCACAATTATACTTCTGTAGATGAAGTCTGGCCTTTTTATAATGAGAGGTCGTGCTTTTGAAAATTATACAAATGAGGGCTAATTAAAGTTTTAAATCTTCAATGTCTTATATACTATAGTAGTTGTAGTTCCGAGTGTATCGGGGTTTGATCATATTAAGGCTAAGGTCATCTCAAATATCAAGGTCATGTCAAGGTCAAAGGTCAGTTTTAGGTCAAAATGTCATTATAAAGCCAAAATGTCATTTAAAAGGCCAAGGACCACTTCAGGTGGAGGTCATTTCAAGGTCATAGGCACTTTCGATGGTGGCTTTCTTCCAGCCATAACTTGCTTAATTTTTGTCCAATTTTGATCATGTTGGGCTTGTAGCTATAGCAACACTGCACATTTTGGAAATTATATGTGACCCCTAAAGGTCAAAGATCAATGTAATCTGGACCTTTGAAAGTTTCACTAGCCATATATCGGCCAGTTTCCATCCAATTCTAATCATGTTGGACTTAAATTGTGGGATTGTAACATTGCACTTTTTTTTCAAGTTACATGTAACCTGTAAAGGTTAAAAGTCAAACGTCAAGGTCATTTGGACTTGGAAATTCTCATCCAGCCATAAGCTTAATGGAATGTTAAGTACCAAAGCACAAAGTTGTAACATTTAGTATTTACAACTTTGGAAAGCACACAGACAGATTTGCTTTGAAGCAAATCTTCCTTTCTAGTTTCTTCTTTCTTTCTTTCTTTCTTTCTTTCTTTCTTTCTTTCTTTCTTTCTTTCTTTTTTTTCTGTCTTTCTTTCTCTCCTTCTTTCTTTCCTTCTTTCTTTCCTTCTTTCATTCTTTCTTTACAGGCAAATTTGTCCGACATTTCATTTGAAAAGTATTATACGTAGAAACTCCAAACTTGGCACAATCATACTTCTATAGATGAAGTCTCGCCTTTTTATAATGAGTGGTCATGCTTTTCAAAAATACGCAAATGAAGGCTAATTAAATTTTTAAATCTTTAATATCTTATATACTATAGTAGATGTGACTCCTTGTGTATTGGAGTTTGATCATAACAAGGCAAAGGTCATCTCAAATGCCAAGGTCATATCAAGGTCAAAGGCCAGTTTTCGGTCAAAATGCCATTTTAAAGCTAAAGGACCACTTCAGGTAGAGGTCATCTCAAGGTCAAAGGTCATTTCAAGGTCAAAGGCCACTTTTGATGGTGGCTTTCTTTTAGGCATAACTTGCTCAATTTGTATTCAATTTTGATCATGTTAGGTTCAAATTGTACATATTGTAACACTGCACAAAGTTTTTGAAGTCTCGCCTTTTTATAATGAGAGGTCATGCTTTTCAAAATTATGCAAATGAGGGCTAATCAAACTTTTAAATCTTCAATTTCTTATACACTATAATAGATATAGTTCTAAGTGTCTTGGAGCTCCATCATAGCAAGGCAAAGGCCATCTCAAATGTCAAGGTCATGTCAAGGTCAAAGGCCAATTTTAGGTCAAAAAATCATTTTTAAGGTCAAGGTTCACTTCAAGTAAAGGTCATATCAAGGTCAAATTCAAGGTCAGAGAGGGACCGAGAGTATGGAGTTTTAACATCGCACAGACAGCTGATAAAAGAGCTAAATTTGAAAGGAACGTTTGGAAGTGTTGGCCAGCGTGGTGATTTACCATTTTACAGTCAATGCAAGGTTTGTCTAAAGGAGAAATGAAATTTAGGAATTAACCAAACCATGTGACATTAAATAAAACAATTTTTTTTTAAAATCTACGAATCCGAACATACAGTCCGGTTCAATAAATGCCATAGTAGCCACATTCGCCCTCAAATTGTGTACTGGCACAACAAAAGAAAACTGTTCACATCTCGTGCAGAAACGGGCTGACAGTATCTACAATTTCACATGACCATGACGTAAGCCGCGATGTAATTTACGCCATAAAATTTCAACAAGCGTTTAATTGGTAAGTGAGGCCTGCATGTAGTTCTCTGACAGTTACGAATCTGCAGCTGCGCCAATCGTGCAAAAATACAGAGTAAATATGTGGTCTGATTTTAAAAAAGCCCCTTTTTTTTTTCTTTTTTTTTTTTTTTCTTTTTTTTTTTTTTTTACAATATTGATATTTCATGAAGTATGCCGAACTACAAAACGAACGATGAATTAAACTTGTACTAGGGGATTTGAGTTACACTCATATCAATTTATTAGTTCTGGGTATTGATAGCAAAATATAACGTTTCAAATTTTTGTATATTTTATCTTAACTGGAGCTTCCCTATTGGTTCAATACTACGAACGATTATAATTTCTAATCGTTGGAATATGAGGGGCTTCACAGATGTAGAGCATTTAGTGAGGCGTGTATACTACTGACTATCATGAGGGATACACTGGATCTTCTGCTGTTGAACAGATGTGAGTGGCAAGATATGCCTTAACCCATGCCGTACACAGTACATATTGTATTAAATGACGACTTTTAATTCTAAATTTCTAGTTTTTTTGCATCTAGTTTGCTTTACACGGATATGAAAAACATAGAATAAATGATATAGTAATGATATTATAAAAACAATAGCAATAATGATATTTTTGTTTCTAATGCTGTGCAATCAGCCATATTTGATAATTTTTTATTATTGTTGGACTTACCATGGACTTGCCGTGCAGCTTTTTTTAATTTAATCAACTTTTATTTTTGAAATTCACGAATGAAAGTATATTCGCCAAAATATAAATTACATCAATTTATCAAAGATAACAATTTCAGTTGCTTTACATCTTTGATTACATTAACCAAGGACCACATATGTTTATCACTTTTTATCAATGCTTAGGGTAACGCAAAGGCAGGATGGTAAATGGGTCCGTATCTTATTGTTTTTCGGCGGGGGGGGGGGCGTTTTAGAAAATGACGGAAATTTGGATCTAAATTCAGTGTTGTTTTCGGTGTGATTTTTAGTAACAGCTTTATCATTCCGGTAAGGGTGAAAGCGAAAGTGAAACTCATGACAATGAGTACTGATTAATGGTTTTTAACTTTTCGTGGAACCAGCCCATAAAATTATGTTTCAAATTTGTGGATTGTTTTTTTTTGGGGGGGGTCATCTTTTGTCTCAGACAGTACTCTTCAACTGGCTTCCAAGGTGTCGTGCATACTGTCCTTGGGAATTCCAACAGTTTCCCATTGACTTGCATTTTCATCTTCGGACCTTCCAAAACTTACAAACGTGCCTTTACAGATAATTCCATGATAAAACGAAGTTCCTGGAGTTGGAATTGTTTTTACACTGAGGAATTTTGTGCAATGCTGCTGCTATTTTCGGGATTATTAAGCTAAGGGATATTACAATTTCTAAAGTTTCACACCTGGTGATGTTGAATTTGGATAGGGGATTGAGTTTATGGTTGAACTATTTTAATCTCGTGAGCTTGATTGTAAATTCCAAAGGAAATTTTCTTTCCAACTGCTGTGCCTGCAACTGCATTTTAAATGTACCATCAAAATTATGCTTGGCCAATTCCAGTTTCTTGAAGATGCATGGACTTGTGGATAATTTTTAGCATGGATACTCCGCCTGACGAACGGACAGATACAAGGAATGTTGATATCATGACAGAAGCAATCCGTCCCATTTTAGCGAATGAAAAAGTTGCGGTTTATTGCTTTTGTTTGAATTCATATAAATTTTTGGATATAGAATCATGGCTTTGATGTGATATTAGTTTTGACTTGGAGTATGTTATATCCACTTCACTGTGGTGCAGCCGATAACCACAGAACTTTGTTGCTTTACATATCAAGTCAATTTGGGGAAGTCTACTCGTAAAACCAACTTTATTTTGATTGATGGTACTAATTCAGATTGACTACCAAAGTGGCTTGACGTGTTTAAATAGTCAGCTGCGCATCAGTATAGACTCTTGCAATGTTTATTTGAAATGACGTAATAATGGGACGGTATCTGGACCCATTGATGTCAAGTTACAGCTATGTCACACGAACTTTGAACAGTGATTTTGGAACAAAGATAAAGCAAAAGATGGAACTGAATCCTGAGTAGGCACAAACTGGTCTAATCTGGAAAATGACTGTTGACTTTCTTTCTTGCTGATTTCACCTGTGCGTATTTTTGTGTCATTTTGACTATTTACCTTTGAGATTTGGTTGTCATTGTTAGTCTGTTTTATTCCCTAATTTCAAGCTTGTGATGATGCGTCATTCTGACAATAGAACTAACAAATAGTGAATCTTTGACGTACTGAAATTGTCATCTTTAGTGCATTTAAAAAGTTTGATTTATTAAAATACATTCAAATTGACTGTAACTTAACTGGAGGACAATTATTTTTTAATGAGTTTTTATGTATGAATTTACCCCATCTGTGTGTGAAGATTTACCTGTAAGAGATAAAATATATAAAAGGTTCGTTAAATTAATTCAAAAACTACCAAAAAGAGCACCCTTCCCCATTTGATACGTTTGGCTTCATGATTGTAGATGGTAGCCGTTCCTCCCCAGGTAACTCCATAAGCAAATATCAATTTACGAAATATGATATCAAAAACAAAATCTAGTTTTATACGCTGTAAAAAGACTTAGTAAACGTCTTCTGCTGCAAAAGTTACATTTGCTTTGATGAAGGTGAAGTTTTGTATAGAGAGAGTATAGGTAAAATTGAATGTTGGTCCGACTTGGACAATAGTAAACCTTTACTGTGTCTAGGTATTGTGCACAGAGGTTCGCTGAGTTGCATGGAGCGTTTACTGATGTTACTTGATGTTTATTGATCCTAACAGTGTTTTCCCCCACATAATAAGTAGAAAGGTGGACCACCTGTCACTTGTTCCTCACCAAGCACAGTTCGTCTTTTACCACCGTTAAAGGGAATGACACTTTACCAATACGTATGTTACAAAATTGACCCAATACAGATTCAATTTTGATGTTTCGCGGTTGATCATCTTACTGCTTCAAAATTCTAGGGCAACCCCTGTCTAAGAGTGCATTCCTTCTGGTAGTATAGATAATGTACACTATGTACACACACACACACACACACACACACACACACACACACACAAACATACATACATACATACATACACACACACACACATATATATATATATATATATATATATATATATATATATATATATATATATATAAAGATATCGGTGATCAAGGTGATGAAAGTGACCTTTGTTTCATTCAAAAACAAATTATCCCCAAATTACCTCCTCCTTCACTTAAGAAATCGGAAGGGAACCCCTTAAGAAATATATGTCAAATCTTGTGTAAATTCATTATCTTACCAAATAATGGCAGTCAAACCAAACATGTAGGGTATATGTATCATGGCTAAAATAAGAATTTGAAAAATATGGTTGACTTTGACCTGTTTGTCACCAGGGCCAAAATTTGCAAGTGGTGACTTGCTCGAGGAAACTCGTACATTCCCAGCATTATGAAAACTAAACCAGTTCAATATTTGTATTCAGGGCACAGCTCTTTAACATATGAAAATGTGCAACAATCAATAGTAGTGTATATTTCATCTTGTGGTAAATTAACACTTGTATCAATTGACCAAATCAGGTTATTGTCATGCCTGGGTATTTTTGTATCTGCACATTCGCAGAGCACATTATATGTAATTAGTTGCAGCATAGTTCAGTGTTCTCACTGTGTGGCCTGGTGAAGAGCCTGATAGTATTTAAGGTTCCCCGAAACATGAAACATTACATATATCTATTAGAGAGACGAACAACTATGACGTGTGAAGTACTGGGTTGTGCAACCGACAGTATTAGTGGAGATTTTGTTAATTAAAGACGAGAAACACGTCGCTGTGGTAATTTAACCACACAAATTAGTTTGTTGTTGAGAACACATGCTTTCGTCTTTGCCATAGTGTTTTTTTAATATTGCACACGATTTGAAGTCTTCTCTTATCTGTTTGTCCCTTTCAGCAAGCTAAAAAAGGTACAAAAAATGTAAACACCTGTCCTCTCATGGATTTTTATACGTGGTCAACAATACCATGGTCCTGTACAGAAGATATTACTGGGAAATCTCAGGAGATAAATATTTACCCCTATATATGTTAATCATTTCTTAAAACAAACTATCATTAAAACTTTATATATATTTGGTTGAAATTCCCCATGTTTAAAAACATTTTCATCATTTAAAGTAAGCAATAAATGCTAAAGCAGTCTTACACCCGTATTAGGGGAAAATTTCCTTTAGTTTTGTAAACAACCGTCTAAATCAAAGTTACACAAGGTAAAACTGATCCACAACATGTACATATAAACCAAACCTATAAGTTAACATTCTTGGAATCATGTAACTCAGGGACTCAACTAATAAAGTCAGTCTCAAATATAAGGACTAGCTTTTTACAAATTCGGTGTAGTATACCTTTTCTTTAATTGCTGGCAGCTCAGTTGCAACCACTTTTTGTAAAAGTTTACATGATACTGCTCGCGGTGTAGTCATAGCTACGCCTACTTCATCCACTAATTGCATGTCTTCAGTAGTTTACGCTCGCCACCCGTAGGAAATATTTCCCGCTTTTCCCGCTCTACGACACGTAGGGCCTACTACTAATACGTTCCATCCTACGTGTCTGGCCTGGTGCCCTTTCATCTGAAACAACTACTGGTCGCCTCTTCAGAAATTGGCGCAATCTAAGACAAATTAAGTGTTAGAACACAGCGTTACAGGAAATGCTTCCTTCCGTCGGCAATTCGGCTGCGGAATTAAATTCCAGATGATATTTGCATATCTCCGTCCCTATCCCCATTCAAAACCGAACTGAAATGTTTATCACTTGAAGATACATGTAGTTCCCCCTTCTTACCTTGCACATGGGCAGCGTTTTCGAAAAACATACCATACCCAAGTAAGACTGGGCCATTCATCCTTAAATTATCACTTGTACAGAGTACATACTGTCGCTGATCCGAGCTGTTCTTGTCTAATATAAAGAGAAACTTAACAAACCCAAATCTGTAAGCCCAAGCACAGTTTGAACACTTTCAGGCCCGATATTCAACGAGTAAAGTCTTGTTCTGTACCACTCACTGAACAAGAGGGCTGTGTGAACAGCCCGTGCTCACCTGACCTAGACATTCATCAAACTTATAGCTCTCTGAACTTGGGATAGGATCAAGCTCACCCATGTACTAAATAAGTCTGATCTTTATAGAAAAACACTAACATGTGCAACCTCAAGGTCCCAGTTCAAGTAGTTCTCAAGTTATAGTGAAGAGTAAAATTTATGTATCTTGCACTGTGACCCCATAAACAAGGTCAAGGTCACTCATGTACTGTCTAAGCATGATTTTCATAGAGAAACATTAACATGTGCAACATCAAGGTCCTAACTCAAAACAGATCTCAGGTTATCAAGTGAATAGTTAATTTCGTGTCAGTTGTCCTATGACCTTGGGAATGAGATCAAGGTCCAAACATCACTGGAGCATGACCATTTGCACAAAATAAAAAAAAAATGGACACTTATTAAAGTCACATACCTACCAAGTTTGGCACATATCTGGCCAAAATTAACCATCACAAAAAATTCCCAAGTTAAAATTTCCTGTTAAAACTTTTTTAAAGAAATTGAAAAAAAAAAATCATAAACAAGAGGCTTGTGTGACCAGGCCATGCAGATCATTGACAAAATTCAAAGACTGATCTCTCCTCTTCCTGACATAAATTGGCTCCATGCTGTTACAAATAGTGATATGTGCACGAAAACTTAGTTATATTTATTATAAAAAGTCAAATGTCCTGAAACACTTCCATTTCGACAATACCAAAAAAAAATAAAAAAATAAAAAAAAATACCACAAGGCAAGGTCTATACTCTCCTTGTCTGTTCCTGTCCAGGAATCAGAGATCAGGCTAGCAGGTGCCCGCAGGCTTACATGTGACATATATGTGTCGATTCTCATTTTTTCCAATGATGTATCCTGGAACTGAGAATATCGTCAAAATAAATTGCAAACACATACTTGAGACTTGATGATGATCATCATGCACGCGAACAGTTTTCGATAAAAAGTCAAAAATGTAATGTACACTGACTTGCATAGTAATCAAAAGGGCTGTGTGCATAAACAGAATAGTACCTGAAATTAAAAATTCGTCAAAAATCGGGGATTCATAGCAACGCCACCTGGTGAACAACTTTGTTTGACCCTTCCATAAGGAATATTTCCCACAAATTTCAGTGTAATCTTCGAAACAGTTTTGGAGCAAAAATAGAATATAGTGTAAACACACAAAAATTCATTAAAAAAGTAGAAACATTGCAGCGCCATCTGTTGAACAAATGAAGCTTTAGGGGTCCATAAAAGAGTTTCTATCCAATTTCGAAGGAATTTGCCAAGCGGTTTCGCAGAAGATTATTTGAGATTTTCCAAAAAAATAATGAGCATTTAAAAAAAAAATAGGAATCGCTGGAGCAAAACCATTTGAACAAACGTGGTAGAGACCCACCCTAGGCACATCCCCACCGAGTTTGAAGTGGATCTGGCCAACTGTTTTCGAGAGGAAGTCAACAACATTATTTACCTGACCCTTCTACAAGGAACATTTACACCAATTCCAGCATAATCTGAGTGACTGTTTTGGAGGAGTCGAAAACAGCGAAAACACACACACACACACACACACACACACACACACACACACACACACACACACACACACACACACACACACACAAATCATTAAAAAAAAATGGAAAAAAATCGCAGGGTCGCCTGTTGAACAAATTAAGAACGAGGGGTATCCAGAAGTGTCTCTATGCAATTTCGAAGCAATTGGCCAAGGGTTGTCGGAGAATATATTTTCAGATTTTGCCCAAAAATGAACAAAAAAAAAATCATTAAAAAAAAAAAAATAACTGAACCATGACCAGTTGATCAAACTTGGTAGAAACTCATTCAAGGTACATCCCCACCAAGTTTGAAGTGGATGTGGCTGACGGTTTTGGAGAAGAATTCGAAAATGTGAATTACCACAGCAATCCCTATGCACTTAAATGGTAATCAATAGAAATGCATGCATTGACCGATAAAGAACCGAATTGAAAAAATCGTTAAAAATCAGGGATCCATAGCAACACAAACTGGTGAACATATCTGTGTGACCCTTCTATAAGAAACATTTACACCAAGTTTCAGCATAATCTGAGTGACGGTTTTGGAGAAGTAAAAAATAGCAAAAACACAGAAAATTTAATAGAAAAATAGAAAAAAAATGCAGCGCCACCTGTTGAACAAATTAAGGTTTATGGGTCCCCAGAAGTGGGCCTACGCAATTTCGAAGCAATTGACCAAGCGGTTTCGGAGAAGGAGATTTTTTAATATTTTGCCTAAAAAATGAACAAAAAAAAAAATCATAAAAAATCTAAAAATCACTGGACTGTAACTATTTGTACCTAATTGGTAGAGACTTACCCAAGCTACATACCAGCCAAGTTTGACGCGAATCTGACCAGCGGTCTTTGGAGAATAAGTCGAACATGTAAATTGTTGACGACGGATGACAGACGAACGGACGGCGGACGTAGGACCACAAGGTAAGCTCAGCTGACCGACAAGTCAGCTGAGCTAAAAAGAACTGCACCGTTCTAAATCTTTTTTATAACAATTATTTTGTATATGGAACAAATCATATTCATAAAATTTGAGATTTAGAAGAAAATTTTAGGTTTTATTAGCCTTTATATACATTCGGGCCATCAGCGGAACCAGCGCAATACTCGTTTCGGTGCCATTAATCCACGCACACGTCATTCTGCTAACTAGCCGCACCATGCGTGTATTCTTGGTATAAACATCCCAAGCTGATGTATTACGGAATTAAGCTAATATGATGTTCCTTTGTTGCTTGGCCTACTTATAAATATTGCCCACATTACATAAATGCAAATAAATTTACACACAAACTACTTTTACAAAACATGAGCAAATGCCTAACTTGCATGATTACGCTATAAAAATGAATCATTTGACGAATCGAGCACAGGAAACTGTGGCGCCGGAAATGAAAATATCGACAGTTTTTTACTGCTCTGTCCTCGATAGTCAGACATCAGAACCACCGCTCCATATACAGTATATTAAATAGTTGCCCCTGGTGTCAGTCCCTCTCTCCTCCTACATTTGGACTAAAATTATATGCTTCAGCTTAAGGGAACCTGTGATCTGGATATTGAGTCAAATGAACAGATTATTTATCCGCAAATTGAAAACTACATTGCTAACAGCTGACGTTTTTTGACATATCATTACATCTTCTCGCACTGTAGACAACTGGGTATATCCCTCAACACCTGTAACATAGGACCTAATAAGTTGACATGTATGTGATTTGTATCTGTCAGTGTTCTTACGTACTGTTATGGAAGTGTAATATTTGTCTGTCCTGTGTGTCTTGTATATGCCACTCTCTGTACTTGTGCGTCCGCAGAGCCTTCAGATTAGTTTTTATAAAACTATTAGGCAATTTAGGCGAAATGAGTATGTTTATAATAATACATTTTTCAGAAGCTGAAAGTCAGAGAGTATCTCTTATTTGACAATTTGGCTAAGCCTGCGACGGGAAATTCAACACAAGTTTAGTACGTCGAGAACTTTTAGATGCAATAGATATTACATATCATGCATAATAAATTCGGCTTAAATGATGTAGCTCAACTATGACTGTAGACCCAATGGTATGCTGGCATGGGACCGACTCATTTGTGCCTTACATACTTACGTCATGACAAGTTACTCTATTCTGTAGTTCTGTTCTTTATGTATTCCGTGCACGATTTTACACACACACACACACACACACACACACACACACACACATATATATATATATATATATATATATATATATATATATATATATATATATATATATATATATATATATATATATATTGTATTTGTGTCTTTTTGTCCAAAACCACTTCCTAGTAGTCATTACCCTATTCCGCAGTCCGAACTCTTTACTCTCCATAAGCTGACCTGTCCCTGTCTAACTTATATATATATATATATATATATATATATATATATATATATATATATATATATATATATATATATATATATATATATATGTCGTTACACGTATCATTTAATACTACGCTCTTCGAAATGGTGACTTAGGTGGTCTTAATAGGGAGATTCCATAATTTTCATATAGTCCATTTACCACGGTCACTGCTCTCATCCGTTTTTCATGACATAGAGCACAGACGCGTGGTATTTAGGTATTTTTCTTTTATTTAAGTTTCACCAGCATTAACAAAAAGTTGACAGATTCCATAGCAAACATAAAATATATAAAAGCAGCCCCTCCAACGGAGTTATGAGAGACTGCAAAATTTACGCAAATGTCCGATGTGCCACCCATCTCTCATATCATGGAATCCCCAAAAATTGTTACATTGGCCCATGAAGTCTTTAAAATTGCATTCGTAGCTATTATAGTAAGATCTAGAAGTCACCATCTCTAAGTGCGCAGTATTAAATGATACATGTAACGTCACTGATATAGTGAAACATACTAATTAGTATTATAGAAAAGTAAAGACAGAAATACAATTACGAGAAATATTTTATTCAAGAGACAGCCAAACAAAATCCCTGTTTACACAAAATATAAAATAAGAGTCAGAAGAATATTTTTATGCTATATATTAGCATTGTAATCGTTCTACATATCCCCATAACAAATTTTATAAATGTGTTTTTACACGAATATTAAGCACCAGAAAACACAATCATCTAATATATACCAATAAACATACACCTAAACTGCCACATGGCAAGTATGGCATTCCAGGAACAGTAACAGCTATAGGCCAAACCAATTTGTTGGTGTGAACCAACTCTGATACCCGTTTGTATTCTGAGCCCATAAAAATGGCCGCCACGCAGAGCAACTGTTGTATTGTCAGGCAGCAGTAAGCACGGTCAGGCACAATCGATTGCACTCCAAGAAAATTTGTCACGGTACAGGGGTCGTTTAGACCAGTAGGAAGATCGAAATTTTCAATGAAAATGAGCCTCAATAGGATGTATTCATATCTAAGTGCAGTCCTACTCTCACACCTATTGAGCAAAAGAGGGAGCCACCTGCATCAGGGCAGATCCATGTATTTACATGGTCAAAAGTACTTTTTCAACAAAATGAACAACACAAACACACAATAATCTTAAGATTATGTATTAACATATATTTGAAACATAAAAGATGCCTAAATTGATTAGAAATGGGCTCTCTTTTGGTTGAAAGGGTGTTTTTTATGGATGTTTATGTAGTATATAATACAAATCTGCCCTGATCATGGTGGAAGCATCAGTCTGTTACCCCCGGCAACACAGGAAGTGAGCAGGATCGCAGTTGAATATGAATGTCTCCTATTTGGGTAATCACCAAACCTCTTGAAGCAGTACTTTTATCGACAGGTTTTTATAATGTACATACATCTTGTGGGACTACAGACAAAGGAATGTGCCATTCACTTCGTAACAAGTACAAACAACAATATTTGTACAGCAAGTGTGGCATTATGGTAATATTCATGTCAATAAGACAGGTTATTCCCAATAAATGTGCATATGATTACTCTTATTTGTGCACCTTACGCCTGAACTGTTGCAGTTGCATTTCGATGCGATGTTAAAGTAAGGCTAATAATATCTGTGCAGTTTTGTTCAGTATCTCGACAAACATACTTATTAAACTAACCTGAAACAGCAATTGAGGTAGCACAATAGGAGTTATGATAAAAAGATCAATCTAAAATGAGCATGCATCACACTTCCATTCGTATAAAGACCCACTTTGGCAATATATCCAATCTAGTAAGAAACAGAGATAGTTCTGTCCAATGGTGGTAACACAGATCGGGTAAAACACATTTTGTGTTCCGCCAGGAGAGCTCCAAACTGAAACGCAGCCAACACCGGCCAAATCTTTGTCCCATAAACAACCATTTTGGAAAACTAAAACATGGGCGATCCTCAGCCAGCCTAGCATAAAACAGATCAACCGTGCCCCAGGAGCGGTCAGGAATAATGTGTATTCACACACAATAGTGAAGGGGTGTTAATCCCAGCAAGGCTTTTGAGCCAACGCGTTCTTTAAAATTGAAGGGTTAACGAAAGAGCAACACGGTTTTTCAAGATTTTGCATGGAGGTATTTCAGTCATTTGAATCATCACAATTTTTCACCAAGAGCATCGCTAATGTGCACGTTGATTACAACATTGAAACATTATTTACCATAACGAAATACATTAGAATCAGCCTCCTAAACTGGTGTACATAACGTTGCTAAATCCTACACTTTAACCTCGTGATGAAGTTTGCAAAATCATTCACTCCAGACCGGACCAGAACTTTGATTATATGTTGAACTTTTCGTTTATGTTGCGTTCTAATAGATTACATACTTCACGTATTCTGCAAATGCAGTAATACATGATTTTATTCCATGTTCCCTTTTTTTACATATATATATATATATATATATATATATATATATATATATATATATATATATATATATATATATATATATATGAAATTTACATTACTAGTTAACGAAACAGTGTGTCCAAAACACGATATATACTTTATATATAACAGCTGCTGTTAAGTAGAGGTTATTCGCCTTCAGGTTTATTTAACATATATATCATTTATAAGATGAAGCCTTTATGCCAAATGCAACCATCACGATTATGTATGTATGTATGTATGTATGTATGTATGTATGTATGTATGTATGTATGTATGTATGTATGTATGTATGTACATTATGGTGTGTGAGCATAGACACCGTTTCTTACTAAATGTATTGTATCTGAGAATACTGGCGACAGTTAAAAGACCGATATTACTGTTCAATGTTCAGCTTTAGTTGTGCCGTCATGGTTCACGGAAAAAAACGGGATGCATTTACAACATCACTACTATGTTTGTGCTTCATGCACCACTAAAGATCACAGAAGACAAACAGCATCACTATTACTTGTTGATATAAATATTGAGACTGTACTAAGATTGAAACATAACTACACTGTTATATGTCATTAAGCATCTTACATGCAAATGTGCAAAAAGGAAAATAAAAATCAGTATCATATAAAAACACTGAACAAACTCGGTTAACTCCGATATACAACTGTGTCTTATCCAGGATATTGTGTCAAAGTCGAAAGCTATACTGCTGTGCTACCTTGCTCTTATCTGAGGCATGCGAGCATATTTTTATATTACATCTTTCTAGAAAATGTTCTTCTATAATTTAAAATTCTTAAATTCCAAAAGTGATTCACTGCACACATATTTTCTAAATCTTGCCTACTTTTGTGCTTTGCTATTTTATGAAGGCAATTTTTTGGCAATCACACAAATTATTCTGTTGAAAACGTGCAACAGAAAAGGCACCAATCCATTATCATTTTATTTTTACATGATCTGAACATATCACACAAAAACTGCATTAAACAGCACATAATAGTCAGGACACATCAGCAATCTATTTACAGAGAACAAGTATCTTCCAAACTTAAAAGTCAATAATCAATATGGACAAAAATACCTTTATGGCCGTCACAGATTGGTTATATATCCTGTCATAGCACGTTCCCATTGGGATTATTTAGCGCTACGGCTCCTCCACAAAAAAATTGGATGATATCACACAGTTGAACTGTATTATCATCTATATCAACACCCGAGCCTCTGCACCTTATCGAGACCGAATTTCGTGCGACGAGAAAGATATTAACGCATGCATTAATACAGTTCCAACCTTTATGATGACTTGTTTGTTACCACTAACACACAAACCACGGTGATACAACTCTCTGTCAACACTGTGTGACACCTCAGTGTCCCTGGGCAATAGTGTTCGGGCATTCAGAAGACTGGCCCAAAGCCACAGCCATCCTGAACTGCCCAAGAACTTGTTTCTGATTGGCCGAAAATCAAAGCATGAGCAAAGCAACAATGAATTCCACTGAGTCTGCAAGAAAAGGCACAGTGTGATGTCACGCCACGGTGATACAACTTTTGTATTTGTATCTTTTCTTAACCACTTCCTAGTAGTCATTACCCTATTGTGCAGTACGAAATCTTTACTCTCCATAAGCTAACCTGCCACTGTCTACCCAATAATAGCCTGGAAGTACTATTGTCCATATTGTACTTGTTCTTCTGTAAAATTTTGATATAGGCTGTATCAGCCCAAATAAGTTAAAGGGTCCTCAGCTGGTTACTACTCAGAATATGTTTCAGAGCCTCTACCCATACAGTGTCTCTGAGTAGTGGCTCCTTGTCTAAGCTAATATTCAGCACAGACAACCAACATAATAATGAATAAATATAAACGTGGCAACTGACGAATTAGCTTAATATGTGAAGTTTGCTTGTAAATGCAGAGCTTCATTATGAATGAAGAATACCTGTGAAACTAAACATAATTACTAAATGTGTATAGCACAAGTTCAGATAAGAAGAATTTGACTTACCCCGAACCAGTATGTACCTACCCTTTCTGGCTGGATAGCTTATATTAGTTAAACTACCTACCAATGTGAAACTGAAGTAAAAACAAAGTGGGGAATTATATTCAGGCCCAGTGACTGTAAAATAAACAGGTGCAGCTAGACCACCTGTACAAACCGAGGGGAATCCTAACAAGTACTGCAACAATGGACATCCTGCACCAGAAATGTAAAACAAACCCCATGATGACACCTACTCCTCACTCTGAAAGTCTATAACCCTGAGTCAATGTTTCAACATAATGGGTCATGTTTGTGACATTTGAGTAAATACTGTCAAATTTGAGTAATGTTTCGACATTAAGCAAATGTGTACTTAGGCATGTTTGAAAAGAACGAAAGTAATTAACATTTAAGTCAAAACCATGTTATCAAAACATGATTTTTCTTAACCAGATTTTAAGTACTTTCTAACGTCACATGGTCTAGAGGCAAGATTCTACAAGTATTTGTGCCTTGTGCCACAGGCAATTATGCTTGTACCAGTATAAGATGTTACATCGATAGCCGCAAACAATATGTACGTTGGTGCAACATAAAACGACAAGACACGGGCAAGTTGGTTTTCCAGCAGACAGAAATTACAAAAGTAGTAACTAAAGTGAAAAATTCCTAAGTGGGGTTTGCAAGACAATTCCCTGTTTTGCTAGACCTAAATTGCACCATGTGGGTCTGTCACAGCGTAACGTATTTCAACAATGACCAGAATCCCAACGTTCGACACCTTTGTGTGACCTGCAATTACATGCAGATTAAAATTCTGGCTGCTATGATACACACAAGTTCAAATACAAAAGTAACCTGTTCTAGCACAGAATTAAAGTCCAGCGGTCAGTATATTGTGACTTAATCAATGTTTATGTAATACCCCTGAAAAAATAATAAAACAAAAAGCAAACAAAGGGAAACAAAAAAAAGAAACCTAGCCGATTTATAAACCCAGTCTTAGGTGCCATCAAAAGCTTGTGGCCCAGGTCTTTACACTGCATACCAGATGATGGTAAAATCGCACAATAGTCAAATATGACCGATAGAGAGTCCTATAACCTCGCACTGTTTCAAAATGAAAAAAAAAGAACAATCCACTGTATTCACGCTATTGAAATGGTAAATGGCAGAGCGAGCCAGGCTTACGAGAAGGCAATCGTATTGCCTATGACTAAGTGATAATAGCATGTTTGTTTTTAAAATATGTACATGGTATAGTACGTACAGGATATATATATATATATGTATATATATATATATATATATATATATATATATATATATATATATATATATTAATAAAGTATATGAAGTTCCATGATATCTACATGTGTATTTTCACTAAGAAATTTCGGATATGAACACAAGGTTTCCTGGCTCCTAAATAACCAAAAAGATATATTTGAGAGTACCCAAGTGCTCAACAAAGAAAGGCAAACTATAATTGTTTTGAGTCAGCACTCCTTAATGAGCGTTTTTCTGCCACAGTTATTAGACGGTATGACCGTTTTGAGATAGTTAATTGGGAAAATTAGTTAGAAAAATCTCGTAAGCACACAATCATACTTCACGCTGAACTTTTCACACTTTGTACACGCAATCTCAACAATTACTACAATAAAACACTTGGCTAGTGGCCCATTATGTGCAGCATATTAGGCATTGACAGAATGCACATGAGCAACGGTTTATCAGATATGTATACGTACGCCCGAAAACAATCACAGTCATAACCCTGTTAGCATCATTCTCACCGTCCATACGAGAAAACAAACGGTCACTCTTGATGAATTGCTCAAAGTTAATTAAATGTATATTTGATCAAATTTACTAAATACCTGCTTCATTTCCGACAATATTTGCCCAAGGCAAAGAACTATATAAGAAATGCCTTGGAAGAACAATGCAATAAGAATTATGTTGTGACTTAAACCTAGATATCAATAGTTGGCAGGTTTAAAAGATGGGCCAGCGTTTTCTACGTATTGCAAACTGTTCCTCAAAGATCCAGGGTAGATTATTACAGGAGCCATATAGAGATCATTTGATGATATTCTACACACCACACTTCTTGGATTGAAATTTGATTTTACTCTGACTTAACACTTTCCTGGTCAGACTGAGTCAATATACTTTAACTTAACGCGGGTCAGGCACAGCGCACAACTCGCGCCAAGGAAACCTATTCACCTGGTGGAGCGGGTTGCCAACATGATAGGTCTTATAAACAATTCTCAGCAAAACAATCTGTTCCAGTAACGTCAAACATAAGTAAACAAATCAAAGCAGACGACAAATTTACATCCGGGCACTTGTGGGCGATTTGAGCGGGATAGGAATAAGTGGCATTGGCAAAAGTGCACATAGAACAGTACACATCATCCCCCGCATGACAGACGTCACCACACAACTCTGTTGGTCATCGGACTGACCCTTGTGCATTTGGATGAATTACTCTTTTCTCTTACTCCCCCAGTACCAGACAAGTAATACAAAATATTAAACGAACTCATTCAGTTGCCTGTCAAACATATTCATGACTTATAAAAAAATCATCTGCGGTACATCATGATGACTGTTCGAGTCGACATTGCTCACTGTGCCTCACACATACTGCCGTGCCATACCCTCGATGTCAGATTTTTGTCTCATCACCACCCTCTGCTTGGTCGTCTATCCGCAGTTTCGTCTTCTCATCTTTACCAAACGGCTGAAAAGTGAACGAAAATACGGCTTATTTCATGCTTAAAGATGCCTAGTGGCTATTTCATTTAATAACCCTGTCCTCCGGGGTGGTTTTTTTTTTTTTTTTGAGGGAACTAATTTACTACGCCACATGATGGCATTACCTCTTTCTCGTTTTTTTTTTCCATAAAGAAGGAAACCTGATAGTTCGAACACTCTGATCCTCAGTCTGACATTAATATTAATCCAGGCTTGCCTGACAGCCTCTTCAACTTTCAAACCATAATCACCACATGCATAAGACGGGTTTTTTACCATGAACGCTGAATGCGTAAGCACAATGGCGCGTCAAAGGAAAAACTGTCTCACACGTTTGGAATTCGGTGCTCATGAATTCTTAAAATGACAGAGATGCATGATTCCGATCAAAATCGGTCAAAACCTATCGGAATCTGGTTGTCTTTGTTCAGGGCACAGAAGGATTTTCAGAACCCATTTGTCTTTGTGAATGGTAGACAAAACAGGGGCTTGAAAAGTACCGAGGTAACCAGAAAACCTGATATATGTGTACATTCTACCTGTAGTGAACTACTTTGCTTTGTTTTGCATTTTGGTGACTTAATTTGATTTTAGTATGCAGGGTACAAATCTAAAACATGTCTGCAGCTTCTCTGTTAATTGGGTAATTTTTTCTTGTTTTGTCCTGTGTGTTTTTTAATATCTATTTTGGGTGTCACTCCATGTTCTGGAGAACCCCCTGATTAGTGACACCTTGATGTACTATAGGGCGATCCAGTTGAAAAAAGTATGTTTAAACTAAAAAAACCTCTTGCATTCAAGGAAACACAACTTCATTCTTGACGAGCCTTGGTTTTATATTCTTTGGATCAGAGGTGCAAATATCCCTTACTTGCTAAACCAACTTAACACAACAGAGCGAGATTGTATCAAACCAGAAGTACTTCAGTTTATGACAGTGTAAGTGAAATATCTTCGGTGCATTTGGATATAAGTTATCACCCATCACAACGATATCTGCATGGATTACAGTTATTTTTTTCCTGGGTGCAATCGTTTTGGGTGGGGGGTGGGTGGGTGGGGGGTTAGTGTGTTGATCTGCGAAACTCACCTCTTTTCCTGCTCTCTGTCGTCTCATGTCCGACTTGATAAAAGCTAAAATGAAATGAAACAATTGCAACACCATGTATATGGTACAACAGTCGTCACAAGCGCAAGTAAACACTTAAAAGGAAAGACAAATGACGAATTTTGTTAACCGCTTTCCAATGTAGAAATAGCATGGGCAGTATCTTTGTTTAATTTTATCCTCTACTAATAACAAAAACCTCAACATGATGCTTTCTCCTCACACATGGATCCCTAGTGCCAAACGGTCTGGTAACTCTCTAGTGCTAGAAGTAGAAACACCACAAAAATATTCACTTCCGGAAACAAAGAACAATAAGTTTGCACATACAAATGTGTACAAATTTACATCAAAATTAACTTCTCCTGTCACTAAAGAGGTGATAATGACTGATAATTGATACATTTATAGAAATCAAGGTTAGAAACAGGTGTATAGAAAATACCAACATGCACCTCCGACACAACAGAGTACTGGATAATTTAGCATTAGGAGGCTCATGTGTGAGATTTCCTTCATTTCTGACGATTTTTACATTCCCTTCATGTTCACTTTTATATGTATTAAATCAATATTAAAATTGTTCATGAAATACACACATATTTACATGAAAAGAAATGGGTTTTCATTGAAGTAAAAATTTATATGAAACAAAACAATTTCAGTGATGCCACTAGATTGGTGCAATGTAAATCTGTCTGCAAAATAATATTTTGGGATTCTCAAAACAGATTTATTGTAAGTGTCTTATGCTGTTTTGGCATTATCTCAACCGGTACGTCGTGTCGGCTTTATCTTATCTTGGCATATTAGGTGTTACCGAATATTTAGATTCCCAAACGGAGGGGTCTAGGAGCTCAAACAATCGCCGAAAGGTTGGTTTCCGGGTCCAACTATTTATTTTCCCGGGGTCCCAACCATTACGGAATACTTTTGTCTTCTTGCTAATATCTGCCCCCTCCTTCTTGCATATTTTATTGTGTGACCTTTATTTCAACGAAGGTCGGAAATGAATCACTTTTGTAACCTTAACGTTGCCATCTGGCAGTCCTCATATTAGCAGGCACCATTGCAACACGTTCTTTCATAAATTTTAGCTCATCTCGCTCATAGATTTTCATATCCTAATAAGAGGTTTTAATGGGTAAAGTAACTGAAATAGGGAAAAATCAAAAGTACAAACATTGAAATAGCACTAAAAATATTCATGTAAATAATTATTTCAATAATATAATTCCACACATATATATAAATATATAACTATAAGCTGACTTTTATTTTACTTATTATCATTGATTATTGGAGGGATATTCGACGAATCAATGGGCCTGTGGGGCTTATCCATCGGAAGTGATTCACATTGACGGCCTTATCCTCTTATATGCGTACAATAATCTGCACATATTTGGCGATCATTTCGAATAAACATATTGCATATACACGTTAACGGCAAAGATGATTACTTTCCCGCTGTATAACCGTCAACGTGTTCAAAAGAATGCTTACATCCCTCAGGGAGCTTTCATTATATATAATCAATAAGCTCAGTAATTGCCTAATAAAGGCACCACCTCGTCGGGTATAAATTTGCACCTACCTGTGCCAAGCGTCCCCAGCAATAAAGCACAAGACAGTGTCAGATTGGCGGCAAGAGTGCCAAATCTACTGAGTAATGAACTCATGCCTAATGTAAAAATAATGCCAAAAATCTGAAAAACAAGACAGAATAAAGGGAATACAGATCTAGTCGCTTTTGTTCTCCGACCACAGCTTTTCTTATTTTTGTATGGCAAGCGTCAAAAAGTTGGAATTGTGCAATCTCTCCTTATTTTGCTAAAGTAAGGCGTGTGTTACAGCGTAAACTGAAACTGTTCATGTTAGCGCGTTCGTGGACTTTTTGAACAGGTTACGGATCCTATCAAAAGTCTACTCATCAAAATTTGACAACTCCATAATAGTACGTCCATTTGTATTTCCAGTCTGAATCAAGTCATTTTCTCACTCAGAAAACCAATGGTTACTGGCACTCTCCAAGACACATCATGATCTTTACTATAGAAAGAACATTGAATATAAATGTTTTCATTTAGGTAAAAATTTAAACAATCACCAAACGATTGAGTACATTATGATGGCAATGTGCTCAGACATTTTGCTCGCTGTGTGTTGTCATAGATTTGGGTCTCTCTGTGTTTCGACGGAAACTGGTTGTTGGCGTTCATATGTCAGTTTACCTGTGCAGACGCATTGAGCAATCCAGAGGATGTCCCCTCAGACTCAGGGTAGGTTATCTCTGCTGCAAACTCAAATCCCACTGGCAGATACCCCGTCATGAAAAACCTGAAACATACTTTTATATATAGCCTATCCTCGTGTCAATTTGTGACGACCGTCAATAATTTTATGACGAGCAATTTTTACTTAATTGCAATGTAGTTTGCAACACAATTAGCTCAAGCTGAACTTTTGAGGATGAATACGTCTTTAGGCTATCGAAAGTCGCCGCCCCCAAGTCTGGTACTCTGTGATCTGCGACAAAATCTCTTTTAAAGTGAACTTGTGTATGCAAGTACTGCGAAATAAATGATAACTTTTATAGCTCGCATGTACGCGAAGCCGAAATTAAAGCATGCATATGGATTCCGTGTACTATTTACAGCAAGGTTCCCATGACTCCAGAGGTCATTTTGAATACTTTGAAATCTATGGTCAAGATTTGTGACTTTTCCTTACGTACTTTCAATGTGATATTGATGCTGATGCTGAAGAAAACAATAAGCCATTTGTGAAAAGTAATTGAAATGTCAAATGTTTTGGACTTCAACCCCACCCTTGTTCAACCTATGTAGTGATAGGTATATGAGCGGCGCGGGAACGAACCCCTCATAAAATTTTGCTCCCTTATTCCATGCAATCAGCCAAGAATATTTATCATTTTTAAAGGGGAGGGAAATTGCTTGATTTAGGACAAAACATGGCAAATTTGACCTGATTTTGCAGTGTATGAACGGAAATTTTGGGGGGTTTTTTAATGAAAATATAAAATTTTGACTCTTTTAAGCAAAATCTAGAATGTTGTGTTAGTCCTTTTTTCCGAAAACGAGCATCTATAATATAATGATGAAGGTGTCTTGAAGCCTAGCTACTATTATTACGAGACCCAAGTACAATCTCCCCCACCCACCCCCAATCCGCCCCTGGTCTTCACCGGTATGCAATTCTTATTCCCGTAATTCGATACTGTTGATGTCTGGGTATAACTGCCTCAACAATTAAACAGTGTATGTTTTGTCTGTTGATGGAACTTGAAATATTTGGCTGATTATGTTTTTAAGCAATATTAACTGATATAATGTCTTACCCTAAAAGACCAGCACAAAGAAAGACCAACCATATCCTGTGAAGTCCCAACGTAAACGTGAATACAATCATGCCACCACACGACAGGAAATATATAACTACAGCTGTCCATCTGAAAATGAAAGGTATCTAATGAAATCGCATTCTTGTCAGATTTGTAGTCTGGATAAAGAAGCATACAGTTATTTCTCAATTATTGCTTTATTGGTTAATCTTTGACAGGAATGCTTAGTTTCCAAATGATAACACACATTTGTACAATGTCGTCATGAAATCTGTGTGCTTTGAAAAAAAACTTTGCATTTTTTTTAATATTTTTACAACAGGCATTCATTTCCATCTTGAGCAATTTGTAACAGGGTATATTTCTTAAACTTCTAGGCTCAACTTCACGCCATCATAATGTCTCGGTTTTGCCAAGGCTTTCGTTCGGTCGTCATCAGCACTCTGAACAACAACGCCCTCTCTTCGTCGATGAATAATTAGGACATAGAAGATAATTGCAAGTTTGCATGACATCAATGCAATTAACTGGTAGTCTCCATTGACACCGTCTCTCTCTCTCTTTCTCTCTCTCTCTCTCTCTCTCACGCTTTCTTTTATTATTATTATTATTATTATTATTAATATTATTATTATTATTATTATTATTATTATCATTACTGCTACTACTACTACTATCTTTATTATATCATGGAAGTCATACTTGAAGAGTTTTGTTCTATCTAGCCATATTCCAGCAATGATTGATCCCAGCACTCCAGAGACCACCAGTGTTAACCCTATACGCCCAGCATTGACCTCTTCTCCCTGTAACAAAAACACCCTGATAACTTAAGGATCCAGACCTGGTTCATGAAAATATGTTTTCCTTATATTTGAAGACTCGCCTGGTTTAAAGCAACTGTGACCAAAAAATGAATTTTACACGTACATTTCAACGAGATGCCAGCGTAGCAGTTTATAGCAAATATTTGGATCTCAATTTGCATGTCAACATTTAAAAATATATGATACCACTACAATATATGTTACACGAATAAAACTCTGTTTAACGATATGAGAAGGACATGTTTCCAGACTTTAAAAAGGCAGCTGTTGGCTTAGTTATTAAGTGTGGAAAGTTGAACAGAAATTAGTTTAGCTGACAAATATATCGCCTGCTTATTTACGTCATTAAACACTTAATTGTTTATACCATAACGTCATAAGTAAAGCCTGAAACAATATTGGTATAAATTAGACGAACCAGTAAACGTTTTTGTTATATGTAGTATACCAGTTACTATATCTCATGTTTTCGTTACGTTACTATTACATAAAACAGAGCAATTAGTTTTCTAAACAACCAATTCGGTTTGACTGCATCTCTATACATTTTCATACTGTTTTAACATCTAAACTAGAAACTTGCATCAAACATCAGTATCGACATACGCTAACTTATAAAGGTTCTTAATAAATGATGTGTTCTGAAGGAATGTCTAGTATGAAAAGCGTATTGGGCAAATCATTGCTAACAATGTAATGCGCATTCATATATATACAAAGTTGACTTTGACGGTGGGAGTTTTAAGAGAATCGTTTAAAAATAGACACTTTTTATCACAGGTTGACAGGATTAAGCAAAACTATATTGAACCCACAAGGACTTTCAAATTAACTGAATACACAACTATGTAACTATACTTTCTATTCTAAGTCTATTGTGTGCAATCTATCATTTTACAAGACAGTGTTAAGCAACAATGGTACATGTATGTGCCTTACTGGTGCAGTTGGTAAACGTTGAGTCCGCAAAACCTTTCTTCAGTGTATCTCCGAACACTCGTCGGGGGAAGTTTCGATGGTATCAAAAGTTTTAAAAACAAAATCTATATGAACTAAGTATGCCAAAGCAAATATTCTCTTGGACGTTCGAGACAAGTTCATAATAAGACGTTCGAACACCGTCAATTATTCGCCGTTAGTCCATAGTGTCAAAGACAGAAAATTATATTGGATGTTCACAGTTCAATTGAGTTTTTCCAAAGATACAAGCAAATGAAAACTTCACAGACCATAGATTTACTTTGCAATAAAATACACGAACTTTTCCTGTGAGATTCTGACATTGTAAGGAAGCCCAAACACACGCATCATAATGACCCTTGTGCTTCCCTGCTATGCCCACGAGTCTTATGGTTCTTCCCAATAATGCGCGCTCGCATCATGACCACCCTTACCCCAGCAAGGCGAACTAGCATCATGGCGGCTCTTGTTGTCCCAAACAAGGCACACTAGCATCATAATGGTCCTTGGTGCTTCCTAATTATGCACACCGGCATCATGGCATTTGCATTTCTTTCTTTTTTAATGACAATGGCGACAACCCCACTAATTTGTTTTCTATCAAAGTAACTCATTTTCAGAGAACAAATGTTGTCCATATTCCCCCCTCTCCTTGGTACTTAGTTTATTCCGAAGATCCTTTGATGCAGGTTTCAGCAAATAAATTCATGCGTGATAAAACGATTCAATAACGTACTAAATACACAAAGAATGAATAAATCGACCTGTTTTGTGGCCTATTTCAATTGTTTATTTTGCTTACTGTTTCAATTTGTTTGAAGAACACATGCACTACAACCTGCAATGCTAAGCTGAATAGTCAATACGATCAATGGTTGCGTGGGTGGATTCCAGAACGTATCACATCTCTATGTCAAGAGAAGCTGAACTGACGTCAAACTACACCTCTTAGATGCAGGTTTTACTGACAAAGATCACTGCTCGCACAGCGCCCCCAAGCTCTGTCATATCATGGAGGTATTATACCTCCAAGGTCATATACAGAACCGTCATCGGTGACCAATGTTTTAATATCGTGAACATTTTATCAAATGTTCTCGAATTTTAACCTTTCATAAATTAGTTTCATTTAAGGTTTCAGCAAGGACCTAAGCAGATTAATGTGCTATATATACTCCACATATCCATCATATCTATTCAGAGAAACCTTTTGCTCAGGTTTTATCGTTTTTTTTTCCAACCGTGGAAAGATTAAAAATATATACAGCTTACACGATCTTCTGCTCTGAAAGGAAAGCTTCTTTACATCTGAAGCAAAAATGGGACCATATGGCACACTACGAACAACGTTGTGCTTGACACCTCCATTGTTCCTGTGTTGCTCTAGCCCAGTGTGCCAGTAGGCACGAAAGGCGAAAATTTGTTTTGAAAATAATGCTCCCCCCCCCCCAAAAAAATGTACATGATAAATCACAGTACTATATGTGCGTAGGAAGCAGCAGTAAATTTCAAAAGCTATCAGAATGTTACTTATTTGCCTCCTGCACAGAGTTAGCAACGTGTCTAGACCGAAGATTACGCAGGAACAGCAGGCAACCCAGACATCACTACCGGTAAAGATGCAAAGGTTCGGTGCTACCTCTTGCAAATATATATCTGTACAAATTAGATAATCTAACATACAATGCCACAAGATTCAAGTTGTCAAGATAAATAAAACTATGTACACATACATTTAATGTATTGTATAGTCAATGTACGCGACACTGCACTTCAAATTAAACAATTTCAGCACAGTCAAGGTCTTATTTTCTTAAATTTCAGAATTCGGTCCTTCTTTACGGCCGTAGCTTGTGTTTTCACATTGCGCGTGAAAGATAAAAAATTGTTGCAGCCGTGTGGCGTGTATGTGTAATAAACATTTGTTTTTGGTACCAGTAGCCGTGTGATACGTGTATGTATAGTATACATTTGTCTTGCACCAGTAGTCGTGCGACAAAATTACAAGCTGCATTTGTTTTGTGCCGGCAGTCAAGTAACATGTATATTGTATATTTCTTTGGCACCAGTGGTCCCTTAACATGCAAATCATGCACTATTACAATTAGAAGTGTCTGATAATTACCCTAGACTATTGGTATGCTAGGATCTAGATGTTCTTCAAGATACTGTTCACTTTCCTTTGACAAATACATTCTCTCCTGTCGTACAATAATTTTTTCACTTGTGAACATGAACATGATGCCTTGTTTATTCGCAGACCCCAAGACTACTCAAAGGCAGTATAGGAGCATGCGCAACGTAATCGACCATTGAATACAACCCTCACATCTTAACAGTAACTGGCGATTTCAACGACTAGTGCTCTAATTGGAACTCCCAACACGAGGGAAGCGATCAAGGTATATCTCTGGTTAACCTTATGAATCAGTACAATCTTTTTCAACTTATAGTTGAACCCAGTAGAATAAGTGAATACTCGAATAATTTATTAGACCTTATCATTACTGATTCTGCATGTCTTGTTCTGGACTCTGGAACCCTTGCCCCAATCTTAAATTCAGACCACCAGTTGTGCATTCTTTTGTTCTGTCTCCCTTTCCCTTCGCAAGGACAAGCCTTTCAAAAGATCAGTATGGGACTTCAATAAAGCTAATTTTTGTGACCTCGATGTTGCCCTTTCTGCAGCCCCTTGGAACATTGCTCATGATGTCTTCGATTCTATTGATGATGCCGTATCATTCTGGTCTAATCTCTTTCTATCTAATGCAAATGACAGTTTAAGGCAGTTACCATTCCCCATGTTTGAGCTGCAGATCGATTATTTAATCGATTAATTGTATTATCGTCCCAGAACTAACTCGCCATAAGGACAAACCTTGGATAACTGCAGACATTAAACAATAGGCCCGCGGGCCTAATGCTCTGCTGGCATTGTGCCTACATTGTATATGTTCATTTCAAAGTTGTGAGTCCTCAAGTGGCTTCAAACATATAAAGCTTATGTACATTTAATGTAAAAATTGCCCGTCATATGGCACTTCGCTCCACGTGAAATTATGTGCAACTCCTGTGATGAATATGGTGGCATGTGCCAAGACAACAATGAATGAGTCCTGGACTATATGTCCTCAGTGACCTTGGGACAGAAGATCAAGGACACCCAGATTGTGTAATACAATAGGCCCATAGGCCTGCCTGGTGCTGTGCTGATATTCCCATTGAAGTCCAAGCTACACCCTGCCATTACAAAACCACCTCTTTCAACTTTACAGGCATGGTGACCTCACTAAAATAGATCAAGGTCACTGATATCACATGCAATTCTAGCTTTGGACATTGTCTATATATCATATAAATTTGGCAAGTGTAATCCAATTACTTTTCAAGATATGGAATTTTATATCTTAAAATACATTTTGGCGCAAAAGTTCCATCAAATTATAGGTAGCGCCACTAGTATCACTAGCAACTTAGACTTTGACCTCCCCCACAATCCCACCGAATTTGGTAAAGATGTGCCACATATTAAAGATGCTAGAGTGTTCACAAGGTTTTCATATTTGAACCCCTATTTCGCATAATATTCGGGGTGCCCCCCCCCCCTCCAATATTGAAAAGAACCTCGATTTTTATACCCCCTACAAGTCCTGAAAGTTACATTGGGCTAACTTGGAAACTGTGGACAGTATTGGGGTCAGAAGATATTCACATTTTGGCCTGTATATACATAATACTATAGGTGGCCCCACCACCATTGATGTCTACAAAGATTTTTTTAAACATTATAAACGTTATAAGGGCCTATCTCAAGAATTTTCGGGTGCAGAGCATTCACACGATGACCCCCTATATTCAAACTGGCCATTTGACCTTGACCTTTGACTCGGATTAGAAATTGTTATGTTCAAAACATGCGCCCTAAATCCAGCTTTCCACATATTGTCTGTTTGTTCCAATCGGGTGATAACTGTTCAAGTTATTGACGAAAAACAATAAACTTGTACAAGTGCCGAACTCCATAATTACTGGGTCACAGTGACCAAAAAAGTAGGTCACCAAGTACAGGTTTATGTATTATGTAATTAAGGTCAATTTTGATCTGGCGGCTCAATTCTCTTTGCCATTATATTCAAGCTGCACCTGGCATTACACAAAACACCTTTTCAACTATACAGACATGGTGACCTCACAAAAATAGGTCAAGATCACTGATATTACATAACATTCTACCTTTGACCATGCTCTATATATCATATAAATAGCAACTCTGATCAGATAACTTTTTCAAATATATAATTTTACATCTTAAAACATATGTTGGCTCATAATTTCCGTCAAATTATAGGTGACGCCACTACTGTCATTAGCGACTTAGACTTTGGCCTCCCCCACAATCCCACCACATTTGGTGAAGATCCGCCAAAAATTAAATATGCTAGAGTGTTCACAAGATTTTCACATTTTGCCCACTATATTACATTATAATGTAGGTTGCGCCACCAATATCGAAAGGGGCCTAGACGTTCATACACCCTATAAGTCCTGAAAGTTATATTGGGCTAAATTGAAAACTCTTGACGGTATCGCGCTAACAAGTAAAAGTTTACAGACGGATGTCTCTGCTATGATACACTTATGTAGAAAAACATGACCCATATTCATAAATATCAAACCCAACAATGACAGCAAAGAGATTCCAGAGTTACCAAAGCATCAACATCCATCTTCCAATACCAATGTGAAGAAACATATTTCACTCCTGACTTGGGACAGGCAGTCACCCACAAAAGGCAACTGGTGGTTTTAAACCACGGACAGACACTAGCGGTCCCATAAGCTCTGCGACCTTTGGTCAACAGAGCTGAAAAAACATATTCAACGTCGTAATCGTGCTTGGAAAAGCTTCAAGAGAGCATCCAACAAACCCCGCCCCACAATTACGATCTTTGCGTTATGACTGACAGGTTACACCAATTCCGCAAAAAAAAAAAAAAAAAAAAAATCGCAATAAGGCCGTAATCATGATAAGGCTATCTGTCTCCTCTAACTTTTCTAATCTGCAGCTTCGACTTGACTAAAAAGACATTAATTCTTAACCATGATGGAGTTTGTTTAAGTATGTTTTGGGATGCAAAATTCACCAAGATATGCCCTCAATCTTTGACGATAACAAGATTGCATCATGTATCACAGTAAAATGTGAAATTTTTAACTCATACTTTGCCAGCCAGTGTAAAACACATCCTGATGTTGATGCCCCATCTTTTTACGATATCGCGTTCCGAACTGAGGCACGTTTACAGAATATTACCATCAATAAAGACAGTGTTAAGAAAGTTTCATCTTCCCTAAGGCTAACCTCTGTATCCGGCCCAGACAACATAGGGAATATCCCACTTAAGAATACAGCAGACTCGTTCTGTAAACCACTTACAGAATCGTCCAACTTTCTCTTTGTCTTTCCCACTTTCCCGATACTTGGAACAGATACAACATATGCCCTGTCTTTGAAAAGGCCAACAAACAGATTAAAACAATTATTGTCTTATTTCATTGCTCTGTAATGTTTCAAAGGTGTTTGAAAGACTTGCTTTTAATGCACTCTGTGAACACTTGACACAGAATAACCAACTCACTTCCAAAAATTCTTGCCTAAAGGCTTGACTCTACTGTCAATCAGTTTGTGTACATCCTTCACGCTATCCAAAATTCCCTAGAACAGTCCAAAGAAGCCATAATGATGTGTCTAGGTGTGTCCATGGTGAATGATAAGGTTTAGCATCCTAGCCTCCTTTTTAAACTTTGACAATTTGGCATCTCAGATAATCTGGTAGCATGGATTGATAGTTATCTCTCAAATCGTTTCCAATGAGTGATCATTAATGACCAATCTTCATCATGGCTTCCTATTGAATCTGGTGTGCCTCAGGGCTCCATTTTGGGCCCATTTCTCTTTCTGAACTATGTTAATGACCTAGTTGACAATATTGCATGTAAAGTCAGACTTTTTCTTGAGGACACCAGTCCACTTAAAATTGTTAATAACCCCATTGAATCTTCTAATCATCTGAATATTCATATCTCCATTTTTTCGCTACTGGGGAAAGTTATGGCGTGTTATCTTCAATGCTTTTAAGTTTCTGTCATATTTTCACCCATACTTGCTAAACCACACCATCCACCCGTTCATCTCGGAGACTCTGGAATACCTGCGGCAGACTCACATACTCATCTTGGTATTACCCTCAATGAATTTATCCTGGCGTGCTCACATTACTCTCATTACCACCAAAGGTACATAAAGAATTGCTGCATAGATTCAAATGTAAATTTCCCCGCAAAGCTCTGTTCAAACTATATTTAACTATGGTTAGACCAATTCTTGAATTTGGCTGTGTGCTCTTTGACAACTGTGGTCACGGCCCTTCTGATCTTATTGAATCCATACAGTCTGAAGCTGTCAAAATATGCACAGGTTCATTACGGCATCACATGTCAACCTCTGACGTGAACTTATTTGGTCAACACTCGCCAGCATAAGGAAGTACTTTAAGTTACTTCTTCACGAAATATACCACAACTTTACACCTTCCTGTCTCTCTCAACTAATTACTCCAACTCTCAATGGTCGAAATCTTTGCCACACTAGCTCCATACGTCCCACTAATTGCAAGACTAATCGCTTTGACAAATCCTTCCTTCCTGACACTATTAAGCTGAGGAACAATCTTCCTTCCGCTATAAGAGACTCAATTTTCCTCTAAATATTCAAATAAAAAATCCAAAATTGTGATGCCTTCCACATATACATTGTAGACACAAGACGCTTCATATTATAGATATGCTATGCGTAAGCAGTCAGTTGCAATTAGGTAGTCGCTGATTTACATATAAACTTATTTTTAAGTGTCCTTCATGAATTTTCCTACCGCTAGGCCGTATTATTGTGAACAGGGACGTATATGTATGCATCTATTTGCAGTGAACCATTTTGTTTTGTTTGTTATTTTTGGTGAGCTAAGCTATTTTGATTTTTTTATATGGAGTACATGTCTGTCATTTTACTTTTGAAGACTTCTCAACGAAAGTCAGTTAAATGGTGCTAATTGAGTGCAAGGCATCACGAGTAGCACATTAACAAACGCGTGTAACAATGCTTAAGTGATAATTCAAAGCATTTGCACAATTTAATCATTTCAGGTGCAAAAATTCCAGGACCATGCGTCAACCTGACTCTTGTGCTGCCCCTATCCAAAAACTACGCCTCTTAGTGAAGGCAGAGCACCGGGTCGCTAAGCGGCACAAAATCGCGAGCTCAGCTCCCTTGGACCTGGCTTTGTTGACATATCAGATGCAGCTCGGCAGAGCCAAACATTCGACAAACGTCAGTCCCAAAAGAGTTAACGCTCAATAAAAAAGGCATAAGGGCACAGTGACCAAAGAGGAAATTCAAACCATGAGGGTTGCTGCGAAGAGCGAGTTACACGCCGAGTACAATCAGTGAACAAAGACCTGTAGCTTTTAATGGCAATGGATCATCTCAAGGCTTTCATATTATTTGTGGGAGAACAACTTGCGCCTTGTGAATGGATTGCTCTTGCCAGCTGGAACGGGTGTTGTACATGTACTTGCTCATCACAACTGGATCACTTGCTGACGGCACAATGTTTACTTGATACTTGGCGTGGATAGCTGCAAGCTGTCGACGCAGTAGCTCTTCTTTCGAGTTTCTCAGCAATGTAAAAAATATAAAATATTTAAAAAAAAAAAAAAGAAGCTTGGATGATATATTTGCAACAGCCATTCTTCATGCATGTGAAAGTTGCGTAAATGTCACTTTGGGCTACGTGGAGACGTTGTCATAGTGCTGTATAAGCTGTGCCACCTGTCAGGCTACCCACGGCCAATGATCCATATTTGACAGAGCTGGGGTAGCCTCTACCAAGTTGGTACGTCCTTGCTTCCACTGAAAGACTTGGTGTGACACAGATAGCCTTTATTCAAAAAAGATGCTGAACAACAGGAATGGAAGGGAGGATGATCCGATTATTTTTGCTGCAAATTTTCAACAATGTAATGTATCGACTGCTGAGATTCTAGACTGAGTTACTCACAAGCGCTGATGGCAATGAAAAGGCTATTGTCGAACTACAAAAAAAATATAGTGTGCAATTCAGTTTCACCAAAATCCATTCAATATATAAAGATTAATTTTGATCTGAGAGTTCACCGCGAGTATAGTAAATCATTTGGTGGTCATATACCGGAGACTAAATTTACGCAATTTTTTGCTCTCCTGTTCGCCTCTCTTGACAAAGTCTGAGAGAAGAGTCTGGCAGGTGGTCCCATACACCTCGTCAACAAAGACTGTTATCGTGTGGCTGGCGTTGAGCAAGACGAGGCTCATGCAACACAAGCTTGCCCATATTGAACCAAACTCAGGAAAAATACGGAAAAGGTGTTAATATCACAGAGCTTAACCGAGGCAAATGAACTGGTAGATTCCAATGTGTTCCATCAAACTTACTTTTGTGGTCAACATACCTGTTGAATATTGAAACTTGATTTACCTGCATAGACAGTTTTATAGTGCTGCTGCTGTGTACTGGGGTGCAGGGTCCGACGATTTCGCCCCGGTTCATACTAGTGTGCAACGGAGTCTGTCCACGCAGGCAAAAACTTCATACGACGCACGCACGCACGCACACACACACACACACACACACACACACACACACACACACACAAACACACATATATATATATATATATATATATATATATATATATATATATATATATATATATATATATATATATATATATATATATATATTAAAAGTTCTGTTTGTTTTTTAGTTTGGACTTTTTGGTTAATAAACTACTATTGACCAGTAGACAATCCATTATTCTCTTTTCCTATCTAACTCTTCTACTGCAACCTCAAGTTTTTTCAAAACTACCTGCTTTCATCAAAGATCTTTTGTCCCACAAGGAAAGCTTAAATGTCTACCCTCCCTGGCAAACAATATAACAATGGTTATTTCTCTCCCAGAAAGGGTGATATGTGAGCAAATTAGAACCCACCCCCACCCGACGCGAAACAATACAAAGCACAAGATATACCTGACACAAAAATGCGATTAACCATCGGTGGATTCGTGTATATATATATATATATATATATATATATATATATATATATATATATATATATATATATATATATATATATATATATATATATATATATATACATATATATATATATATATATATATATATATATATAATCTTGCACGAAGTTAGATCCTAATCCAGTGCGAGAGACATAAGTATGATCTTGCCACTGAAAGCTTGTTGCCTTCATAGCAGCTTTGTTATATGGTAGGCCCATTAAGGAGGTGCCTGTGAAGCAGACTAATGTTCTTGTTGTGTAGCACTACACCGCTTCGCAGGTACATTAAGGGGCGAAAACGTCAGAAACACACAGCGACTGCAGGATGATCAGGAAGGAAGAAAGCTTGCTATTTGACTGAAGATTACTTGGTCAAAATATAAGGAAACTGCAACGTTACCTTTCTCAAAATATGAAAAAAAAATATATAAAACGAAAATATGGCGGAACAAGACCCGACACCTCCTAAACCTTAAAGCTACAGCGTCTATCTAATACACGCAACGATAGTCTCAGACAGAATGAATAAACTGTAATTAAACGATCTGTTAGTGATTTGTTTTAGCACACCATTAATTAAATCTGCATAAGTAACGTTGAGAGTTACTTTTTTACACATGCAAAAACGGCAGCATACCATCTGAATTTACCCGAGCTTCCTGATTTGACAACTGACACAATTCACAGTTACTTTCATTAACTCTCCAGGGGTCAGTATGCGTGTCCTTGTAGGGTCAACATTCCAAAACTTTGAAAATGCATACTCATGGTCCCTGACTATTGGCAATATAGACTTTTAAAATGTGTACGCCCCCGCCCTTGTTGATCTGCTGATGGCCAATAGATGGCCTTAAAGTCAACATTAGTTTTTATTGGCTATTATGTTGAAGTGTTTAACAAAGCTTGAGCACCGCAGGTTGAGCTATTGCGGACTTATTAAAAATCATCCTTTGCAATCTCAAAGTTGTGGTCATGTCAACAACAAAAATGATGTCCATAACAGAACAATGGTTCCACCAACTGTATTCAAATTTAGTGATGTCTTGATCAAGTTTTACATTTGAAACATATTTAGCTACTCGGGTACACGGACACATTGCTCTATATGAGATAACCTGGCAAAATATGGCAAATTCTATTTGAAAGCAAGAGTACAAACTTAGATCAACAATTGTACACAGGCATGCCGACCTCAGGGTGTTGTTAAAATGTAGAGTAGTTTACAGAGTTCAAGAGACTAGCCCATACCCAACGTGTTTTTCAAACTAAAATCACATCTTTTGGCGACCAGTAACAATTACGTGAAAAGAGCAATATGGATGAAACATTAACAAGCTGCTTTCAAGCTTATGACGGGACTACATTTGATCAACGGCGATATCGTCTTCAGCAGTTGCGATTACTATCAGTTATACGCGGGCTGACATTTGTTTGTGTTCAAAATATTCAACTGATTTGCCCATTTAGCTGGAATAGACCCTAAATATACTATATCATACTAATTTACGAAAGACTCGGTACTTTTTTTCTATGTGTATGTTCCGCGCAGACATTGCACTACAACAATCATTACATTTCTTCTACCTTCACATCATGCACATGTCACTAATTCACCCTTTCCAAACATAGAAAGACTAAAGTGCCTCGACTAATGATAAACAATATCCAGCCAAAAATGTGTTGAGAAAGTCAGTGAACGTCAGCACGCTGTGGACACTGCAAAACACCGTCTTGTCGACTCTGTGGCACTTTCTACTTGTACAGGAAAAGGGGTTGTGTCTAGATCTGCATCAAACACTGTGCAACTATGACATCAACAACAGCATATATGGATAATTACCGTCCCCTTTTGCCAGACAGGTTAACAAATATGAACACAATGGAAGAGTGTGTACATACATGTAAAAATAATTGTAACAATAATAATATACCTGTACATACATGTACAACAATGATAACAATAATAATTCGCCCTTCAATTGAAGAAACTCTCCACCAATTAATTGTGTTCTTATACAGCGGATGGACAATTACTTTTTTCATTATTTTTTTCGATAGTGCCCTCAAGCTTATTACACGAAAGGACTGCTTCATAAAAGTAGCATTAATCTTGGTAATTAAATGTGATAATTACACATTTTAGAACAATAAATAGACATGGGGTATTACTCTTTTTACGAATACGACGTATAAACTATACAAGTTTAATATATTTTGACAGCTCTTCCACTTCCGTATATTCTTCTTGTTTCAATCACAAACACAGTTATAGTTTTTAATGTTCAGTGCGACGAGAAAAACCGGACATTTTGTCCATCTATTTGCGAACAACACTAATACCGCACGTTTCTTTGACGGGACCGGAAATTTACAGTGGACATAAAGGAATGGAGTATACAATTTTCCCAGGGGCATAACCCCCTCTCTTTTATCTACACACGTCCAATTTTACTTCCAAGTTTTCAATATACATCGGGTTCATGGAAATATGCCGTTTTTTTCAATTTAGCAAAAAAAACCCCTATATATCGCAAAAAAAGGCACTCTCATGAACAGGTGCGGGGGGGGGGGGGAACGATGGGACTTGTTGAAAGGTGAACAGAACTTTTCACTGCTACATCACTCTGTGTGCCACTTAGGATTCTGGTTCTCTCTGAAATGTGAATAAACCATGCACCTATCTACAATAATCTTAATAAACAGAGGAAACCAAACTGAAGGCATCCGTCAGTACCTGGCCACCACCATCACCAGACGTAACGTTATTTTCGTCGATCTGGCTGTGCATAGGAAGCAGCCATCCTACTACAACCCTATAAATGCCCCCCCCCCCCTTTTTTTTGACCAGTGCAATTTTATCTTGTGAGTGGCGTGATTTCGTTATTCATTTTAAAATGTGCACTGATGTATGTGACGTACATTTGCAGAATGCTCCTTGCCAGTTTGACTCACAACGTATATAAATCAAATTTTGAGATTTTTCCAAAAAATTGCCACCCACGGAGACAAGGAAAAAAAATGGATACCCTATCGTGAACTCTATTGGCGTCCTAGTGCTCCCAACATGATTTGTGCTAAACTTACCGGAAAATGCTTGATGACTATTGGGTTTAGAAGTGTGCCAATTGCATAGTAGGATCCGGTGTTGACTCCTGTAAATGAAAACGACATTTAGTGTGACAATTGCCCTCATTTCGTTCGTCGGAAGTACAACAGTCACCTGATGTATTTCCTGCAAAGACCGCACAAACCGATTTTTTTCTCCTTTTTTGCGTTACATCTGTAAATCTACTTATTTAACCCAATGCTTGACAAAGGCAAGAAAACCACCGCCTGTGAACATCTCTCTATATGGATAACCGCGTCTGTGAAGATTTGGCCTTAATCCTTAAAAGGTTGTATAATTGGACTAAGTCAACAGCTTTCCTCGGGTCACCAAGCGCCCAGGCCGTGCCGACGAAAGCTGTTGACATTTTATCCCGGTCAGTCTACCCTGAAATTTTTAAGTGAAATTATTTTGAGACAGGAAAATATTCCATAAAATGAATGAAGCAGACGAACTTTGGAATTACCAGTCATTGCTACGGGTTTAAGGGAAAACGTGAAACGAAACAGATCGTTTTCGTTTCACTCATACATTCTCGATCCACAACCGGAGATGTTCACCCTACTCAGACTGCACATGAAATGCATTTACTATACATCGACACTGGTATAAAATTGTAAACAACATAATCAGCAATAATCACATTCATATCAAAGCAATTTCCAAATGTTACATGTTTATATTTATGTTCGGAACGAGTCGAACCGGGAAACGCACATATCCACTCGACCAAATCCCCATCCCTGAATGGTTCACTGGAGGTAGTTATGTAAGAGTGCCATATCAACACGGTAACACAGAATATTTACGGAGTCGGCATTTATTTCCAGAATTGGGGACTTAAACCAACCATCATTGAGGAATTGACGAAAATATATAGTTTATGTTCGGAACGAGTGGGACTCGAACCTGCAACCTTTGGCACCAGTCGCCTAGCTGAAATGAAACGCACATATCCATTCGATATATATATATTATGTGTGTATGTATGTATCAAAATATATATGCTGTTTGCTAATTCGTAGATATAAATTATGTGGCAACCAGTTTGGTTTGAAAAAAACAAATTTTTCATGGTGTTGTGTATAGTCCAGTTAGAAAATATAAGCCCATCTAGTTCACGTCAACTTTTGCCATATTCACACTAAATGATACCAGATGCAGCCTCTGGTATACTTCTCCCAAATTACCAACGAATACAGGTGGAGCCACCCTGGTAGAAACAAACCTAGCTCTTCTGATTGGTCAATCATTGCCTACGTAGGACGTGATGTGATATTCGATAAGTTCCAACATGCTGGTAGTTCCATCTTAGGGTGACATATGCAATGCAATGACAGAATGTCAGTGACTTGCTATTTTCAATGTCGTTTATATTACTGTTTTGGCCAATACAGCCCTTTCACAAAATGTATTACTCAAAGTTACAAGGAAGATGTCACATGGAGATAGATGTCACTAGCCACCAAAAAAACCCACAACTTTCCTTCGTAGTTTTGTTTCACCTTTGTTTTGGACAAAATCTTGGTGCACAAATACCAGCATACAAGACATAGGAAACTTTATGTCTTGCAATTACTCACCAGAAACGAAATATAGAAGATGAAAATAATAACATCTTGTCTGCCAAATATAATGCTACAAGTGCTAAACGTTTGCAATTGCCGTCTACCGTTAAATCATATTTATTTAACCGCTTATTTTACCTTGTTGATATATTTACATGATCCACGAAAGCGGAAAATTCAGCACTGCATGCAGTCCTCCGTTCATTATAAGGGTCCGGGATATAGGCCCATGTGATTTGCCCGGTACATTTGGCAATTACGCATTGTGCAATATATAAACGGGAGTAGATATTCGTATAATGAACCAGCACACAAACTAAATCACGAAACACGTGGTCGCCATTGACCCTAAATCACCCAGTAAAGCTATATATCATCTCATGGAAAACGCCTACATGTTGGATTGTGAACGCATTTGTTATGTGGGAAAACACTATGTACCAGAAATCAAATGCCAAGTATTCGATAAATACAATGTGTCAACCTCTTAAGCGGAAATCAATGCTGAGAATGATATTCTTGCATAAAAACAACAACAACAAAAAACAGGTTTTGTCAATTATCCAATGGATAAACTTTAACATGAATATGGACGATGTCGAGCCATAACTTATGTTGAATTCAATAAATAAAGACGAGGTTTACGCCGCACAGTTCCCGAGAATAAAATAACGCAGCAAATGAAGCTTATTTGAAAAACATTTATAAAGAAAGGAGTCCATTTTAGTTAGGCATTATTCTATGTGTAAAAAATGTGGAATTTATTAATATGATCATTCACTTTTGAATACAGTCAAATCACAGACGCCTCAGTGATATAAATTATAAACAAGCTGTTGTAAAGTTCAGTTTTTAAAATTTAGTCAGTACGCATATGACTCCTCTATTGAAACATTGTCCTTTGCTTATTCTATATAGGCCCTTTGGCTCGTCTGAAGAAACTTCGTCATTTGCTCATTTTACACGACTCATCTGATGGAAACGAAATGTCATCACCATCTGCTGTAAATTCACTTAATTTCGCTTTTTCATATTTACGTTAATTTTGCTGATGCTGCAAAAGCTTGAAATAACACACCATAAAACAGAATTTTAATATCAGGTAAATAGAAACTATGGCCAAAGTGGTGATATCAACTTCTAAAATGCCCGAAATGGAAAAACCGTGGAAAATTATACACGTGAAAATAAGTACATTTAAAGTTTTTTTTTTTGTTTTGTCTTTTTTTATCTATCTATCTATCTATCTATCTATCTATCTATCTATCTATCTATCTATCTATCTATTTTGGTTTAGGGGTTTTTGTTTTGGTTTGTTTTGTTTTGTTTTGTTTGTTTTTTGGTTTTTTTTTTGTTTGTTAGTTTTTTTGGGGGGGTGGTTTGGGGTTTTTTGGGGGTCTTCTTCTTTTGTTTTGTTTTGGTTGTTTTTTGTTTGTTTTTTTTTCTTTGTTTTGTTTTTTTGTTTTGCTTCCTTGCTCCCTTTAGGAGGAACAGGAACAAATACACATTAAGTATATGTAACGATAGGAAACACCTACCATACGTTACCATGAGCACAAGAAAATTTCTATTTTTAAATAATCGTCGTAAGGAATCGGTGTATTTTTCCTTGGCGGCAGCTTCCAAGATGGCTGCCTGAGCCTGACTAGGAGGGACGGGTGGACCTTTTTTGAACACTGCAAAAGAAACAAAACAAACCATCACATATTGCTCATGTTTCCCAATATTTTGGTGACCATCTTAATTCTCTGAGTAACGATGAGAAGTAGTCAACGCCTTCCAAATATATATGTGAAAAAACGTAAAAAGTATACATGCACTGGCTTCTGTTATATATATATATATATATATATATATATATATATATATATATATATATATATATATATATATATTATATATATATAACATTTAAATACACTCTGACTAGGTAGGGGCAAAGTCAAGTATACTCTAATTTAGTTGAGGGGGGGGAGGCAAATATGACGCCTGGGGACGTAGTGATTAAATGCTTTGGGACTTAAGTTCAAAAATGTAGTTTACCAACAGTTGGTAAGATGGATATTTTTTTAACTTGACTCCAAGAAAATGTTTTGTATAATCAGCCCCGGATCTATATGCCTGTGTGATGTTCTTGGTGAGCAATGTAAGTATTAGTACTGTGCAACATCCATTAAAAGATCTTTGGGAGTTGGTTGTTGTTTTACAAGTTAGTCAAGTTTATTTTTTTCTTTTTTATGCCCTTGCGGGCTCATGGCTACATATTATCCATTACATACACAATATTTCAGTTAAGAACAGACTATTATTATTATGTGTATTCAAATTAATGCACGGAATTGTGTACAAAGTTGAGTACTGTATAAGTTGTGGTGTAGTTTCCTATGTTTTTCATTTCTGCTAGTACCAGCGAAAACTTCATCACTGAGGTCACTGGTATTTATATGAAGCACAGGCAAGGACAGCTTAGACTCCAGCGCAGTAACTGATTAACAGTATGCAGTACGTGTGGCAGTTGGCATTCAAAGCAGGGAAGGTCATACATAACAATAAATGTGATCTCTCCATGAATGCAATTGTTACACATGAACCATCTTATCTTTGCTGTATTGTTTCAGAAGATTATTTAGGGCAGTGTCACTGAGGCCGACCACTTTGGAAAGTATGTCAGCAAACCATGATTAATATAATTTAATATCAATACAAGACTGCATGTTGGAAATGAAATATATATCCTCCGATTTTTTTTTATCAGAATACACATTTATCATAACAGATAAATATCCGTCCTATATGTTAATGTTGCTATAGACGCATTACCACAATTAAAAGTTAACAAAACGCAGTCATGGACACAATTCACAAAAGGAGATACCAAATATAACTCATAAAATGTATTCACAGAAACCAGAAAAATAAGATTTGCTTGACAGCAAATCTGTCTGGATAAAACTCACATTCACTGATAATCTAATATACTTTGAACACTATCCCTGGAATTAAAAAAAAATGACTGACCCCTTCATGTAAAATAATTTTGAATGTGGGGCATTTTTTTTTTTTTTTGGATATTGCTTAATTAGCATAAATTTAATTTCTGCAACTTTCATTTTCGTTTCATTGAATGCACCTATATCATGAATCGAAGTTGAATTGATACCTGTGTCTAGAATATTTTTGAAGATATTCAACATTTTCAGTTTGGAAATATGAGTAATTAGCATATACTAAATGTTGTACCGTTCATTTTTTTCTTTTATTCGTGCGCAGGTACCACAAACCAGTGAACTGAAGTTAGATTGACACCTGTGTGTATAATACATTTGAAGATAGCCAACATTAAATTTTCCGAATGTGTCTTATTACCATAAACTAAAACTTCACAACTGCAGTTCCATTTGATTGGATGTGCCTATAGCAAAAACAAGTAAACTGAGGTTGGAATGGCATCTCTATCTTTCAGTTGTCATGAAATTCAACTTCAAAATTTCCAAGTGCATAAATTCATTGTATGTGGTGTAGTGTATCTATTAGATGCACAGCCCCAACAAACATGCTCACAGAAGCAATTGAACTTAAATGGGCCTGGTTTGCGTCTGACCCTGACTCTTTGCTTACTTTCAACATCTTGACTATTCTGAACGATATGCAAAACTTCACTGCAGGTACAACACCCATGAAAAATTTGAAGTTTCTGTATTTTGCGGTGTCTGAGTGTAAGCTGACATGAAGAAAGATAGAAATATGAAATATGATAAATACTATTGGGAACAAGAATGTCCTTGAGTGCACAAACAAACATAAAATGAAACCGAAATCCTGCGATAAACAGCAATGTACCTCGACAGGAAAGACGCATTCTTACACAATAATTGAGACAAATAATTGCAATATTAGTGAAAAAGTTTCATTAAATTTCTCTTCTTAACTTTACGTAAGTTTTAATGATAAATTTTGAAAAATAATAATAATGGCCGTTCCTATTATCATGGAACTGTAATTGGCTGTTGGATATATTCAGGCTAAACAGTGCGATTTGGAACGAATACCATTAAAATGAGCTTTTTGCATAAAAAAAAATAAGAAGAAAAATATATCTTGCGTTTTAAACCGAGAGAATTAGAAAATTCATAGAATAAACAAAGAAATGGTAGCCTTCGCTGCAAATATGCACTGCCTTTTTCCAGTGCATGAACGAGTCCACGTTGAAGAATGTCAACAGTGGCATGCGGATGCTTAAGGGACCGTCTCAAAGGCATCAGGTGAACTGCTTTCAGCCGACGCTCCAAACTGGGTGCACACAACACAATATGGAGGATGGGGTTGCTTGCTGTCCTATCCATTTTGCCTAGTGTGATATTTGTAAACTTTTTTGTCCTTTTTTTATATTTCTATAGGCCAGACTAGTTTGTCTCGCAGCAAAGACACTGGCACTGTAATTTCACACCAACTCGTATTTCAGTCTTTCAATCACACAATGTATTTTGCTCTCCACAGGCGGTACAGGCCGCAATCTGCAGATTCAACATTGCTTCCATTGAAAGGATCATCACAAAAGACACGAACGGTGCTCTACCTGTCAATCACAATAAAAATGGGAAGTCGGTCTTCTCTTGTTCCTGAGTCAAAGTGAATATTCTCCACTGAAGAATGAAATTTGCTTTTAGGAAATATGAATGGGGAGGGGCTTACTTCCTTAGCCAAAGCAAAAATCATTTTTGCAAACGTTTTGGCTGTACCATTGAGCATGTCTGTGGAGGAACTGGTTGATAACTGCCCTTACCTAATAGGACGAGAAGAAACAAAGCAGTTGTGATTGCTGCTCCCCCGTAGAACATAATACTCAAGCGGTGTCCGACCAGGCCAAGATCCTGACTATTTGGTACGATCTCTGGGGGAACTAGGAAGCCTGTGGCGCAACCAAGCTGAAAAAAATTATATACATTTAGCATATTAATATATATATATATATATATATATATATATATATATATATATATATATATATGTGTGTGTGTGTGTGTGTGTGTGTGCATGTGTGTGTGTGTGTGTGTGCATGTGTGTGTGTGTGTGTGTGTGTAACATTTAATTTAACCGGAAGTCATTCAAAGCAAGTCTCCGCCAAAATAGGGAAGTGCTGCAGACAGAACTGAAAAATTTTAAAGATTAATAAATAAAAAAACCGCCGGTCCATCCCCTTATTACCTTTGTATCAAAACCAAATAAAACTGTATCTGCTTTTCCCTATCCATGTTTACTGATAACCATATATAGGCCTTGGTATCACCAAATCAAGATATATGCCAATGTATTTGATTTCCCGAAGGTACCCATCATCACGTTGACCGACCTGAGCCTGAATGTCCGAGGTCACTCATATGCAAAACCATATAAAGCTCACAATATGAGGAACAAATGTATCAAGTTTCGTTTGAGATGCTCACTCCATTGTCAAGTCCTTATGCTGAAACTGCTGCAATCCACAAAGTTTACTCCTGTGACCTTGAAACTGGGTCATAGTCGCTGATATGCAATTTCATCCAAGCTCTCTACCAGAGAGCTCACCACACCAGGTGTGAGTGGGGGAGCTCTTTATTATTCTTTCGTCATCGCGACGGGAATAGATATGTCATAAAACCAACAAAGTTGGCCTCTGTGACCTTGAAAGGAGGTCATGGACGCTGATATGCAATAGCATCCGAACTATTCACAGGACGGTTCCATGAACCAAAGTTGTTTGAGGTAATTCTTTGCATTCTGAACTTATTTCAATGAGAACAAGTGTGGATGGACAGACGGGTGGACCGACGACGACATGACGACAATACCCTGGGCCCAAAGTTTGGCCTAGGGGTAAAAATGCTAGGACCAAGTTCATACTATTGACCACAAACAGGATTTGTGATTGATTAATCCAAAGATTTTAGTTGCTTAATTGACGGTGTTGATGGACGCTTTTATAAATAACGAGGTGCTGAAAACGTCTGCATTTACAGTGGTATGGGCTCATATCAACAGATACAGCAGAATCTGCGGCAGAACCACAAACAAAAGATAACAGAGCAGAATGATATACAACACACATTTGTTACAAGTGCCCTTATAAACAACACGTGTAAATCACATGTAAAAAACATTTAGATACATAAACAATTTATCTGTAGAAAAAAAAACAGAAAACGAGAAAGTGGTCCTGGGCTCAACTCACTTAACGCGCACCAATTAAACTCGTTCTCTAACCTAGGAAATTGGAACAACGTCAGCGATGTGCTTTCTCAAGTTGACCCTGAAAAATGACTTGGCCATCATTGCATGCAAAAGCATCATCACCTCCAAGTCCCAGCCCAAAAGTGTTATTCATTTATCAGGTGAACAACATGAATAGTACTTTTCCTTTGTTATGGATGTAACTTTGACTGCAGAAACGTCAGAATGTTCTCTACTAATACACACTTGCTTTTAGGCGGGGGGGGGGGGTGTAAAGGAGGGCCTGGTTCGCTGGTACAAGTAATAACTAGAAAAGAAGATTTGCTTCAAAGCAAATCGGTGTGCCTTCAAAAGTTGTAAATATTAAATGCTACAACTTTTGTCCTTTGGTACTTCACATTCCATTGAGCTTATGGCTGGATGAAAATTTCATAGTCACCACGACCTTGACCTTTGACCTTTACAGGTCACATGTACAATGCAAAAATGTACAGTGATAAAACACCCACAATTTAAACCAGCATGAACCAAATCAGAAGAAAACTGACCAAGTTATGGCAAGATGAAACTTTCAAAGGGCCAAATAACTTACACCTTTGTCCTTTAGAGATTACATGTTTTTACAAAAATATGCAGTGTTGCAACACCTACAATTTGAGTCCAACATGATAAGAGTTGGATGAAAATTGGTCAAGTTGTGGCTGGATGAAACTTTCAAAGATCCAAATGACCTTGACCTTTAGAGGTTACATATAAGTTTCCATAATGTGAAGTGTTACAATAGCTACAATTTGAGCCCAACATGATCAAAATTGGATAAAAATTGACCAAGTTATGGCTAGAAGAATGCCACCATCGAAAGTGGCCTTTGACCTTGAAATGACCTTTGACCTTGAGATGACCTCAACCTGAAGTGAACCTTAACCTATAAAATGACGTTTTGACCTAAAATTGACCTATGACCTTGACATGTGAGATGACCTTTGCCTTGCTATGATCGAACTCCTATACGCTCGGAACCACATCTACTATAGTATATAAGATATTGAAAATTGAAAACTTTAATTTGCCCTCTTTTGCATAATTTTGAAAAGCAGGACCTCTCATTACAACAAGGCGAGACTTCATTTATAGAAGTATAATTGTGCCAAGTTTGGAGTTTTTACGTAGAATACTTTTCAAATGAAATGTCGGACAAGCCTGCCTGTAAAGAAAGAAAGAAAGAAAGAAAGAAAGGAAGAAAGAAAGAAAGAAAGAAAGAAAGAAAGAAAGAAAGAAAGAAAGAAAGAAAGAAAGAAAGAAAGAAAGAAAGAAAGAAAGAAAGAAAGAAAGAAATTTCAAGGCAATTGGTCGGGTGGCCTTTGAGAAGATTTAAAATTTGCCAAAAAATGAACCAAAAAAAAAAAAATCTGAAGTCACTGCGCAGTGTAAATTATGCAAACTTGGTAGACATACCCAAGGTACCCCCCACCTGAGGTACATTTTCACCATGTTTGAAGTGAATCTGGCTAACGGTTTCGAAGAAGTAGAAAATGTGGTGTAATCCTGTAAACTCAACTGACTGACAAATCAGATGAGCTAAAAATTGAAGCGCCACCTGTTGAACAGATTAAGGCCTAGCAGTCCCATATGTGTCCCCTTGTAATTTCGAAGCAATCAGCCCGGGGTTTTATACAGGAAGGTTTGTTTAAAGATTTTGCTAAGAAAAAGAACCAAAAAAATCATTGAAAAAATTACAAACCGTGCATCGTGACCATTTGAAGAAACCTCGTAGTAGCCCAACCAACAAACACCCCACCAAGTTTGAAGTGAATCAGGCTGACAGTTTCGGAGAAGTCGGACGGACGGAAGACTGAGCCTTCTAAAACGTCAGTCCGCACTTTATTCCTGTGCTTATAATAAAAACGTACAACGAGGGCTGCCAATCAGCTGTGCATTCTTTCTGTTGATATGCGAACATGCTTGTACACAAATTTGTTATCGCACGTCAATTCAGCTCTCCATGAAATAAGCAACAGCTGTATGACGATCAGTTTCATCTTTTACAATATTGCACGTCCTATGCACATCCATGTTATTCAATAAAACCCGGAAGATTTTTTTTCTGCAAGCAAAATTCTCAATACAACCACTTTGTCACGCATCCAAAGTCCGTCTGCGGGACCGATGTTTTCAATTAATTCTATGTGCTCCACATCTGCGGGATGCTAACTTTCTTGTTGTATAAAGACAATAATCATATATAACACTGAAATAACGCTTCTGACTGAGTCAGCAGGGACATGCATACAGTATGTGCGTCTGTGGATTAAGACCACAGGCGCTCGTAACGTTCAGTCAGTCAAGCATTCCTGCTTAAGTGCGTTGATAATGGTGGGGGCGCTGGAAGAGAGGGTAAACCTGCATGGAACATCTGTACGTGCAATGGCCCACATATGGCCTTATCTGCAACTTAAGTATTGTGTATTCATCCAACGAGGCCACACAAAAGGAGAGGCCCCTCTGCCTTCAAACAAACGGAAGGTGTCAGTCTTCATAGGAAACCCATTAACCTCCTTTGTGCCTCGTTAAGGTGAGTTAATTACTGCGATCTTACTTACAAGCAGCGAGCCCGATTATCTTTTCGATACACAACTTGTCAGGCATGCGTGGTGACTGGGATAGCGGCCCGCGCAGCATTTAGCTGTGTTGCGACATTCACCGAAAGATAGTAAGTAAGCAAGTAAGTAAGTAAGTTAGTAAGTAATGATTTTATTGATATGAATACAGAGGTCAGTACTGATCGACCTATATGTCATACACATGATACAGAGAATGAAGGTGCACGCAGGCACCAATATAACCATAATATACAATAGAACAAGACATACAATACATGTATACGACTGCAGAAAGTTTGCATGTTGCACTTTGTTTTTTGAATAAATGAAAATGAATAAAGTTAAACAGTTGTAAGTTAAGTATCATACTATGCATCTCTAACTTTCAAATTTCCACCATTCTAACCCACACCCCTATCTATGTTATCTAAGACTAATATATAAATAAATAAATAAATAAATAAATATATATATATATATATATATATATATATATATATATATATATATATATATATAAGTGAGTAAGTTGCTATAAACATGATGAGATTCAGTCTCGCATGGTCCAATTATTTATATACATAATGAAATACTACATTGTAATTGGTCCACTCAATAATTTTTTTACACTACAGTAACATTGAAAAATGGCCAAGGACTCATTCAGTCTGGCCTAGTCCACATAATCATGTGCTATGTACATAATATGAAGCTACAGTAAAATTTGGCCCGGAAGTTGTTCGTTCTTGCCTGGTCCACATATTTATGTGCTGTGTAGCCCCTGCCAGAAATGGTGCTTAGCCTGTCGTCGGGCTCAGGTATTTATGACTGCAAGGCAGTTTTATTAAAACCTCCATATATATATATATATATATATATATATATATATATATATATACCAGTTGCTGGAGACACCCATGTTCATGGCACTTCATGATAGAGTTAAATTTGTCTTTGGTTGTTGAGGCTCTGAAATTAGTTACATGCTCTTCTATTACGTAAAAAATTCGGGCAATCCATTATAAAATGCACTTCATCTTCTACTTGTCCTGTGTCACACTTGTAACATAAACGGTCATTACGGGGTATTTTGGGTCTTGCATACCTACCAGTTTCAATTGCTAGGTTATGAGAGCTTAAGCGCAGCCAAGATATAGCAGTCCTGTATCGCTGATCCTTAACCTTCCTGAGATAAGGTTTACTTGAAAACTGTGTTTTAAAGCTTTGATATGTTAACCGTACTTGCGCAATGCTTCTAAAAGCCCTCTGTTATTTCCGTTGATTTGTTATGCAAAAACATGCATCGATAACAAGTTGAACCACATGCTTGAAATCCATGCACGTTGAGCGGAAAGTTTCGAAAAATAGGGAATTTGTGTGCTATATCTGGTAGGAACGAATGGTGTCCTACTTCTACCCAAGTACCCGATTTTCGCTCCCTACAGAATGATGTCTTACTTCTACCAAGTACCCAATTTTCGCTCCGCACAATCGTCATGGACACGGTCGAATCATAATTATCAGTGAATTTCGGATCCGATTATATCTTGGCAAGGCCGTGACCAAGGGGTGGAATTTCAGAAATCACTGCAATAAATTTCATGAAAAAAACACCTCGTTCGAAGAAAAACCCAATTTCTTCTTCCTCTTATCTTTCTGAATGTATAATAAAGGCAACAAAGCCCAGTTTCTTTCTTCTTTCATAAAATCGCTCTGAATGCATAATAAAGGCAACGAGCCCAATTTCCTTCTTGTATCAAATTTTCTTGAATGCATAATAAAGGCATTTAGTTATCTGACACTTTTTTATGGAACAGATGGTGTCGTTATAAAGAGTTTTCACTGTATTAGCACGAATGCTTGACTGATTGAACGTTACCAGCGCCTGTGATTAAGACTGAGTCAGCAGCGTAGGCCCTTCCAGTAAATTAAAGTAGGCCATTCCATGTGTTCCCATACAAGAGCTGGCTTCACCAGGGTCTATTTTCTGTAGCATCAGGAGTGGGACCAAAAAAAAAATAAATAGGGTACAAAATGATGTCACAAAGCTTAACCAACGGTAAAATGAAACAAAATTAGATATTTTTCAGTTCTGGTCCCTGCATGCTACGATTTGATAATCTTGTGATTATAACGCGCATCTCATCAAAATCATTAATCCTGGAGACCAAAATTACGGTAATCTGCTTCATTTTGTCTGTCACCAGTCAGTAGATATTGACTGAAATGATGAACAAACTTTTTTAAAAAGTAAGATATAAACAAGGTAGTTGTATTAAAATCAAGAATTGGTATAGCAGTTAATAACCTGTGCATTTTATTTATCCGTATTGGACTTTGGGTGAGATATGTACTTGCGTTTACCTGTCACTGATTGACAAAATTGCATTGTCCGCACTGTAATGCACCATTGCACCCCCTTGAGTCACACCCAGATAATATCGAGAAAACTAAACACTGGTGGAGTCTGTCCTTGGCTCTAAAACTCACCATGACCCCCCCCCCCCCATTGTGGACGATGATAAGACAATTGTATTTGTGACTTTTTGGTCCAGAACCACTTCCTAGTAGTCATTACCCTATTCCGCAGTCCGGACTCTTTAATCCCCATAAGCTAACCTGTCACTGTCTAACCTCTATACATATGGCAGTATTACTGTCCTTATCGCGCACGTTTTTCTGAAGAATTTTGAGACAGGCTGTATTAGCCCAACTAAATTAAAATGTCTTCAGCGGGTAACTACTCAGAACATGTTTCGGAGCCTATATCCGTACATGTCTCTCGGAGTAGCGGCTCCTTGTCTGAGCTAAAAATTCAGAAAAGACAATCCACAGAATAAGAAATAAATATGAACGTGGCAAATGATGAATTAGCTAAATACGCGAAGTTTTGCTTATAAATGCAGAGCTTCATAATGAAAGAAGAAAATCTGTCAAACCAAACATAATAACTAATCTGTATAGCACAAGTTCAGATAAGAACAATTTGACTTACCCCTGAACCAGGACATGTATGAACCCTTTCTGCCTGGATAACTTATCTTAGTTACACCACCCGCCAGTGCATAAATGAAGTAGAAACAAACAGGGGCATTATATTCAGTCCCAGTGATTGTAAAATAAATAGTTACAACTAGACTACCTGTACAAACCGGGGGAAATCATAACAAGTACTGCAACAATGGACATCTTGCACCAAAAATGTAAAACAAACCCAATGATGACACCTACTCCTCACTTTGAAAGTCTTCAAACAATAAAGCTCTATTTCACTGCCAACCCTGAGTCAATGTTTCAACGTAATGGGTCAGGTTTGTGGCATTTGAGTAAATACTCTCAAATTTGAGAAATATTTTATGTTGAGCAAATGTGTACTTAGGCATGTCAGAAAAGAACGAAAGTCATCAGCATTTAAGTCAAAAACATGTTATCACATTATATTTTTTCTTAACCCGATTTTAAGTACAAGTAGGCAAACTTGTAATTGTCGTCGGTCGCTGCTTGCTACCAATGGCCTCTGGGGGGTTTAACCCGAATATCCAAGTCCAGAAACACATCTATGAAACCATCAGAATCGTTATTTTCCAAAGGGATATCTTTTGGGTAAATTTCTTCAGCAATTTCACTGAAATTTTGTGTATTTACACAAGTAATGTCATCAATATACCTTTCGTTGTTTGATGATTATGTAGCCATTTGAAAGTCCTTTTCCATCCATTTATCCGTATATTTAAATTCAAGCCAGGTTAAATATAAATGTGCAAGTAACGGGGAGCAGTTGCTACCCATTGGAATGCCTTTTATCTGTTGAAAAACCAAGAGTCCGCATTGAACAAAAGTATTATTAAAAAAAATATAGATAAAAACTCGGAAGAATTGCTAATACTCCAAAAGCAATTTATTTCACAGTTTCTAGAAACTGCATTACTGTATTTACGGAAATGATTCCTAATTGCAGTCAAACATAATGTTACTTCCTTTGATAGTTGTTTTGTTGTACATTTTGTAAAAGGGCTTTAATGTAATTTGGCTATCCAGAACAAAAGTGGAATAGAGAAGTCCTTTTCAGAAATTTTGGAATTAAAATTCCTTTTCATCTCATCTTTATGTGTATCCATCAAATTATTAATGGATTGTTTGTGAAATTTATATACGTCGTTTCCTCTTATGTCTGAAAATATTGTTTATACCAAGTTAACTTTTCAAAACACCCTGATAATATTTTTGCAGATGATGCCAAAATTGTTACCTGCCCTCGCAATGTTAGTGATTATAAATCTTTCTTGTAGTTCTTAGACTGCTTTTGAAACTATCGGCTGTTTTAAATTTACCGTATTGAAATTCTTAATGTGAGATTTGTAACGATAAATTCTATTTCTAAAGACTTTTTTCAAGTTTGATAGCCATATTTCAAATTTCTCAAAATCCTTTTCTTTTTCTTTCATTGCCTATTTCATACAGCAGGAATCGAATGCATTACATGTATCCTGAAAAATACTGTCAATGTTCAGTTTGGGACATATCCGATATTTGTTCCTTTCTTCATCAATTCTTTTAAAACTGAACTTTGTATTATATCCAAATTACCTATAAATACATGTTTGTGGTATGCATCAACTAAATTAGAATATTTACTGTTAAACATACACTCACAATTTTGATTCGCTGCGACATACTCAAGAGTAATTGAAGCCAGAAATTTCTTGTAATTCATGATAATTTATCCAATATTATTTACATATTCATAGGAAATAAAGGGAGGATCTTTTATTTTGCATTCCTTGAGAATCATGTCACGAACACATTTCAATTTGAAAAGGGACTGAATGTTCAGTGAATCAATAATTTTGTGTTTGAAAGCAATGCTGCAAATAACTTGCAATCGAGAGAAATATGAACGTTTCAATACATATTTTGCCAGTCAATGCAAAACCCAACCGGATATTGATGCCCCTCCCTTGCCCGAGTTTAATCTAGATTACAGGACATAGTTTTTGAATTTGAATTAGAATTAGAAGAAGAAGAAGAAGAAGAAGAAGAAGAAGAAGAAGAAGAAGAAGAAGGAGAAGAAGGAGGAGGAGGAGGAGGAGGAGGAGGAGGAGGAGGAGGAGGAGGAGGAGGAGGAGAAGAAGGAGGAGAAGAAGAAGAAGAAGAAGAAGAAGAAGAAGAAGAAGAAGAAGAAGAAGAAGAAGAAGAAGAAGAAGAAGAAGAAGAAGAAGAAGAAGAAGAAGAAGAAGAAGAAGAAGAAGAAGAAGAGAATGTTAGGAAAGTCTTTTCTAAGAGTCACCTCAGGAAAGTCTTTTCTAAGAGTCACCTCAGCCTGTAGTTCCGACAGTCTGGGAAATCTCTTGTTCAAGAACACAGCTGGCTCCATATGTCACTCCCTCACCAAATTTTTCAAACTTTCGTTGAATCAAACTTACTTTCCAAACCCCTGGAAGCGGTCAAATGTATGTCCCGTATTCAAAAAGTCCAACAGACAAATATCTAAAGTGTTTGAACGATCAGTCTACAATGTTCTAAATGAATACTTCTCCCGGAACGGTCTCCTCACCTCAAAAAATTCAGGCTTTAAGGCTGGCGACTCAACCATTAACCAACTTGCTTACTTACTTTACGATATATACAATGGTCTGAAAGGCCAGAGTGGTATTTCTCTATGTAACCAAGGCCTTTGATAAGGTATGGCACCCCGGCCCCCTGTTCAAACTTCGGCAACTTGGCTTATCTGAGCATCTCGTTGCCTCGATAGTTTCCTATCTGTCCAACCGATTGCAAAGAGTTACTATTCACCGTCAGTCTTCCTCATGGCTACCAATCCAAGCCGGTGTACCCCAGCGCTCCATTCTTGGCCCGCTCTTTTTCTTGGTTAACATTAATGATTTAGTAGATAACCTGGCATGTGATGTCCGTCTGTTTGCCGACGACACTTGCATCCTTGAAATAGTCACTACTTCTGTTCAGTCTTCTTGTTGCCCAAATACAAATCTTTCACTAGTACATCGCTGGGGTAAGCTCTGGCGGGTAATATTCTATGCTCTTAAATCAGTATCTCTGGGTCCCTTCTGCTCAGCGCGTGAAACCGCAGCACCCCCTGTCACCCTGAGGGAATCACGTATCCCGCAGACGGCCACTCATACCCTTCTTGGTCTTCCACTTAGTCATGATCTATCTTGGCATGCTGACGTCACACGGATTAAAATAAAGCCCGTCAGAGAGTTTCTCTACTTTGAACAGTCAAATACAAACTTTCTCGTAAAGCTTTTAAAAAAACTTGACTGTTCGTTGGTTGGCCCAATACATGGATACGGATGCATTGTCTTTGACAGTTGTGGTCAAGGGCTGTGCCATCGTCTCGAATAGATACAATTTAATGCCTCAAAAAAAGGACAGGAGCGCTCCCACACACGTCACATGACAAGTTATTGAGCGAACTTAGCTGGTCTACCCTTTCTAATTGACGCAAATATTTCACGTTAATCCTTTTCTATAAGATATAGCATGGCCTGACCCCTACCTACTTTTCTAATCTCTTACCGCGAACTCCCACTGGTCGCTCACTCTGCCAATCTAGCTCTGTACGCACAATGGGGGCTTCTTGTCTAGAACACTCATTCATTCCGGATGCCATCAGACAACGGAAAAATGTTCCTTCAGACATACATCGACTCTCTATCTCTTCAAATCTTTAAATCGTAATTAAAAACCACACTTCTTGTCACAGACTTACTTCCTGACCACTACCTCTTTGGACAAAGATTTGCTAACATCTGCCATACACAATTGCGCCTGGGATTCTCTAAATTGAATTACAATCTTGAAAGTCAACATTAGCCATCAATCTACCTGCGCTTGCTGCAGAAGACTTCAAAAATTTCGTATTTTACTGTCCAAAGTACAACACCTTCAGAAAAAAAAAACAAACATCTAAACTCTGCAATCCCGCTTATTGTTCCTGGGGTTCGTCCCGGCCTTATTGTTCACGAGGCTTGTGACAGACTGGCTGATATTTTCCTGTTTGACAGTAATGACTTTTCCAATGATCTTAACTTACAGATATGCGAAGCTTTTCAGCAATACATTATTGACTCACGCCATTTCAATGAGTAATTAACGATGCCTATCTGGAGGGTTTATATTTTTTTCCCCCGCTGATCTCCAGAATATACATTTCCAGTTGATTCAGTAATTTTTTGGTAACTATTGTATCGTCTTATGTGTTATGTATATACTTGTGTGTCTCTCCGTATCTGGAGATCCCACTTCATTAGTACCATCTCGATGTACTATAGGGTCATCCAGTTAAAATAAATATGTTTAAACTAAACCAAAAGATCACCTGGGGAACACCTATGTACAATATAAAAACATCCCATGCATGGAGTTGTGAAAAAAGTCGAAAGTGTAAAAGCGCGATGGACAAATAAAACCACTGCCCTAGAAAAGCCACATTTTTCAGTCCCTTACGTGGCATTAACAGGGAGATTCCACTGTATTTTGGACACTTTAAAACACCACATTCGTTTAACCCTTGCTTACAGCTACAATCTGCGCTGTACTGGTAATCTCTAATCAAGAATTAGATTTGGCGTCTTGATAGTGCTGTTCACCTCTTAATGATTAATGAACCTGTCAACATCTGCCATCGTATAAAACGCAATCAAATGTTGTTTACATACAAATGCAGACTCAATATATTTCTGTGAGCCATCCCCTGAATACTCTCAAGTTTATAAGTCGGATCCTTTGAAGTGCGCTGCTGTACATTGCTTATCAAAACATTAGATCTGGCCTGGACCAATCTGTCTCAGAGCAAAGTTTTACTGTTCAATATATATCATGGGTCAAATTAAATAACGAATTTACACATGAACAAACTATACGGAGGAGTTAGTGACAATTATGTAACTAATGGTACCGCAGTTCTAGTAACTGAGACTTCAAACCAGGTTAAACATGCGTAACACCACTGCGATTACAACAGAAGAACATTTAAAGTGACTTCGTAATGTAAACAAGAGCCACTTATGTGTTCAATAAAGACGAAATGACTCTGATCTGTTTTCTCAAAGTGTCCGAGAATTTGTCTTCCCCCTGACCAAATATCAAATTTACCATCGACAGAACAAATATAAATAGCTACATATTAATAATAATAATAATTTATAAGGAAAACTTCCCCTTTACAGAGGGGGGACCAACGGAACGGGGAAAATTCCATGATACGTCCAAAATAGGTGTAAATAATCAGGCATCCTTATCATCAATCAAATAATCTTCGTATGTTATAATAAATATAGTAGCTTTAACTAATAATTCATGTCCTCCGCACCAAAACTAGAGATAAACCACTCATTGGGACAAAACTCTAGAAAGCGTAAGGACATGTACATTACACATGTTTCATATACAATGCAGAACATATAGCTTCCAGCGTCATGATTAAGAAAAAATCAGGTATTACCACAGCATGAATGTACAAGTCAGTTTCAAAATTTTCACTCGTGTCGCACATCACATCAACGAGCTAATAATCGTTTAAAAGTTCGTGTGAAACAACGAGATACAGCAAAACAAACATAGGAGATTTTTTTCGGGGCGTGTCTTTGTTGCTCATGCTTTTTCTTTTTCTTTCTTTCTTCTTTTTTATGTCTGTGTGCCAACACAGACATATTGTTTTTTCTTTCTTTCGTTCTTTCTTTCTTTCTTTCTTTCTTTCTTTCTGTCTGTCTGTCTGTCTGTCTGTCTGTCTTTCCTTCTTTCTTTATTTATTTACAGGCAAATTTGTCCGACATTTCATTTGAAAAGTATTATACGTAGAAACTCCAAACTTAGCAAGGCAAAGGTCATCTGAAGTGTCAAGGTCATGTCAAGGTCATGCCAAGGTCAAAGCCCAATTTTAGGTCAAAATGCAATTTAAAGGTCAAGGTCCACTTCAGGAAGAGGTCATCTCAAGGTCAAAGGTAATTTCAAGGTCAAAGACCACTGTCGGTGGTGACTTTCTTCTAGCCATAACTTGGTCAATTTATATGCAATTTTGGTCATGTTGTGGTCAAATTATAGCTATTGTAACACTGCACATTTTAGAACTTACATATGACCCCTCAAGGTCAAAGGTCTAGGTCATTTGGACCTTTGAAAGTTTCATCCAGCTATAAGCTTAATGGAATATGAAGTACCAAAAGACAAAAGTTGTACCACTTAATATTTACTACTTCTGAAGGCACACAGATTTGCTTTGAAGCAAATCTTCTTTCTAGTTTTTTTTTGGGGGGGGGTGTTTTGATTTGTTTTGTTTTGTTTTGTTTTGTTTTGTTTTGTTTTGTTTTTTGTTTTGTTTTTGTTGCTGTTAAGGTGGGCTACAGTTGAAAAAAGGTGTTCAGAGAACGGATTACCCTCGGCGCCCACAATCTTTTTTTTCCTCAATTCTGCAACTATTTTCTTTTTTTTTTTAGGCTTCGCAGTAGAATACTTCACATACAATTTCCATATTGTTGTCTATGATATGAAAGAGCACTTTTGGATGTGTTCTTGGGGCAAGATCTGGTGACAGACCACTGTAGTGTGCGTCACTCAGACGGCCATCAAATAAATATTTCAAAAGTTTCATAACAAGTTAATATAAGGGGAAGCTGGTTTTCAATAGGAATGTGGTCCACTATAATGTGCATCTCTGAAAAATTTAGTGAAGCTGCTTTGGATCCTTGTTGAGATATTCTGGTAAGATCGTCCCCTTGTGCGCCACTCAGACGGCCTTGAAGATAAATTCTTTAAAGTTTCATAGAAAGTTTATTAAAACAAAGAGGAAGCTGGTTTTAAATAGGAACCTGATCCATCATCAGATGCATCTCTGACAATGGTAAAGCTGTGGAAAATATTTTTTAGATGTCGCGGTAACGTCGTCAGGGTTGACGCCAGTCAGACGGCATTCAATTAAATACATTAAAAGTTTCATAAAAAGGTAAAAATATACTTAGAGGAAGCTGCTTTTAATAGGAACCTGGTCCAATATAGGATGCATCTCTGATAAAAATTTGGTAAAGCTACGGTCAATCTTGTTGGAGATATCTCGGTAACGTCATCAGGATTGACTACACTCAGACGGCCTTCAAATAAATACATTAAAGTTTCATAAAAAAAAATAAAATAAAAAACAATCAGAGGAAGCTGGTTTTCAATAGGAAACTGGTCCATTATAAGGTCCTGCTGTGGCACAAATTTGGTACAGCTACGGTGAACATTTTTGGAGATATCGCGGTAACGTCGACAAGACGTACGGATGGACAGACGACGCAGGGGACAACAATACCCTCCGGCATTTTATCCGAGGGTAATAATACTGACCACACACGTTATTGATATGCATTTCCTATTTACCTATTAATTATAGATTATAACTTTCTATATTCTCCTGTACAAACAATGTAAAAAAAAATAAACAGTCTACTACATCCGCATCCTCTTTTTGGATAGCACTTTTTCTTTGGAGAATATGTTATTTTATTTATGTACACCATTTTGACCAGCGATGGTATAAATTGCCGTCACTATCCGCCATGTGGTAGTATTTAGTTTACGAAGATGTGACAGAGACGTGTCTTACCTGATTTCCGAAGACACCAATGGCAGTAGCAGTGGACACTTCATTGGGACCGAACCATACAGCAGCCAACCTTGCTGGAATACCTAGGATAAATATCTGAGCCACTGCACAAATTGTCTGGGCAAACATGAGAACAGCAAACCGATTTGGGTTTACACTGGCACATTTTATCCACGCGCCAACACAATTGAGTAAAGTTCCTAAGATACCGACAACCCTGAGTCCTTTGCGATCTAAAACCCACGTTGCTGGGAAAATGAGAGGAATGTAGGACAGCATAAATATCATAGACAACCAATCAATTGATACTTGTTTCTGAAACGCTGTTCCTGGAAGACTGGCATTGTAGTAATTGTACACTATATTCCCTATGATATTCAAATGTATCCATTGGTAGGCGTTACTAAGTGAGTATGTGGCAAAGAGGAATAGCATTGCCCAACGTCGTTTAAAGGCCCTCGGTTCAAGATCTGGACCACTAGGCGGCACCACTTGTCCATTCTCTTGTGATTTTACGAGTAGTTTATCTTCCCCATTGGCTATTTCTTCCTTTCGTTCGACTTCTTTTTTCTTTGGACGATCAAGCTTAGCACCTGAAAAAATCAGGCAAATAAAATATCAATATTAAAACTCTTTTCCATGTACATGTATTTGTTGTTGGTATGCGTGAAATTGCTTTCACTTCGGATCACCGCGTGGTTTTCCTTTTTTTCCCCCCAATTTTCATTTGACCACCATTTATGTGGTAACATTCCATAAATGCAGACTTGGATATCGAGCTGCAGCATCTCAAGATGTGCATCATCAATAATCAAAAGTGCAAGCAGTCAATTCAACGATCATTTCCGTCCACTAAGGCGGGCGTTTACGTTCCAGTCTTCGAATGATCCCTTACGTCACAAAGAGGAAGCGTCACAAATGCAACTGCACGAATAAAAATTACCCTTTATTTTAGAACAGGGGCTAAACTGGCTTTGCATGCACAGGCTGATAGTTGCTAATTTTAATAATTCACCATGGGGATGCATCAAAATTGTAACATGTATAAGAAACTAAAAGTGCATCTGTCTTGTGTTATAACCAGATGAACAAAATGGTCATGTGCTCAACTGATCTTACATGCATTGACTAATAGTTTTTGAAAGTTAATGGTGTTTGCAGATGCAGCTATTTAAAGAAAAGTGGACAGTAATATCTATATCGAAGGTAAAAATTGGCAAGCAAAAGGACAAGTTACAGACAATATTCGCCATGGTGGCAGCACCCCGCTCACCGTGACACGTGACATTTTGAACCCATGAATGAATCAAGTTTCGATTATCCCTCAGGTGTTTTCACCTGCAACAGGCGTCACAGATGAAAGCTATCGGACAATAACATTCGTGTGCGTCTCCCTGACCTTTAAATCAATAAAGTGATTTGTTCATCATTGCACGCTGTGTACCCTCTTTTGTTACAGATTACCCTGAAAATTTGATGATGGCTCAAATTAAAATATCCGGAATCTGGTGTTTCACTGACAGACACACCCATGCAAGAAAATACTCATGCTACATACCGTCAACATTCTACCTATCCGTTTACTATTCAAGCTTTTGGTTTATTTATGTGTGTGTGGGGGGGTGTTTTGTTTTGTTTGTTTGTTTAGTTGGTTGGGTTTTTTCTTGTGTGGTTTTTTTTTTTTTTTTTTTGATTTTGTTTTTTTTTGTTTCTTTTGTTTTTGGGTTTTTTTTTGTGTGTGTGTGTGTGTTTTTTTTGGGGGGGGTGGTTAGGGTAGATGGTTGTGGGGAGGTTCAGAAACAGCTGAAGAACAATCGTTACCTCTACACACTGTTCTAGACAATACATAAGCACTTTCTTTGTACAGATAAAATTTCAGGCCTTTGATTTACTGCTCATAATTGATTTAACACACTGTGTTAGGTATTGAAGGCGTTTAAGTAAATATGTATTACTTCGCATTTTGAGGAGAACTTGCTACACATTCTTTTGTGTGATAAAATTAATCGTTCGCATCTAATCTGGAGGAGATTATATATTTCATTTATTATTTGTATTTGTGTCTTTTTGTCCAAAACCACTTCCTAGTAGTCATTATCCTATTCCGCTGTCCAAACTCTTTATTCTCCATAAGCTAACCTGTCCCTGTCTAACTTATATACATAGAAGTACTATTGTCCATATTGCACACGTTCCTCTGTAAAATTTTGACATAGGCTGTATTAGCCCAAATAATTTAAAGGGTCTTCAGCGGGTAACTACTCAACATGTTTCGGAGCCTTTTACCCGTACATGTCTCTCTGAGTAGCGGCTCCTTGTCTAAGCTAAATATTCAGCAAAGACAACCCACATAATAATGAATAAATATGAACGTGGCAATTGATGAATCAGCTAAATACGTGAAGTTTTGCTTATAAATGCAGAGCTTCATATGAAAGAAGAATACCTGTCAAACAAACCATAATTACCAAATTTGCACAGTACAGGTTCAGATAAGAACAATTTGACTTACCCCTGAACCAATATGTACCCTTTCTAGCTGGACATCTTATCCTAGTTAAACCATCCGCCAATGTTTAACTGAAGTGGAAACAAGCTGGGGCACTATATTCAGTCCCCGTGATTGTAAAATAAACAGTTGCAGCTAGACCACCTGTATAAACCAAGGGAAATCCTAACAAGGACTACAACAATGTACAACCCTCACCAGAGATGTAAAACAAACTCCATGATGACACCTAACCACCAACAGTTAAGCTCTATTTCACTACCAACCCTGAGTCAATGTGTCAGCGTAATGTGTCAGGTTTGTGACATTTGAGAAAATACTGTCAATTTTGAGCATTTTTTTAATATTGAGTACATGTGCATTTAGGCACATCAGAAAAGAATGAAAGTCATTAGCATTTATGCCGAAAACATGCTATCAAAACTATTTCTCGTAACAAGATTTTAAGTACAATTAGGCAAACATGTAACTGTTGTAGACCGCTTCTTGCTACCTGTAGCCCCTGGGGGTTTACCTAACAGAAAACATGTAAGCCTAAAATGTATATTGTGTATTCCAAACTCTGAAATGAAAACATAATGTTTTCATTTCAGAGTTTGGAATACACAATATACACTGCATGGTGCGAAATAAAATTTTGCACAAGAGGGCCCTTAAGTGACTGAATTTAATCAATTTTAATTATGCCCGTAAATCATTAACACAGTCACTGTATATATATATATATATATATATATATATATATATATATATATATATATATATATATATATATATATATATATATATATATATATATATATATATATATATATATATATATTTAAATGATGTGACATGTTTGGCAGGTCATAAGTGACTTGCACAGTTACAAACAAATTACAACAGTTTCTTTTTTATCATAATCCTGTTCCCGTAAGTTTCATAACAACACCAGAAGGTTCCGGGCCACTGAGCACCGGTATCACAGCCCCAACTTCTGCAGGTCTTGTGTAATTGACACTTTGTAGGGACAACTGCTGCAGAGCTGAGATAAAGGCAAGGCTGGTCAACAAAACCGTGGACCTACTACCAAACTAGTTTGTTACAAAAACACATTGCCTGCTAACAGACAATTGTTCGGCGTGTCTGACCGCGCTCCACGGATAAGTGGACCGCCAACACAGTAACGATAGCGTAACTTTGTCTTCGCAGGCAAAAACACAGATGAATTGTTTGAAATTTTTTTACAACTGTTACACCTGGTTGCACCTGGTGTTGTGTGGGTGGTTGGGGGTGGGGCACAGAGGCAGCTTGCCAGTTTCACCTCGTTGCAAATTGAATACGGCGCTTCCGTGCAAAGAGTTAATAGTGTGTAAAAGAGTAAAATGGTACCCAGCATAACATTTATGGGACCTTGAAACTTTAACCCACTGCCATATAAGGAACAGTCTGTTTGCATATTGCGGATACAACTTGAACCCACAATATAAATTCATAAATAGGTATCGTACAGATTATAAGTCGCCTATATGGCAGATTTGTTTTTAAGTTTAACGAAATACACGATCTTCCAGCAGGCAGTAATGAAAAAAATAGTGTTCACATCGAATAACAACATGTCAACCCTGTATGCTGGCATACATTGAAAATACAACAGCTTGTAATAATATATTGTACGCAATATAATTCACTGCTATTGCAGGGCAGTTGATAGTATGTAATTTGACTCTTAACTGTTGGCTGATGAAACAAGGTATCAAGTAAGACAAATCTGTACAGATAATGATACTGTCGGGGCATTGTTATAAATAACAATCTGTCTATTGAGGGGGGGGGCATGTAAAAACAAAATACCTTTATTGTTAACGAGTGTTACGCGCGCGATGTAAATTTGACCAACATAAAATTCAATGGCGATTACCTACTTGGCTATTTCTGTATTCACTGCCCATGGTCTTAATACATGATTAAATATGATCAATCCTTAGCACACGAACCAATATCGGATTTTTCAGTTAAGTGGACACATTGTGTTTGCTTGAAGAGAACTGGAGAAACTTCTCATTTCAGCTTTTAGTCAAATATTGATCGGATGCAGTAGGAATAAAAGGCAATGCGTGAGCGATTTAAAGACGACATCATATAAACAAGTTAACCAATATAATACAATAAACTGGTATGAAGTCGTATTCTATTGCCAAGCTATGTCCTTAAGTTCACGAGGGCAGTCAACTGGGGTCGCATTACACAATCAGAATTCATAGTGTCACATGCTAAAAGGTTCATGACTCGCAAAACGAATAATGCCTGAATATCATAATGACGGAGACACACTGGCAGCGTATTATGTGTATTGTGTGCTGATGGCTGGCCACAGTACTACTGTAAATCTGGCAATGCAATTTCCCAATATAAGATACTTAAGACAGAGAACTTTATTGCATACCTCCTGGTTCATAAAAGATACCTACAAAACATTTATCAAAGATCGCGCTACTTTATTCAATTTGGTGTCCGTGCACATTAATTATGTCTGTGCTCAAACACAGACATTCTTTTTTTCTCAAAGGTTTTTTCTTTGTCCTTTTCCGCCGCTACAACTTTGTCCGCTGATTTTGTCGGAGACGGCTGTAAGTAGAAATTCAAACTGCAACAGTTGCATGGCCATTGTCCTATCGTTGAAATCTGCCCTCTGACTTAGAATAATTATATATGTTCAAAATTATGCAAATTACAGGCAATTAAAAAGTTCAGTCAAAATGTTCCATATCTTCAAAACTATTCTAGATAAAGGTGCCACTCCCTGTTTGATATACGTGTTTCTGTCATGAGACAAGTCCTGTGGCATGCAAACAAAAGTTGAGGAATTCAAGTTTAAGCTAAATTCACTGAATACCTTGCAGACTTTGCACAATACACATCCACACAAACACCACCACCGCCATCGCTTCTACCATAACGTGTACAAGTTAGTTACTGTTATCTTCCTCCATTCTGTTATGCAACCATTTTGCAAGCATAATATATTAGTTAGCACAGCCTGAGCCTGTCTGCCAGGCAACTTACTAACTGACAATACATTGTCTGCTTTGAAAGGCTTAATCTTAGCAGCAAAGAGAACAAATTCCCAATATGTGTGTGATAATTAAGGTTCTCAACGAAATAAAGAGAATCTCTTACTGTTCATGTTGCACAGATCTCAGAGACACAGATAACCAGGTTGCCTCATCACAATGTTTGAGACTTCATGAGAAGCATTGTGCCTGGGGCTATCTCAGCCAGCCCTTGATCCCAAGAGACTACTTCATCTCTGGGTAGAACCAAGGAGGCTACACGCAGCCTCCTTGGTAGAGTTATGTCTGGGTGCGAACCCAGACATATTGTTTTTCCTCGGATTCTTTATTAAAGTGTGTGTGTCAACACACACTTTTCTGTTTTTCCTCAAGTTCTTTCTTTCTTTCTTTCTTTCTTTCTTTCTTTCTTTCTTTCTTCCTTCTTTACCAGTGAATTTGTCCGACACTTTTCTCGGACACTATTATACATAGAAACTTCAAACTTGGCATGATTGTACCTCCATACAAGGAATTTGACCGTTTTATACAGAGGAATGAAGATGTTTAAAATTATGCAAATTAGGGGCATTTGAAATTTTAAATCTTGAATATCTTCAAAAGTATAATAGATAGAGATGTCATTCCAACTTCTACTAGGGGGTTATTGACCAGTGTGCATCCAATGAATTCAAAACAAAAGATGTAACAATTTAAATTATGCTAATTAGCAGCATTTGAAATATTAAAACTTTAATATCTTCAAAACTTTTAAAGATAGAGCTGTCATTTTAACTTCTGCTAGGGGGTTATTGACCATTGTGCATGTAATGAATCTAAAGCAAAGATGTAGCAATTTAAATTATGCTAATTAGCAGCATTTGAAATTTTAAAACTTGAATATCTTCAAAACTATTATAGATAGAGATGGCATTTCAACTTTTACTAGGGGGTTGTTGACCATTGCGCATGTAATGAATCTAAAACAAAAGTTGTAGCAATTTAAATTATGCTAATTAGCAGTATTCGAAATTTTAAATCTTGAATATCTTTAACACTATAATAAATAGAGATGTCATTCCAACTTCTTGTAGGGGGCTGTTGACCATTGCACACCTAATGAATTACAAATAAAATTTGTAGCAATTTAAATTATGCTTAATAGCACCATTAGAAACTTTAAATTTTAAATAATTTCAAAGCAATAAAAGATAGAGACGCCATTCCAACTTCTACCCCTGTATTATGGAATACATGTAGTTGTACATTGCCATACCAATATGCTTTGAAGACACACACACTGATTTGCTATGCAGCAAATCATCTTTCCTAGTTTCTTTCTCTCTTTCCATGGTACACAAATTTGTCCGGAGTTTTATTTCGGACACCATTATTCCGAAAACCACCAAAGTTGCCATGATGACTGACCTACCGGTGGAATAGTACATATCGCTTGGAATAGTCAAGATATTCAAAATTATGCAAATTAGAGGTGGTTAAAATTTTGAAAACTCCATATCTTCTAAACTATTACATGTAGACATTGAATTTCAATGTGTATATATGTGTTTGTGACACCTGCCAATATAATGGACAGAAAATGAAAGTTGCAGAATTTCAAATTATGCTAATTAGTTGCATTGAAAAACTTAAAAGTTGAATATCTCCAAAACTATCATAGATAGAGATACCGTTCCATCTTCAAATTACGGGTTTGTGGCAAAGCCGCATCCAATGAACCATGGACCAAAGTTGGAGGATTTTAATTTATGCAAATAAGGTGAATAAACAAAATTTATCTTTTTTTTAATAACTTCAAAACTGTTATAGATAGAGGTGCCATTCCAACTTCAATTTAAAGGTTTGTAACATAACCGCATCTAACGAAGCACAACCATAAAATATTAATTTATGCAAATTAGATGAATGAACAAAATTTAAATCTTGAAATACTTCAAACCTATTATACATATATGTGCTATTCCAACTTCAATTTGTAGCTTTTTGACATTACCGCAATGAATCATGAACCAAAGTTGTTGGATTTTGATTTATGCATAATAGGCAAATATACAAAATTAAAATGTTGAATAGCTTCAAAACTACCGTAGATAGTGGTGTCATTCAAACTTCAATTTGTAAGTTTTTGACATGGCCACATCCAATGAACGAAAACCTCAGGTGTAACATCTTAATTTATACAAATTAGTCTAATACACAAATTTGGATTATGTTGAACAATGGCAAAGTGTAGCATTTCAAATTATTCTCTTCTCGAAGGCACCTAGACAGGTTTGCTCTGCAGCAAATCTTCTTTTCAAGTTGACCCTCCATTGTGATATCGTCAATCACAGGTAGGATAGAAGTGGAAGAGTTTGTTTGACAGTCTTCCAGTCCACAAACACTGTTTTGACAAATGGATTTCATAGCCACGGAGCTGGAGTACAAAACAACTAAGTGGATGGACCAGAGTCATTCTGGTTATTTGCTCAAGCCTGCAGTGACAGATGTTTGATGTTTGTTGTTCTCCTTGTAACCTGTGCAATAAGGCCTGTTCTTCATAGGTACCTGGTATTTGTGTGCGTGTGCGTGTCTTTTCTTCTTCTTTTTTTTTTTCATGTGATAAAGGAACAAAGTCATGTTTTACCATCATAAGTAATACGTCTATGTTATCCACGCAGTTATTTTCCTTTGGATCATAATATCATATATCCATACTTAAAAGGGACGATCCTTCCTGGAGGGTGCAACTCCCCACAGTGAGCCCTTTTTGCCAGTCACCAGGGTGCTCCATATTGCATATACATACCAGTAGCGGTTGGAATTACACTTATCTACGTTATAAGTGTGAAGACATTCCAGATTTAAAATTTGAAATACTCTCTGCATTCAATAAAGTCAACGTATGATTAACAGTAACATCTTACCTTCTGATTCTTACACATACTGATTGGCTTATATTTTTCCAGAATTATCACAGATAAAGGTATCAATTCAATTTTAATTTTTTTAGGATGGCGCTATAGGTGCATGCAATGAAAGGAAAGTAAAAGATGTAAAAAAACTATTTCACGCTAATTAAGCATACTTCTGAACGATAAAATGTTGAATATCGTCAAATGTTTTGCAGATAAAGGTGTCAATAGCAACATCAATTGATTGCTTTGGGGTGGAGATGCGTCCCGTGAAATGGAAATGAAATTTGTAAAATTTGAAATTGTGCTGATTAGGCACACAGAAGATTTTAATGTCCATAAATTTGAACCCATTTCAGATCAATTTAAAGCTATTTAAGATAAAGGGGCAATTTCAATTCAAAAGATTGTGGTCATGATGCAGTTGATCATCATTGAATAATATGTAATACATTTTAAATTTGAGTAGTTTTAAGGCACACAGACAGATTTGCTCTCGAACAAGTCTTATTTATTCTTTTCTTAATTACTGTACATGTTTATACGAAAATTTTTATTAGTTGCATATGTGTTGGTGAACGCAAAGTTTGACCATAAGCGTTACACATAGCAACTAAATGGCATTAGTACTGAATTTGCCCACCATATAAAATGAGAATTTGTGCAAAACAAATTGAATAAGCAAACACGTCCAGGAAAATGATAGAACTATGTATCAAATGCAAGGAACCATGTTTCATGCGAAACAGCATACCAGGAAACATACTCTCATTTATGTCGGATCTTCGAGTTTGATTTTGGCCTTATTGATATATTGTGGCACTAAGTAACGTACCCAGAAGGCAGAAAGAAGTCAAATGATAACGTTTGTTAATGCGGAGTGACTGTTTCACAGAAGGGAAAACCAGAGGCACTTCAATGCAAAGCATCGACTGATGGGACAACCTATACCTGTACATGGGTCCTGCGACCTTGAAAGTGAGGACAGGGTCACGCACGAAGATGTAATCAGTCAAGAAACAGTGTCGAGGTACAAATGAGGTAAATTGGGGCCATCATGTATTGAGATATCGGTTGCACAAACAAAATGATAGACGGACGGACAACTTAGCGGGTGGGTCTCCACAAGGAGTGAACGCACAAAAAACAAGGAGAGTGGCCTGTTTGAAAGCCAGGTGGAAGGTTTAAAGATATGTGATTAGCGATGAATTGTGTTGATTGTTCAAATGGTACAGAAAAACATGACCTATATTATTACATTCAAAACCCAACAATGACAGCAAAGAGATTCCAGGGTTACCAAAGCATCAACATTCAACTTCCAATACCAATGTGAAGAAACAAATTTCACTCCTGACTTGAGACAGGCAGTCACCCATAAAAGGCAACTGGTGGTTTGAAACCGGTCCTCTCAACCTTTGAAATATTCTTCGTTAACTGCAGACTATAGTGTTTCCAAAACGTTAAGCCTATCCACTCAAAATCCAAATTTTACTACTTGTACCAAACAAATTCTGAATTTACACGTAACGTGCAAAAACGTGGACATATTCGGAAGGCTATTAAAACAAACTGGAAATGTTTATTTTTGCACTTCACTCTCTCAGCTGGTCGTTGTGTATACACAGAAATGGTAAGCATGATCATTACAATCTAATTCAAATGTTACTTTAGATGATTAAATTTTGAACATTATTGCGTCAATTTTAAGCCGTCCTTATCCTTTAAAGTAAACAAAAGGCTTTATATTTGTCAATTTTTGTGCCGTTTTCACACCAAAGAAGATCCACGAAAAATTCTGTTTGTAGTCATCTCTTAGAATTTAAGCTCTCTTATATCACGGGCAATAATGAAAATAAGACAAGAGACAAAACATTTTAGTTTATCAAAAATAATTTAGTTATCCACACATCCGGTGTCAAATATTTCTTAAAACGTTGAATTTGAATTACAATTTGTTTCTAGAAACAATGCTTATTTTCATGCACTATTATGATTGCTGAGCAAACATTGTCGCTAACAAACAGCAGTGCAAAAAAAAACAAAACAAAAAACAAAAAAAACAAAAAAAAAACAACAACAAAAAAAACCCCCAGCGGTTCTAAGATTCAGAGAAAAAAATGGGTACATAATAGCAATTTATTGTGAATATACAGTGCTATATTTGACACAAAAAAGTCCAACCGCCACGGGGATGGACGCACAAAACCCGACAGGGACCGACTTGAAACTGTTCAGCTGGCCGCAGTCCGGTTGGGGACGGGGGCTTTTGCCCACACCGGTCTCCAACGTATATACGAGGAGACTGGCTGGGAAAAATTATCAGAGCGTAGAAGAAAGCAAAAATTGGTACTTCTGTTCAAAATTGTTAACGGGATAGCACCAGCATATCTTTCCAGATTATTACCGGGAACAGTTTTCACACGGACTAAGCAAATACGAACAATTGCGGCCAAGAAAACTATATTTTATAATTCCTTTTTGCCGTCAACTATACGCGAATGGAACTTATTGCCCCGATCAGTAAGGACCGTTGAGCATCTAGACGATTTTAAACGAGAGCTGAACAGAAACAGTCCAAAACGTTATGAATTGTACTATTTTGGAGAAAGGAAAATTGCCATAATTCATTCTAGAATGAGAATGGGCTGCATCCAGCTGAACAGCGACTTGTACAAAATAGGTGTTGTAGAGTCTCCAGCATGCTCATGCGGAGCCAGTCAAGAATCTATTTACCATTTTTTCTTTGAATGTGATAAATATGTAACCCTACGAAACGAATTGCAGTGTAAAGTACTCAGTCTTGGTAATTCCAACTTGAAAACATTATTGTTCGGAATAGAAAGAAGAGGATTTTCAAAAGTCAAAATGCGGAAATTTTTGAAGCAGTACATGAGTACATAAAATTATCTGGCAGATTTAAAACGTGATCCTATTATGGTAACTGCGTTCATGGAGTACGACTCCTTCTATTTGTACCAATGCTCAAGCATCATTTCTTTTCCCTTCCCCTTTCATATTTGTTGTCCTGTGCGCGACCTATCTGTGAATTGGTGTTTACAATATCTATGTGTCGTCTTCTTTGTACAAGAGGCCCCCATATAGGCTGGTGAGCCTGTCGGCCAATTGTGTTATTAAAATATGTTTAAACCAACCGCCACGATGTTAGGAAAGTTTAATGTGCCATTTTGCATCTCCGATTAGTATTTGCAGATGCGGGTTGTGTCGTACAACAAGTAAAGTCGTTTGCAGTTGTCAGAATTGAACCCCGTCGGTTTCCTTGTATTTTAATAAAGTAGAAGTATGCTGAATAAAAAAAAAAAGAAAAAAAAAGAAAGAAAAGAAAAACATGCCGATACGTTACGAACCTGAGAAAGTGCCTCATGTGGCACGCATCTGAGATATGGGACGAAAAAAATATTTCAACAAATTAACACAGCAGTTGAAAAAGAGGCACTTAGTTCGAAACTTCTTATACCTGTAATTCTATTGACAAGTTAAACTGCAATTTATATATAGTTTTACTGCAGCTACTTACATATTTGATCGTGAATAAGTTGACAGGGTAGGTCTGTATGTGTTTCATTACCATAAGATGGAGTCGATATGTTTTAATGACACGTGACTGTGTTGGAACAAGATATAACTCTTCAGAGGTCTGTACCAATAGCCAAGAGTACGTATTCACATGACGTTATCTTTGGCCTGTTTGCATTAAAAGTGTAATGCATCTATGCTAGTATATCATAAAACTACTCTTGACCTACATATTAACTGCATACAGGTACATTTATTTGTATGTCTCCTGAAAAATAAATAAAAATATATATATAAATGACGTTTCAAGCCACGGTAATTCCTGGATGCAATGGCAACATCAGACTGCCATTAAGAAGAAAAAGTACAGAAGGTAAAAATTATAAAAACAGATTTGACTAATGACTTGTTAGTGTTTAACAGCATATAAAATACTGTAGACATCTAGCTATAATGCGAGATTTAGGACATAGTGTACTCTCAACCTATGTCACATTCCACTTTCATTATAGCGGCACATTTGATTTGTTGAATTGATTGATTCACCGTATTTTGTTATATACACACAAGGTTGCAATATTGATTAGCTAATTGTTTACATATACCTAAATTTTACTTTCAGGTCTATCGTTTGTTCTCCTATGATAATGCACAAGTGGAAACACATACTTCAGGGCCTCTGTGCCTCCATCACAGACGTATTTCGCACAATATTCTGATGCTAAATAATACACCAAGCTGAAACTTACCGCTATTCAGTAATATATAGGAGGGTATCTGTCTACCCTCCTTGGTGATATAAATGAACAAGACAAGAAGATTTGTTTCACAGAAACATGTCTGGTTGCTTGCAAAATTTGAATTATAGAAATGCTTTGAAAATGTTTATGGCTGTGATTCTGAAGCAGAATAACACACCTATCTGTAGTATGTTTGATGTGTTCAAGGTTTATGTCTAAGCGTAAAGACACAAAATATACCAAAAGCGTTTTGGGGGGACTAGTCCCTGTTGGTGCAGATAGACAGAAGAGTATTGATCTAAATGTATGAAAGTATTTATTACTGGAAAGCTAGTGACAAACCCCTGTTTGATGCATATCACAAATCAGAGCTTTTCAATATTGCATATCACAAAAAAAAAAAAAGAATTTAAGATATAAACCTATCACAATAATTGATTTTGAATTCACATATCATTGTAGGAATGTCACAAATCAGAGCAAAATTACTTTCACATATCACATATCACATATCACAAATTGCCTCTTCCCAATAAGGGCTGCAATACATGTATAAGCTTTAACATGTTTAAGCACCAAGGTATCACTTGAAGTTCAATGAGTCGCAATTAACAACACATTAGATACAAGACGGCAAAAATACCATACATCAATACTCTGTCTAGTCTAAGTAATAAAACAGAATTACACATATATTTTATATACATGCTATAAAAAAAAGTAAAAATTATGACATATAAATGACACTGACAGCCAATGTGCAACTGTTAAAGATATGTATGCTTTCTGTTGTATCCTAACAGTTGTGGATCTAGTTTGAATTCGCTTCATATTAATTCAACTGAATCAGCTGAAAACAGTTCCTTACTGCAAGGCTGCATGCTATAACACAATGTACACTACTAGAAAGAATTGTCACAATATTACTTATCAATCAAGGGGGTACTCAATGTGCATAGGATTTATCTGTTCAACTTAACAGAGCAATTTTGATGTAATAATGGGACCTTGTCAAACGCGTTGTCCAATTATTATCATATGTAATGTTTGACAGTTATTTATCATCACACTGTAATGAGAAGCCTCTTTTGCCAGCTGGTGCATTAGAAAACCTCCATTCCAAGCTCAGCATAGGAAAAACCTCCACTCCATGTTCTTTTCAATCATTCAACACTAAAAGTAACTGTGCTGTCTCCGAGGTGTGCACTAAGAATCTGTAAGAATTTTATGACAAGTTAATGGTGTCTACTAGTATGTAATGAAGGTTTCCAGTTTGTATATAAAAGTGAGAGTTAATGGTGAGAAAAATGGAAACCTACAACTGCAGCCACAAGCTTCAAATGTGAAGAGTCTGCAGTGATGCTGTGTGTCACATGCTTTGGAGCAATCCATAATGGAAGATGGGCAAATGGATCTGCATAGTGAGGCCATATATACATACATATATATATATATGTATATATATATTTACATATTTTTATATTTATATATATATATTATATATATATACAGCTTTGTAGCGGAAAATTATGTGGAAACCAGGTTGATGTATATATAATGCCATATGTTTCTAACATGTAAACATTTGACAAGTATACACATGATCCAGTAAAACCCATCACCCCTTGGGGTCAAGTGGTAGTGGTACAGCAATAAGACAACACACGTGCTTTCTACATGTTCACATTTTTTGATGTAATTCACTTGAGTTTTAGATTCAGTATTTTGGAGACAAAAATCCATTAAACCTGAGTTAAAATTCTTTTCTCACAGCGGTTTTTCTTTCATGAGCGAAACAAGCGGAAAAAAAACATGTAGCACTACAGCAAAACAAAGTCAGTTTACACACTATGTCAAAATTTGTGCTGAAGGTCAAGGTTAAAGGACCAATGCACTAGTACAATATTTGCTAGAACCTCACCTGAAGGAAAAAACAATAATGACATTTGATAAAATGTTCATAACGTGTTCCCTAGGCTAAACTGTCAAAATCTTCATATTTTGTACACATACACATAAGAAAGAAAGAGCGAGAGGGAGAGAGAGACCAGTCATCACCTCTTACAATTATTTTTATAGCAGAATTATTCACATGTAGGTCCCTGTTCAAGGTGATGCTATTGTTGCCTGTTTAGCAGACCCAGGGCCCTTGACAATTGGACAGGGACCATGAACCACCAGCCACATACAGAAATGGCCTGACAGTTAGCCAAGCAGGAAAATGCTGCTGTGACCAACCTTCCCCTCATCTTCTTAATCACACACACAAGCTGTGCAATCATACATGACCAGAGCTGAGGCAGTGACCTCATGGATGTCAGTCAAAAGCACTGTGAGCCGGGCTTGTCTATTCAGTGGACCCTGTCTAAAACCTGATATTTAGCCAATCAGCAGTGAGCAGAACTATTTTGTAGCCACACTGGACAGAAACATGCATTTCCCTTAAAGACGTTCGGTACACTGGTCAAAAGAATTTAGAAATCTTTGGGTTTTGGTGTGAACAAAGATATTGGCATTTGAAACAAAATGCAAGCAAAAAATTGGCATGTCACGGTGCTACTTTTGTCGCTAGGTGGTGATACATGTGAGGACTACAGAAATTTGATAGCAGCCATTATATATGTGGGTAAAAGCAAAAAACAAATTAAGGATGCATAACTATGCATAAATTACCTGGATATGAGTGTTTGCAATGTATATCAAGCCTTTTAATAACAAATATGTAGACAAAACATGCTGGAATGTGACTTTAAATTCATCTGGTCTTGTAAAAATGTATAAGTGCTCACAGTATTTTGTAAATTTGAAATAGAAAAAATATTTACAAATCCCTGAAAAATTGTAGGGGGTCTCCAAAATATGTACTGATTTCATTGATTAACAAAAAAAGGTATCATACGGTGCTATTTTTTCTGCAATTGTACAAAGAATTCATGCATGTTGACTTAATTTGTTCTAAGTTCATAGGTAAAGGCATCCATTCATTGTCTCACTTCGATGCCATATCAATATACATGTATGTAGCTCAAATGAACGGCAGTACGTCGTTAATTTTATATTCCAGTCATAATATATACTTTCATAGTTTTACTTAGAAGAGGCAAACATTTTAAGATTCTCTCCATAGTGCAATACAGCAATGTGGAAAAAAGAGGTAAACATAAGAATATCAAAATTATAGTTGCCTTAATACATTGTCGAATGGTAGCACAGGTAGCACATTATCAAATATGCCTGTGCCACCTTTTGACGCTGGGGTATTACTCTGTTGTTGTTTTTTTCCAGTTGGGACAGCGTTTATCGTACCACATTCACAAGAAATGGACAGTACACTGACCAATCCATATCGTTTTTCTGATTCTGTGTTTTTTAGGGACAATGTTTTTTTTTTTTACATTCCTCGCATACAAGATTATCGGCTGGTACACTTAGTTCCACTATTTTGCGACCTTCGTCCCTGTCAGTGTTCACATGTACATGTGGCATTTGGGGGGTGGGCGTGGCACTTTCGACGGTGGCTTGGTCAGCGTTCGCTGATTGTGTACATGCGTTTTGGTCTACCACAGTCGTGTTTCGACGTATTCTGCCTTGTTTTAAAGTATTTAGTCCTTTGTTTTGCCATTTGTTAACAAACCGCCCATTCTTTTTTCCTTTTCACTCTTCGTAAACAATCCATGTTTCTCAAACGGAACTGTGCAAAATAGGAAAAGCGAACAGCAGCTAGAGCAGGTATCGACAAATACCAGCTCTAACTGCATAGAGGCATTGGACCATAAATGGTTGCGCATAACGCGGTGTACCGAACGTCTTTAAAAGGGTTTGCATTGTGATTATGAGCATTTTTACATAAAAAGTATTGAGTGATGATTGTTCTATTAAATGCTTCAACATGTGAACCTGACTTGACACCATATATAATTCATGATTACAGTCTAAATTATTTTGTGTTGAAGTAACAAACCATTTTATATTCAACACGATGTGCCCCTCTTTTCCCCTTTCCATTAGAATATATTAAGACTATTAACATAACAAAAAGCCTCAAATTTGCCGCACTTCGTTGCACTTCTAGAGCTTTTGTTTACTGTCCGTTGACAGATGTCTCAAGCCTGCATGTGTCTGAAATTTGTGTCTATCTGCAACAGTTTGGAAGATATGGAGCTTTTAAGATTTTTATTGCCCCTAATTTGCGTAATTTTAACCATCATGACTATTCCAAGCCAGGTCCTGAATTTCACCGGTAGGTCAATCACCATGGCAAATTTGGTGGTTTTCGGAATACTAGGGTCCCAGAAAAACTCCGGGCAAACCTGGTCGTAAAGAGAGAAAGAGAGAGAGAGAGAGAGAGAGAGAGAGAGAAAGAAAGAGAGAAAGAAAGAAAGAAAGTTGGCACCCAGACATAATTAAACAAGACAAGTTTGTGAAACATAGATGCCCCGCTACCGTCATTACCTTCGCCCTCATTACCATGTTGGTAGTACCAAGGAGGGTAGCTCTACACTCCTTGATGGTACTAAATGGGGAACCCATGACCTTGGGAAGTAGATGTAGAAACCAAATTACTAAAGTGGCCTTGTGACCTTGTGACCTTGGACATTGGGTCATGGTCAACCTCTTTGGAACTGATCTAGCCCTAATCGAAGACTATAAACAGTACAAAAGAAAAGCTCTGGCTCAAAATATTTTGCAGTTATTTAGCAGAAACCGAATTCAATAATGTGGCTCTGTTACGTTGGGAATTGGCTCAAGGTCACCCATTTCAAAACTTGATCTAGCTCTTATAGCAAGCTATATTCCTGTGCAATATGAAAGTCCTAGGTGAAAAACAAGTTTTGCTATCATGCAGAAACCAAGTTCGCTAATAGGACTCTACGTGGTGACCTTGCGAATTTGGTCGAAGTTATCCATCGTCTAAGCTAACCAATCCCTAATTGAGGACCATTACCATGTGCAATATTGAAGTCATAACTTAAATTCTGAGTTACAATGCAGAAACTAAGTTCATTTAAGTGACCTTGTGAACTTTGAATTTAATTATCTCCGCACTTGATCTAGTCCTGGATAAGGACTATAATCATGTGCAATATACAGGTCCTAGCATAAAAACTTTTCTAGTTATCGTGCAGAAACTAAAATTCACTAGAGTACTTTCGTGGCCTTGGGAATAGGGTCATTTTAAGAATGAAGATCATAATTTATCTCTTGTTGCAATGCAAAGTTAAATTAGAGTATTGACGCATTCATGAATTTGAATTTTAGAAATAACAATTCACGAACATTTAAAATGGAGAGGACATATTTGTAAAGTTTCAAATAAACTTCCAACATTTATAGGTATGTCAAAACGACTACTCAGTTTTCTGCCTCGTAAAGAACTCTTGCAAGTGCATAATCATCTTTTTTAACCACATATGAACTGCTGTACTCTTGCTATGGGTAATATCTCTACGGTTTCTTTTTACTTGAAAACAAAGTATGTACCTCATTTTCCGTAAAATTTTCTTTCACATGTGAAACCTTTATTTAAGCAATTTAACACTTAAAAAACATTAAAAACATATTGCAAACTAAAAAACTTTAAAATTCATTAAATTTCAGATATGCCCACAACGAATTACCGCAATATTTCGATAATATGATACCAAGGTACATAGTGAAGTGGTTGATAAACATGCCCTCATGAAACAAAAACGTCAACGATTGCACGAGGCGCACTTTGTACATGCCCTAAAGAAAATCTACGGAAGAAAAAAGTTCTTTTTAACATTTAAAGGTCAATTGGCGCAGAGATAAGGATTGGGCTTTCTTTACCAGGCATTCTAACAAATGCAAGTATCTCCATACCTCCATAGAAAGGCAATTAAAAATTATTCTGTTCAGAAATGTGAAAATGGTCAAGCTAATACTGATTTTTGGTCTCCTATAAAACCATTCTTATCATCACGTTGTTCAAGCAAATCAGATGTTATTCTAGAAGAATACTGGAAAATTTGTAGAGACAAACGATAAATTGCTGATATTTCCAATCAATATTATGTAAAAGTTGCCGGTGATACTGCCAACTATACTATAGTGGGTGAGAAACCTGTTCAAGAAATCAGGTCTAAATACAAGAACCATGTAAGCGTGAGATCAATCACTAACCATGATCAGAGAATGGAATCTTTTTTTATTTCAAGCAGGTCTCAAATAATGTATACTGAAGAAGCTTAAAGATCTTAACCTTCACAAGGCCACTGGGTATGATAGGATACCTCCCAAAATTTTAAGGATATCTGCTGAATGCATCGCTCATGTATTTACTTCTTTGATAAACAGATCAATCTCAGCAGGTATTTTCCCTGGCGGTTTAAAACGAGCCTCTGTAGCTCCTGTATACAAAACGAAGGACGGACTGTGCAAGGCGCATCATCGTCCAGTCAGTATCCTCACGTGCTTGAAAAAATCTTTGAGGGAGTAATGGCTCACCAGCTCGGTCAAAATTTTGATAATATATTCCATCCTCACCTTTATGCCTGTGGAAAGGATTACAGCTGCTACACCACCCTCCTCAAATGTATAGAAGATTGGAGAATCGCATTGGACAACCATAAATTCATTGGCTTTGTGCTGATGGATCTATCGAGAGCTTTTGAGAGTGTGCCTCATGATTTACTGTTGTCCAAACGTATTAGCTATGCTGTATCACCATGCGCAACCAAAATGATATCGTCTTACCTGGGCAATAGATTCCAGAGACTCAAAATGGACAGTGTATGTAGCACATGGCTCCAGCTAAAAAGGGGTTACCACAGGGATCCATTTTGGGTCCTGTTTTATGTAAGATTTTTATGAATGACATTAGTTATTATATCAAACGCAAACTCTGTAATTATGCTGAACACCATCAGTCACGCTGACAACACTTCCGGTGGTGTAGTTTCTACTCTTGAAACACAGAGAGGGAATCGGACACTGCAAAATGCATAGAATTGCGGTGGACTGGTTTGATGAGAACAATATGACTGCCATTCCAGAGAAATTTCAGGGTATTTTGTCAGACAATTTATTACAAGGCCTACAAATTGAAGGTAACCATACCGACAATTCTGATTGGGTAAAACTCCTAGGCATCCACCTATACAGAGACCTGATAATGGTTTCTACCATTTTCCAGTCTTTTGAAAGTGCCAACTTTATTGTCCAATTATCTGGCATTTTGGTTCTCAGGATAGTTCACAAAAATTAGGGGAAAATATAGGAAAGGGCTTTGCGACCCACTCAACATACCAGGAGTTGCTTTCAGGTGCCGTGTTTGCACTGTGACGCTATTTAGACTTCAGTCTATGGCCATTGAAATGCAGGATTGAAATATACAAAATCATCAAAAACATAAGGCGTTCTGTGTTAAATATAGGAAAGGGCTTTGCGACCCACTCAACATACCAGGAGTTGCTTTCAGGTGCCGTGTTTGCACTGTGACGCTATTTAGACTTCAGTCTATGGCCATTGAAATGCAGGATTGAAATATACAAAATCATCAAAAACATAAGGCGTTCTGTGTTATGGGATATTTTTTAAAATCAAAGAGGCTGCTTATAATTTCCTGGGTGGTTTAATGCTGGAACTCCCAAAATTCAGTATTATTCGCTCCGGAAAACGATCGTTCAGATACGAAGGGGCTAGACTTTGGAACCATCTACCCTCTGATATTAAGGAACGCGATACTGTCAAAATTTTTAACAGAGGATAAATATATGGCATGAGTGTCAGTGCTCACATCGTGTTTAATTGAATTTACATCATTGCAGTTAAAAGAGTGTAGGCAATGATTCTCTCAGCTCGCCTACTACAAACGTTTTTACCTCGCTTTACCATGTTTACATATTATGGATGTCTTTTTGAATGCGTCACAGTTTTTTGCTAGTGTCATTGTATACATTGCTTTGCTACCTTATCTTATTTACCTGCTGTTATTTTAATTCTATAGTCGGCATAAGTAGCCTTTGGCTAATGTTCATTGTACCAATCCCGAATGTAAATAAATTATTTATGTCTATGTCGATGTCTACGTCCATTACACACACTGACACCACCAGAAACCGAACCACCCCCGCACCCTTTTTCTTTTATATATTTCAAATAGAAACACTCCGCCCTGTTTCCCAATTGTGTTGGAACAAAATATGTTTTAACCAAATAGAAATACAACCGAAAAACCTGTCCGATTTTATATTCCTATCATTTATTCCGCGTATCCCTTCTTTTGGGTTAAACCTACATGCATTCACATGGTGGTTTTTCGAAATACATGAAGTCATTTTGAATTGACATATACTCAGATATACTGCAGGATGAAAATTGTTATATTTGTAATTACCGCTTTGTGGTATCTTTGGGCGCCCTCAATTGTCTTGAAACCCCATCTTCATTTCTATGCGTTTTGCAGTGTCCGATTCCCTCTCTGGTAATCTAAGCTGTAGTGTAACTCGGTCACATTAAGACAGGTGGCCCATTCATAGCAGATTTGGAAATCCTTAATTGATGTCATCCTAACATAGTCTAATCATGTATTTATTGTGCCCTCAATAATCATATTTATTTCTTTTTTTTTACACTGGACACTGAAGAGCCTGATGTTTGTCAAATAAAGCGTGTCTGAAATTGAATTTTGCGAAAAGCATGCATCTAGGTCTACATGTAGGCTTATCTGTTTGGAGTAGCTCAGCAGATAGAACAAATCAGTAAGTAGAACTGAATTTGAGTTGAATTTCTTTGGTTAGATATTGCATCTGACGATCGAAGGATACCAAACCCGTATTTCCGTTCCAATGTCAATGGCATAGGCTGCTGCCAAGATTTATATACAACTTTGCACATAGCCTACATGTATTTTAAATACGTGGTGATGTAATCAGGTAGAATTATTTCCACGTGGTGTTAATTCATGTAAACCTGATAATGAAGCTAACCCGATGACATTTTGTGCTATAGGCCTATTTGGCTAAACATTTGGTTGTCTGATATAATTAATTGCAGATACAAATGTATCGCTCTTTCCACAAAAAGGGGAAAAATATCTTTCGTATTTGGAGCTGTCCATAGCGACTTCACAACCAAAATGGATACACAAAATCAGTTTATTTATGCGACAATGAATTGCCGATTGTTGGCATTGTGTTACTTCGTATTGAACTATGATCAGAGAGAGAGAGAGAGAGAGAGAGAGAGAGAGAGAGAGAGAGAGAGAGAGAGAGAGAGAGAGAGAGAGAGAGAGATGCGTTCGTAACGTTCAGTCAGTCAAGCATTCGTGCGGATATACGGGGAGGCGGGAGGGGAGAGTAAGCAGCTAGCGGGCAGAGAGGGTGACCCTAAAACATCTGTACGTGCAATGTCCCACATAGGACTGTACCCTATATGCAGCAAAATATTGTGTTTTCATCTGTGCAGTCAATCATTCGTGTGAACAAGATAGAGGGTGGTGGGTCTAGAGCCACAAAATCGTCAGACGGAGCTCCTAAAATGTAGTCAATCATTCCTGCTAACAAGATGGGGGAGGTAGGCCTACGTGAGCCTAGAACCACTACGTCGTCAAACGGAGCTCCTACATTGCGGTCAATCATTCCCGCTAACAAGATGGGGGAGGGTGGGCCTTAAGCCACTGCATCGTCAGGCGGAGCTCCTTGGCCTACACTGTCGGAGCTCGCACGGGGTAGTGGTTCTTTCTTTGGCAGTTAAGCTGGTCTTATCGTGTGGTCTTCGTCAGTTCAACTTGTTTTAATTGTTTTTGCCAACAAAATTTTACTTCCCTGGTTTATGTTACTTTCTGAGGTTTAAGAAGAGTCACAGTATTCGTTAAATGCCCCTCTATCAAATCAGGACTAGTTGAACTCTTTTGAGATTGGTCTTTTCGTCTATTCTCGTCCACAAAGAGTATAGCAGTGGCACTTAAGGTATAGACGAAGACCACACGATAAGACCAGCTTAACCGCCAAAGTGACCGGTATCCAAACATTTTCTATCCGTTCACACAATAAGATGTTTGTGGAAATAATGTGATAAATGTTAAAGTCAACTCCTAGTGACATTTGTTTACAGAAAATCTGCCAAGTGTGTTTGTCTGTGGGCGCGTCCACGATCAATTCCTTGTCCACATTTGTTGAGCACTACAAATGCGACTTCCATTAAAATAAGAAATACATTTAAGCACCATTATTCTACAGCAATTGCCTTGATGGATTACGAAAAAGAATAGAATGTACACTTCCATGATTGAGCACTTACGATCCTATTTAGTTCTTTATCAACCATGCATGTACAGGCTAGTATAATCAAACGCCTATTCTAAAAGGAACTTAAATCAACATTCACCACTGCGTCAATGAAAACAATCCTCATGTTTTTATCGCATAGGATGGGTACTGAAACTTGTATTTCCGTGGATAAATTTAAAGAGTATTTTTGTGGTGTTACTTGACGTCTGTTCTTCAACTTCTTACCCTAATAAATTTGCTGACTATATTAAATTAAAATGCAATCAGAGATTGCTAGATCTATGCCCCTCCCCCGGCTCTGTGACCTTGGGATTTGGGTCAAGGTGATCCATCTTCGAACTTGTCTCAGACCTTATGTAAGATCTAAACTATGTGCGATAAGGTCTATGTGAAAAGTCAATTCACAAAAATGGCTCTGTAAAATAGGTCAAGGTCACACATCTTCGAACTTATCAGAGACCCTATTCAGGACTATAAGCATGTGCAATATGAAAGCCATATGCAAAATCTTTTTCAGTTCTCGTGTGAAAACCAAATTCACTAAAATGGTTCTGTGACCTTGGGATTTAGGTCAAAGTCATCCATCTTCAAAAACTCGTCCGAGACCTTATGCAGCTTTCAGCCTTCCCTGTTCCGCGATTCTTACCCTTGCAGCATGGGATCGCCATATATTTCTGTCGATGCATTTTACCATATATCGCGCCAGTGTAGAGTCAATCCCTCAGGTAGTCTTAATGGTGGAAATTTAACTTTATTTAAAGCGGCTTATGGACGTGTCGGGGGTGGGATCAACGGCGGGCCGGTGCAGCTTTCAGCCTTCCCTCTTCCGCGATTCTTACCCTTGATGCGTGGTATAGCCAATTTTCTTTCGATGCATTTTACCATGTGTCCTGCCACCGTAGAGTCTGTAACTTTGCACTTGTGAGGCCTGGTTGATTTGCCGTTATAATACATTGCCCTGTAACTTGTTTTTCTACCTTCATTGGTACCATTTCTTTTTTTTTTTTTTTTTTTTTTTGCAAGACGGGTTTATAATTATACAGGCTTTATCTGTTCCCCAATCGCCCTCTGAAATATATGCCCGATATGTGGTCTATTGTTCATAACGTGCAATATACGAAGTCTTTTCACATAGAGATAAACCCGAAACTTGTCCCTCCATGTTTATAAATTGTGTTAACTTGGTCTACTCGTAATGTATTTTCACAACGGTTGGAGAGCATGGTCTTATTTTATAACATCGATCCCTGACAGCTACGTACCAGCTCAAAGATGCGGGTTTAATCATACCCCTGCGCGTCTTTTAAGCTTTTCATATCCTAGTGCTTATTTCGTCTTTAAAACACAAAATTAACATGTCCCCTCGGTCTTGTGAACGAGGTGATACTGACTGCTGAACATCCACCTCCCCCCCCCCCCCCCGATTCGCTGTTGCTTTCTTTTGGGGGCGTTCGTCCGACGAGAGCACATCCAACAGCGATCTAGGGATATCTTGTGGAAGCAAAGGCAATAAGGCTATTTTGTTTGTTTTTGTTTGTATGTGTGTTTGTTTGTTTGTTTGTTTGTTTGTTTGTTTGTTTGTTTGTTTGTTTGTTTGTTTGAAATGTTGCAAGTTTCAATTCTGGCGTGGTCCACCACCAGTTTCTTTTGATTAACATGAAGTGCTTTTGAAGGGTACATCGGGGATAGCCTGGTGCACCGGTGATATGTCCCAAATATGCGTTGTCAAACGAATTTGTGGTTATTCAGCGCAGTTCTCCCCCCCCCCCCCCCCTAATAATTTTTTTATAATCTATGCGGAGAGTGGAAAGTTTACAGGGCAAATGGTCATGATTGTGGGTCGCCGACAGCACACATAAACGTGTGTGTGTGTGTGTGTGTGTGTGTGTGTGTGTGTGTGTGTGTGTGTGTGTGTGTGTGTGTGTGTCTGTGTGTGTGTGTGTTCCACAAAGACACGGAGCTTGGTTTTCTTCAAAAGAAGACAAAATTTATATTGTTTCAATGAATCGAAAATGTTTGAAGAAGCTGGGCCCCTTCAACAGAGTCCTGCTCGTCAGCAACAAGTGGTGCGGGGCAAAGAGCAAGCATCATGCTGCCCCTGAAGATTCATCACAGATCGGCGATCTGAGCCAGTTACAGTTGGAATGGGCGGGGTGTTCGGGTGCAAAGAAGGTGCTGGTCGCCTGTCCACGCTTCGGTGGCTTGGTTGTTTGAAATAAACAAGTTACGTAATATGGGATTCCCAGACGTCCCATGTGTCTCACAAGTAACAGGAAGGGTCAAGCTCTAAGGTGTGTGTTCGCCCCAATACACAACTGAATACACAAACATTTGGAAGGCCAGAGCTGTGTGTTCCCATTAGTTTGTATGTTAAAGCAACTTTGAATAAACTAGTCACTCATGCAGCTGTTGCTATGTGATTTTTGTGAGGTATTAAGTTATGCATCTAGATATACTGTCTGAAATTTGGTGTTTCTATCTGCAGCAGTTTTCAGGTTATTAAGTTGCAAATTACAATGTAAAGTAATGGGAAAACACAACCCTAGCCATCCACTGACTGTAGTGCTTTCTTCAGGCAGTTCTTGAACCTTCTGTTCTTGCCCTTGCCTATTGGCATGGTCCTTTAAGAATTACCTATTTTTGCAAGATTACCCCAAATTAATTACAAATAAACTCAGGAAAAATAAAGCACAATGGCTGTATAAACAGCCAATGCTGACCTTGATACGATAGCCTCAAAATAAGTCTCACCCTAAACTGACCTGGGCTGAGCTCCAGCTACAGTTTAAGCTGAGTTGGGTTGAGCTATTCAGGTACAGCTTAAACTGAGCTGGGCTGAGCTTCAGTTTGAGCTGAGATAAGCAGAGCTGACCTAAGTTAATTTTGATCTGGTAATATGTTGGTATATGTGTGACCCAGAGTCGTTGTACAATGCAATTTCAAAGTCCCTGGCCAAGAAATTTTAGTGAAAACTTTTAAAGCTCACCCGCCCCCCCCCCCCAAAAAAAATAGAAAAAAATCAAAGATTATACAGCTTGACCTTTTGTGTGCCTGATGCACCACCCCTACCCCCAACACCGTACCTATCAAACTTGAAGTAGAGCTACTCCCACAGTTTTGGAGAAAACTACACATACATGCAGAAGATCCGTTCAATGATCTTCAAGAAGAAATCGAAAATGTTCAACGACAGCTTAAGCTGGGCTCAGCTGACTGATCAGTCAGCTACGCTTAACATCACTGATATGTGACCCATTGAATAGTTTTCACAAAGGCCGACTCAAAATACATTCTGGACCAGTTTGAATCGGGTCTTTTCGACGACATTAGACAAAACTACATACAAATGTATTCACACCAGTATCCCTAAAAACCATAAGAGGCGCATCCTTATTAATTATTATTAGAGAGAGAGAGAGAGAGAGAGAGAGAGAGAGAGAGAGAGAGAGAGAGAGAGAGAGAGAGAGAGAGAGAGAGAGAGAGAGAGAGAGAGAGAGAGAGAGAGAGAGAGACTTAAAATCAGGAAACAATTTCAGCATCTGTTGAACAAACTGTGCAAGCATCAGGCCATGTACCTTCTATCTAGTTTGAAGAGCTTTTAAAAATGGAACAGATGAAAGTCTTAAATTAAGGTTTGCTGCAAATTTAAAGACATTGGCCCATTAGTTCTACAGGTTTTACAAGATTATTGAAAATTTTCTCCAAAAATGAACACAAAAACAAGATTATTGAAATTTTTCTCCAAAAATGAACACAAAAATAACAAGAAAAGATTTGTTTGACAGTCAATCTCTTTGTGTGCCTTCAACATTTAAACATTTCAAGTGCCTTTAATTAGCATAAATAAATATTCTACAACATTTGTTCGTGGTTTAATGGATGTACCAACAGCACAAACCTATAAATTGAACATGAAATGGCATCTCTACCTATAATACCTTTGAAGATATTTAACATTCAAACTTTTTAAGTGCCCCCAATTAGCATAACTTAAATTGCTACTTCTGTTTGTGGTTCACTGGATATACCTACAGCACACACCTATAAATTGAAGTGGAAATGACACCTCTACCTACAATAGTTTTGAAGTTATTCAAGATTTAAATCTTCAAATGGCCCTAATTTGTATAATTTTCAAAATGTTCACTCCTCGTAATAAAAAGGCAAGTGCCCATATATGTAGGTACAATCATGTCAAGTTTGGAGTTTGAAGGTTTAAAAGAGTCCAAATGAAATGTCGCACAAGTTACTAGTAAGGAAAGAAAGAAAGAAAGAAAGAAAGAAAGAAAGAAAGAAAGAAAGAAAGGAAGAAAGAAAGAAAGAAAGGAGAATGTCTGTGTTGGCACACAGACATGATAAAAGTACAAAATCACTGGAACCATGACTTATTGTACCAACTTGGTAGACACCCATCCAATGTACTTCCCCACTAAGATAATCCAACCCACAGTTTTTGCCAATTGGTCGAAAATTTTATTTTGGAGGAACAGACGGTTGGATGGACGACAACACATCCTGTCAGCTCCACTGACTAAAAAGTCAGCCGAGCTAAAAAGTGCTTTCTGCGTCAAAAGCTTTCAAGTTTCTCTTGATAAGGCAAGATAATCACCTTCTTAACCTTTTCCGAAACTGTGAATGAAGGAGAGTGAGAGACACAGTGCAGACATTGTTGTCGCTCGGCGATGGTTGTATTAATCTTGTTAACTGAATAAACTTAGTGACATTCTGGGAAAAACAATTTTTGGAGGATGCCTGTCTTCCACCGGCAGATATTGATCAGGAAATACACCCACTGCCTTTGGGACCCTTACCAATACACTTGGGTCACTATCATAGAGGCAATCTAAATTAATGTACAGTCTTAACCTTGAAATAAAACTTACCCTATTAAGCAGACAGTGGATTATGTTACCAATAGGTGTACCCCCATTTTTTCCTCAAAACAAATTTATCGAAAATGATTTAAATGTTGTCTGATTGAACGCGAGAAAAGAGACCGTTTAGAAACTACTGCTTGGGCTTATCTAAATTAAAACTACTTGATGTAGCATTTTGTTTGTGCCCATTGAGTTAACAAAGACGTCTGAGACCATCCCAGACCAGTGGATTACGCAATTTTGTACTATGTACTATTTATCACTTTTGGTTATTAACTATTATTTTCATCATAGTTCAGTACACACTATATCCGCAATTATCAACACAAACTCTGTCAGCATTGGAATTTTAATTGCACGCACATATAGTATTATGAAGTGGCAGCATTCAAATTTGATGTAAATGTTGCCATAAATAAGAATAAATGACTTTTTTACAATTTTTGCCTGGCGCCACTCGAATGATATGGACAGTTACCGATCACCGGAGTCCGAAATTTAAATAACCGGGTTTTTTTTTTTTACAACAAAGACTCCTTTGGTTTTATTTTATGTAATGTTATTTAGCATAGCTACTGAGTTACTTTTCAAGACTTTCCTTTAAAAAATATTAAACAATAATATATACATACAGACAGACATACATACATACATACATACATACATACATACATACATACATACATACATACATACAATGGGGAAGTGAATTTTAAACGCTGTAACCACAGGATAGAAAATTGAGAACTTACGCTAGCTTTAAAGAAAATCTTGCATTTGAAAAATATGAAAAACACAAACGTACGAAACAGCTTTAAATGACTGAGAATCAGTGTCCACAAACTCCCTACTGAAACACAAAAAACTGACAAACATATGATCGGATCAACGATTTTACAACATATGCCCGACTATTGGACATCAACTTCACTATATTTTGGCTTGCTGAAAATTTTCTACCTTGAGTAAAAAACTGATCGATTCGGCAATGGAAATAATCAAAAATTTTGAAGACCTAGACAAGAGAATTTTTATAAGGTGTTAAGATATTGAAATGATCATGTTTTAGAATCATTTTTAGCTGGTACCATAAAAATTGAAAGAAAGTCCGCTTCAGTGTTATCATAGAATAATTATGTCTGGGTGCGAACCCAGACATTCTGTTTTTCCAAGAATTATTTCTTTCTTTCTTCTTTATGACCAAATTTGTCAGCAGTTTTTCTCGGACACGATTATTCCGAAAACCACTAAACTTGCCATAGTGACTGACCTACTGGTGAAATTGTCCATATACTTTGGAATAGACATGACGTTTAAATTTACGCAAATTAGGGGCAATCAAAGTTTTAGAAGCTCTATATCTTCAAAAATATTATAGATAAACACAAAGTTCTAACTTACACATGTAGGTGTGAGGCATGTGGCAAATCCAACAGCATGCAAACAATAGGTGGGAAATTTTAATGCATGCTAAATTCACTGAATTTCCCCCAAAATACACATTACCCCCTTGCACTGCTTGTCACAAGCTGTATGGGCCTCCATGGTGCCACGCAACCACTTTGCATTCATAATACATTAGCTTAAACCAGCCTCATAGACATCTCCTTCCCATGCATGCTGGGTGTATGGTTTGGAAGATTTGGGGTTTTGCAGCAAATGAGCGGGGCTCACAACAACTGTGTAATGAGGTTCTCAATGAAATACAGAGAATCTCTTTCTATTCATGCAAGAACAGATCTGCTCCATGCTGCTATATGTACCAGGTAAACTATCGTACCCACTATTGCTGGACAGAGCTGTCAGTGCTCTGTGACTGAGACTGGTGTCCTAGCTAGTCGGTTTTTACCTGAGGCAATCATGAGGCACAAATTCTGGGCAGAAAAAGCCTGCTATGTGTACCCTCTATTAATAGACTACATGCAGTGCGGAGTTGGCTAGACCCATCAAAGTATGGTCTTCCAGTCCTCAATGACTGTTTTCACAACTTTGTGAATTTTGAAACAGTGTGTGGATTTGTGTCATCTCAGTGGACACTTTCATGTCTTTCTTTCTTCTAACCAGTGAGATGAAGCCTGTTCTTCATAGCTAAGCTCAAGACAAGGAATATTCAGACAGTAAGTGTTTGTCTCAGTTCGCAGGTACACGAACATGTAGTTTCCTGACAGCGTCTGTTAAAATTTGTTTATGTAATAAAGGAACAAAGACAGTATTGTATTGTATGTATAGACATCCCCTACTATAATATGTACATGTACATGTAATGTACATTTATATATGCATGTGTGAATATTGTACATATACATGCACATATACTCATGCATGCTGCCCAGCAGGGCTGACCCTCTCAGGAGTGGGCACTTTTCTCTGGTCCCAAGGGTGCCCACTGTAGAAAAGTTTTACTGTATAAGTAAACACTGGAGTTGTGTGTCTGAGTAATTACTTTTGATGTTACTCAAGTTTTAAATGTGAAATTTCATTGATTAGCACATTTTCAGGTGCTACAAGTATTGTATATATCCTTCATGTACATGTACACCACACTCATAACTGTACCAGTACCAGCTGGAATCACACCTCAGTCTATTACAGCTTGGACGATATTTAAGATTTTTGAAGTTGGAAATATGTTTACTCCTACCATGCATACCATTATGTGGGTTTGTGCTGTTTGCAAATCCAATGACGGGAAAACGTAAATGTATACATGTATATTAAATATCTTCAAATGCATTGTGCATCAAACTATTAATCTATCTTTTCTTTGTAAGTTTGTACTACTGGCACATTTGACGATATTAGAATGCTCACTGAATTGGGGACACATAAAAAGCTTAAATGTTGAATATCTTCAAAAGTACATGTATTACAGACAGAAGTGTCAATCCACTTCGATTCATTAGTTTATACTATATATGCATCTAATGATATTAAAATGAAAGTTGAAAAATGTAAATTACACCAATTGGGCACACTTGGAAAATTACAATTTTCAGAATCATATCTCCAGTATAGTTAAGATAAGATAAGAGAAGTTTATTACTGTCTACCACATGTAACTAATTGGGCCAAGATAAGAATAAAAGATATATGCAGTGCATCATACCAACGTTTGAATATATGAATATGAATATATATATATATATATATATATATATATATATATATATATATATATATATATATATATATATATATATATATATATATATATATATATATATTTAATCATGTCTGGGTGCAAACCCAGCCATTTTGGTTTTCCAAGAATTCTTTTTCTCTTTCTTTCTTCTTTAGACCAAAATTTGTCCGCAGTTTTTCTTGGACACTATTATTCCAAAAACCACTAAACTTGCCATGGTGACTGACTGCCTACCAGTGAAATTGTGCATTTCGTTTGGAATAGTCATGATGTTTAAATATATGCAAATTAAGGGCAATTAAAGATTTAAAAGCTCTATATCCTTAAAAAAAATAGAGATAGACCCAAAGTTTTAAATTACACATGTACGTTTGAGACAACTACTAACCCAATTGACAGTGAACAAAGGTGCCCGAATTTTAAATTATGTTAATCAGGGGCAACAATTTTAAAGTTTTGTATTTCCAAAACTATAATAAATACAGGTGCCATCCCAACTTCAATTTTGGTTTGTGACACAGCCGCATTCAATGCACCATTACCCAAAGTTCTAGCGTTTTAACTGATGCAAATTAGGTGAATACGCGAAATTTAATTCTTGAATATCTCCAAAACTAGTGTACATAGAGATGCGATTCCAATTTCAATTCATAGGTCTGTGACATAGCTGCATCCAATGAACCAAGAACCAAAGTTGTAGCATTTTAAGTTATGCACACTAGGTGAATACATAAAATTTAAATCTTGAAAGCTTCAAAAGTGTTCTCGTTTTGAAGGCACCCAGACAGATTTACTGTGAAACAAATATCCTTTTCTATTTTGTACTTTATATACCCCCTCTCTCTTTCTCAAATGATTCCATTCTATGATTATGTCAGGTCTGTGTATTTTGTACCTCGTGATATACTTTCCTCGTGTCGTACCTTCCTTGTTTTTTTTCGGCAAAATGCTTCAAATTTAGACGGACAGCGAAGAAGTTCACTCATTAAACAAGAAGTATAAAATGTATATATTATAAATCCAGGAAATGTTTGATGAAACAACTAGGTCGAGTCTCTGAATATGTTTTAATGGATTCACTTTCAGCAACCGGTCCCAGAACCTTAGTTTTACACTTTCTGTGCAGTACTTTCAAGTAATGGTGAATAGGCAACACGTACGTCCGAATGGGCAATTTTCTTGTCATTTTCAGATGCAACTGAAGTCTTCCACGGAAAGATATGGCTCGACTTTTTTTCAGACATGTTACATTCAAATAATAATTAAGCTCGGAATTTACGAAAGCTAGCTAAAATTTTGTTCATTATAGGACAGCTCTTTTGATTTTAGTATAAGCCGCTCATCTAAAAATACACAGGTTTATTGTCAACTATAATTTTCCTCAGAAAGACAGAGATTTGTACCGATCTTTCTTCCATATGAGGTTTATTCACACAGGAACTCAGAAATTAAATCCCGAACTTGAAAGCCCTTAGACCAGGAAGAGTAGAATTTTGTGCAGCACAAACACTGTTATTCTTCAAATACAGACCTGTAACTCAGGAACATATTACATCAATCTGCATACCCCCCCCAAAAAAAAAAAATGAATTGAAAGACCGAAATTGATAAGCTATCATTTAATGCCATTTTTCAAAATGTGTTTATTTACTTAAAATATCTCCTCACTGCCAGTTTAAAAGTATGATCTGATGTTACTGGTCGGCAGCGTTGGTACCTATTAGAAGGTGAATGGACATTGTCTTAACTTTCACATATACTTCCGTCAATAAAAAAAATATAACTATGATATCAAGTTTCATTTTGAGAGGGAACAAGTCACTAATAATTTTATTTTGAAAAAGAACATTTGGTCTAAAGGCTACTCTAACGGTCGCAGTTGTTGTGACCCTTAAAATATTTTGCTACTACGTTGTTTCAGGTGCTGGTTCGGCCCCTATTGTTAAAAAAAAAACCAAAACATTTTCAGTATGTTGATTCAAATATGAGCCGTCATGATGACTGAATTGCAAGCTGAGTTTGATGCAGCAGTTGCAAGTTGTAACAATAGCTGACTTGTTACCGTTACGGTAGTCACGCGACCGTCCCACCACCAACCGCGGAGTATTACGCTTGTGGATAGCTGGACATTTCACTAACATTCCCAGAGAGAGAAGAGACTGTACTTCATGTAATAACAATGTATTAAGGGATGAATTTCACTATGTTCTCGAATGTAAGACCATATATCAGTTGCGGCCAGAAGTAGGCCTATGTTAAATCTTATTTTCATACTCGACGAAATATTGTCAAATTTGAACAATTACTTAATATTCAATCTATTAACGAGCTGAGAAATTAATCGTGTTTATGAAAAGCATCATGGAAATCTTCAGAAGATAAATGATTAAACTAGTGCTAATAAATACCGCTTGAACATTTCCAGTCTCCATTGTGACTAGATATACTGTAAAGGTTCCTTATTATTCTGATATTTGGTTTATGTTTATCCAAATGTCACTATTGTCTTACCATACAATATTGTTATAATCAAAGTATTTATCTGTTTATATCTTCAGTTCGTACTTCTCATATGTCCAGGCAGGACGCTTGTGGGGAATGAAATCATTGTCATTGGTTCGCTCACCATCGTTGTAACAATGATTATACGCAGCTATAAATGCTTTGATGAACACTGCCTGACAATTTTGAAATATTGCCGGAAAAGGCATATCCTTGTTGGCCTGGTCTTTGCAGTGCTTTGAGTCAACGTGTACGGCTATTGTGGACCTGCAGGCTACCTAGGCTGCTGGCAAATTGTTGCCCTCGGCAACGTAACATATGCGCATGGGTCATATGCTCTAGTCAAACTTGAAATAAATTCATTACGATAAACTGTAAGCGTTTCAAACGGTACACCTCTATTAATTCTGGCGGGGGGGGGGGGGGATTGTTGCTTTTCACCAGATATGCACTTCTGGACAGGCGCATCGTGCTTCGTCTGAGTTACTGCTACTAGTGCTAGCAGATCTATGCTAGACGAACAGTTTATGATGTTACCAACGACAATCAATGATCTCGCCATGTGATCGACATAGTGTTAGCCATCAGGCTACGTGTGTTTTTGTTACTGAAACGTCCATGCAGGGTCACGGACATAGACCTTTATATTCCATAAAATAATTAATATTGCCACAGTTGACACGCTGCATACTCCGAGCTTCCAATCTGTGGCCAACGTACGTGGCTGTGCAAATTAGAAATCAGGAGATATTCGTTACAAAAAAAATAATTATGTTCTTTCTACTCTTACACGCCGTTGTGAAGAGCAAAGCCCGATCAGCTGTTTGCGTTGACATGAATTATAATGTTATACCGAGGAAATTTCCGACGTACAATTTATGAAAACCAACCTAATATTTACATGAGCAATATGCACATGGGATCACCCAGTAAGCGTAAGTGGCCCGTCACATCTCGTACTGTTAGCTTCCTGTAACCAACCAACACCGAGAGCTGTAAGAAACCTGGCATGATGTTAACCCAAGTTGACCTTCAGTACTATATTGTGCCGTTTATAGCTTGTGTTACACAATCTACAATTACAAAGCGCGTCCGAAAGAAAAATGATATAATTTTGAATTTATTTTAAAATTCCTTTGTCAGCTGCGAATGGGAATTTTAACACGCGCTTTCTGTTTCACACTGAGCTTCACACGCAACCAAATCGAGACCAATATTTCCAACAGCTGCATGGTTAACGTCAGAAAGCACGGAACCTGTGGGCCATCCATATCTAAATAATGCTAAAACGTGAAGGTATAAATAAACGCAGATACTCACCCATGCTTGCCCGTTGTTCGTCTCTTCAACCCACAATGTAGCAATAACGAATGTTCGACAGGCAACTAACAAGATATTTCCCCCATGCAGTCATTCAGTGGTCGACCGCATGGGTCAGTTTGGTGGACCAAGAATACACATTTCTGGGATTGAGCTCCACGCATGTGGCGGCGAGGTCCATTTGTTGTGAGGGGCCGTCTCAAAATTGACGAGAGAAATCAATACTAATGGAAAATGGCGGGCAGCGTCGATTTCTATCACATCAGGTTAGGAGCCAGTGGGACTTGAGCTTATGGGGAGATCAATATTTGTTTTCGCTGGGGTAGAGTGGTAAGGGTGGAAACTGATGGTCTGAATGTTTGGAAGAGAGGTATTAATCCCCCCCCCCCAAAAAAGCAAACATTAGTTTTTGTATTTTATGTTTTTACCCCCTCCCCCCCATAATTTGTGGCCAGTTTTTCTTTAAGCAAGAGGTGACAGGAGACGTCATTTGTATTAATTAAATTTCTGATGCAGTTTATTGATATTTTATACCCCCCTCCACACACGCACACACCATATAGAAGGAAGGGCCGGGTCTCACTACACAGGTACACCCTCTCCCCGTTCACTAAATTTCTTATGCAGTTTATTGTCATTTTATATCCCCCGCGATATCGGAACATAACACTGCAATATTTGATATATGCACTGGAAGTTTCGGTACTGATTTGGAACATATCTAGATAATTTAAGAAGATTCATGCAGGTGAGCTTGCAGATGGCAGGTAATCGCCAACGTCCAGTTTTGTGACCACTAACAACTCGTTGCAGTAAATAAAAATGATCACGCAAGTCCGCACGATGAGCTCGGCTGATTACAACAGAAATGCATTATTTATTTATTTATTTATTTATTTATTTATTTATTTATTTATTTATTTATTTATTTATTTATCTATTTATTTATTTATTTATCTATCTATCTATCTGTCTATCTATCTATCTGCCTATCGGTAGAGAAATTTATTATCCATCACATCTCAAAACGGTTGATGTTTCTCGATATGGGGATTTTTAAATTTTACAATAGGTTGATTCAAACGTGCTTGAAAATGTGGTTCACTTGCTTCAGAACCGCACAAGTCGGTTCATTTTGCAAGGAGCTTTTCGGGAACAAAAGTACATTTTGACACATTGTCTCTTTTCAATATTGTAATTTGCAGGATGTCAATGATGAAACTCAGACAAACCTCCCACAAGACAAGTGTCTGATACTTCCCCTTTCCCCTTGTGTGACATAAGTGAAACAATATTTGTGTCGTATTTTATAGGTTCAACCGTAGCGTACAGAATGTATGATTGCATCAGGCATCGTTTATGCGTTCAAGTGTTCGCCTGCTGACTGTACAGACCAAATGTGCGTTTGATCTCGTGCCAATATTTTTCAAGGGATAATTACTGCCACACCAAAGTATGTCGGGAAACTAATAAGCGTACAGAGCAGAATTATTCATAGTTATTTAAGCAATCAAAAATGTTATATTCATACCATACTAATATCAATTATCTATATTTGATTTTGTCTTCATAAATGAAATCACGTCCCGGCACTCCAATAACAAGAAGCAAGACTCGAAAGAAACAGCAAAAAATGAGAAACGAATAATTCTATGAATAGTGTAAGAGCATTTTGCAGTTTGAATAGTTTTTTTAAGCTTTTCGGATTTGGGACATTGTTGCAAGTCTCTATGTTTTTCGGGATATGCGATAGTAAGATAATCAAGTGCAGATACATTGTCGGGAAAACGTAAACAACAGGCGGAACATTTTTTTTTTTATATCACATTATGAGGGCGCCGTATGTTTTGATACTTAACTTTCTTGATCTGCTTGTGTTAATAACATCCCTAAGTATCTTCATAACATTTTACCAATGATTTGCATATGATTATAATTTGTATATATTGCATCTTTTCGTGAAATTATCCCGTTGCCTCTAACGTATGACTTATTTATGGTCGTTCTGTCTAGAAAGCATGTATTTGCAAAATGCTGCATTTAGGTAACAAACAAACCTTTCGTAAAAATGAGTTTTAATCACATTACTGTAGGTTTATGCGGAAGTATGCTAAATGATTCTACCTAAAAAGAATAATGCTTATCAAATATAACCGGATACAAACTTCTGAGGATATAGATTAATATATTAAATATATCATTTCTTAATATTCTAATAATACAAACGTATGAGGCAGTGACACAAAGACTCTGATTAATAAGTAAGAAATGGCTACGTTTGATATATATATCAAACGTAGCCATTTCTACATACATCACATGTCAGTGTCTTCTCAAACACACCCCTTGATAATAATAGGCCTGTACATTTTGAATATATGTAATCTTGTCATGACTATTCTTGGCATATGCAAACACAAATGTATTGCAGGAGAACATGAAATTGAAAAATAAATACATAAAAACATAGTGTGTGCATCCATATATATATATATGTATATATATATATATGTGTGTGTGTGTGTGTGTACGTATGTATATATATACGTATATATATATATATATATATATGTATGCGTGTGTGTGCGTGTGTTCACTTTATATTTTTTCTGTGCACAAAGTAATCGAATAATATATGTGCATGTATATGTGACACATTGGCTATACAAGAAGAACGGAAACAAACGTTATAATTTCATGTAAGCGTAAGCAGTGAAACTTCTGAAAATGTCCTGGCATAAACGCCAACGGACCAGAAAGCAAAATTTTTTTTAAATGCTCAAATTAGCCCCCCCCCCCCCCAAAAAAAATCGCCTCAAAGGCGCCATGTTCCCATGCAAAGTTGTCTCTTCAGGCTTGCAGTCGAGGCAGTATATTACACACTATTGTTATGACGGTACAGCTGAAGAGCAGGACACTAATCAGGCCAAGATCTGATAATTAGAAGTCCCCCCCCCCCCAAAAAAAAAGCTTTCCATGCTGGGAATGTGATTAGTGATGCATAAATATATAGCATTTTTTGAAACACTTTGGTCCCCGTCTAAGAGAACTTTATGATAAAAAAAAAATTCATTGCCCAACTTTCCATTTTTTGCCTGCTATTAGCGGACAAAGTTCGGTATTATCTTGATTGTACCTGTTTGGAGTGAAAAAGAACACAGGGGTCGGTCTGTTTAGCATGCAAACAACTGCATGTTGCACCATTCTGTACAGCTAATTACGTATGAATCTGGGACACTGAGGCACTTGTCCCTGATGTATGTGATGATCTATTGGCCCAAAACTTGTTAAAACTGATATGCAACAAACAAACAAAAGAAAAAACCGACAAACAAACAAAACAAAAAAAACAAAAAAAAACAAAACAAAACAAAACAAAACAAAACAAAACAAAAACAAAAACAAAAAAACAAAAAAAAACAGAGGACATTCGTTGAAGTCGCGGGAAAAATAAAAAAACGAGAGATATTTGTTTAATGGAAATGTCATAACAATAACCTAACCTCCAAGTTCACATTGAGCCCACATCTTTCTCACGTCTAATTTAGTTGGTTGATGAGAGGAAATGGTTGGAATCTCCTTCTTCATAATCACAATTTCTCAAGTTGGAGAACAAGAAACAAAATCAAGCAGTCGATTAATATTGAGAAGACCATCAATCAGATCAAATTAAGAGAAATGTACAGCTGGAGGAAGTTTTAGCATGTTTTTCACCAAAGGCTTTCAATTGATGAAAAATGCAAAGATGCAGTCGGTTGCATTTGGGTGATTGACCTTTTTGTGGCTGTCTCAATGCGGAACATACATAATTTGCTACGCCACCAACAACTGATATTGGTTCACCGTGCATCACGCACACGAAGGGGGCGGACCGACGTGCCTATCGAATGGCGCATACTTCCATACTTAATTAGAAACTGCGAATGCGAATGCGAAGAAGAAGAAGAAGAAGAAGAAGAAGAAGAAGAAGAAGAAGAAGAAGAAGAAGAAGAAGAAGAAGAAGAAGAAGAAGAAGAAGAAGAAGAAGAAGAAGAAGAAGAAGAAGAAGAAGAAGAAGAAGAAGAAGAAGAAGAAGAAGAAGAAGAAGAAGAAGAAGAAGAAGAAGAAGAAGATGGATGTGTACAATAATTTTAAGAACTAATAAATCAAATTACGGACACTCAGCTTTTAGAACGTACCACAAAACAAACACAACCGTGAAGGTCTTCGCCGTCGCTGAGGCATATCTTATTTTCCTTATATTTCTGCCCCCTTTTGACCTGTAGCCTCCTAATTTGTATGTTATTCCCATATAATGATATATAACCTTGAGATAAAAGGTCAAGGTGAAACCCCTGTTGAATGTTTCTGCTGATTCAGCAGTTTTCGCATATTTGCTTATACCTTCTTAATGGTACATAGTCGGTAGGCCCAAAATTACTATTAAACTTAAACAGTACCTGTGGGCTTCCAGTTTGTATGGTTTATTTAAAAGATGAGTGATCTTGAAAGGTAAAACTACATGCATTCCTGTTGATTGCTATGCAAATCAATTGGGATTGCAATGTAATTCAGATTTTTCACTTCTTCAAAACCGTAAGCCAGATTCACTTGAAACTTTTGGTACAGATACTCCATAGATTTTGAGTTTTTTTTCATATGATTGTGAATGACCTTCAGGTCATAGGTCAAGGTCACAATGCCTTGCAAAATAAAATGGTTTCCCTGCCACATCTTCAAATGGCTGTGATTGAAGTCCATCAAACTTTGTCATTATTTACCCGGGTGAGACTTCCCTTAAAATTGCCAAGACGTGATCTTGAGGTCAAAGGTCAAGGTCAAACTTTCTGTAGAAGAATGGTGGCCCTCTTAGAGGGATGGCCTCCGGTGAGAGGCGCTTACTTCGTGGGATGTATATTTTTCTCACGAAAACCTCGCTTCTAGTTAACATAAGCGTACACACAAATCCGTCGCTCAAACCATGTGCAGGGATGCCAACATTTAAATTGTCATTTCAGGGACAAATAGTCAAGACCATCAGGGACACAAAATAATTAACAAAGAATATGGCATCAAATACTCAATTTGATAAGGGACACACACCGTTTGACTGGTCTAATTTTCAGCTAATTTCATGGATTATCCATGATGATGAGAGACAGTTGGCGTCCCTGTGCATGGAATGATCTCTGCTAAAACGCTTTAACCTTGGATTCCAAGTCACTGGCTGTCGCTGAAAAAAATTCCTGTTGACATTTTGATGAATCTAAATTTTACCATATGACATTCAACGTGTTAATTTTGAAGTCATGTCATGTAAAGCTTATGATAATGAAGAGTCTTCAGCCAGTTTAGTAATTTTGTACTGTCGAAAGTTACCGTCCAGTTTCTGTCTAAATTTAGGTGAAATGTACCTTGACTTGGGCTTGACTTTGTTGACCGCCTAGGTTGCTTTTGGTGTGTGTGTGTGTGTGTGTGTGTGTGTGTGTGTGTGTGTGTGTGTGTGTGTGTGTGTGAAAATGCACGATCGTCTTTTTAATTTGTTAAATAACATTATAATCAGAAACAGTACTATAGGGTCATTGAAGGGATACTCGTGTAAATGCATATGATGATGATGATGATGATGATGATGATGATGATGATGATGATGATGATGATGATGATGATAATAATAATAATAATAATAATAATAATAATAATAATAATAATAATAATAATAATGATAAAAGGCCCGACCTGCAATTGATCTCTGGCTGAAGGCCTAGCCAAGGTAGCAATCAGAATAGGAGGCGCTACATTGAGTTTGGCAAGGTAAGAGGTTTTGAAATGTGTTAGCGGACTTGTGGAACCACACCTCTGAATAGGTTTCTGCTGGGTATCCCCAGTTTGATGGCGACAGATTTATGCATGGACCAGTTAACACATATGAAACTTCATAATTGCCGTAAAACTCAAAACCCCAGCTTTCACGCAGCCAGACGATTCTGGACGGGATTTTGCATTGACGTACGTATACTGAGCGGCTTGAAATTGAACATGCAGATCAAATGCGATGTGTTCGATTTTATAATTCACATGAATAGTATCTGACGATGTTTCATGGAAGTACACAGCTGCACGCTAGAATTTGTTAGCCTCGCAAGATTTTATTCCAAAGCAACTCATTAATTTTTAAAAATGAAAAAAAAAAAAAGAGAAAATAACTGAAATCGTTGGAATGAAAGCTTGATGGTTAAACTAAGCAGACTAAGAAAATATACCAGAATGGTTATTGCTTACAAAAAAGTTAATGTGGTGAGTGTTGTGGAAAATTATGTACATCATGAGGAAAATGGGTGACGATGGGGGTAATATGGGCAAATGGATTGCGCATTATTACTGTAAATCTGTGAGCAGTGTGTAGTCAGGCATACAGTTTAGATGTGGAAGGGGGGGGAGGGTAATTTCGGATATAAACACTAAAGACCATTTTACGTAACATACGGGTCGCCATACGTATCACGCGGTGGAACCAAATTGGTTCATCTTGCTCAAATATTGTGAACAAGCATAGTGCTTTTTTCATATCTCGTATAAACAGTCAACAGTTCGTGTAATTAAAATTTGACTCCTGGGAACAGTGACGGCCTGCCATTTGCTGCAGCGTACAATGAGCAGGGGCGGCCATTTTCTCCATTTGCCACACAAGAATATAATAAGCACAACGACCCTAATGCGATCAGGTATATTTACAACACAGAAAATCTAAAGTGTACAGATCTGTAACTCACACAAAACCCATTATGTGCCCACAACTTTGAAAATACTCTTGCTGGTAAATATAATTCCCATTTTTACAATTTGAATACCAATTAAGCTTGACGATTTTTTTTTCACCGCCAAGCGACGGTAAGGGGGTTAAATAGTGAGAATGGCGATTAACTTTATTTCTGACTACCCTATTCGAAAGAAGGCAAGGCTAATTGTACCACATATTTGACAATATTTGAATTTTAAATGATGCCAAGCTGGCCATGCAGCATACAAAACAGGAGCTCATGCTGAAAACTGTCGCAAATAAGCTTAAGTTACATAATTCCATGATGGCGGATACAGGCAATAAGCCTGGGCGGTAGATTGACAAATTTGGGTGATTTACCAGAAGAACAAAAAGGGCGGTAGATTGACAAATTTAGGCGATTTATATTACTAGAAGCACAGGAGGTCTCCCACCAAATCGTGTGACTTGGCAGATCTGCCTTAGCAGAACAATATTTCGCACAGATCTAATTATAATTTTATGTCACTGTTTGCTGTTGATGTTAAGCTGCAATGTTATTTATCATTGGCAATACGCCTGCACTTGGCAATCTTAGCGCGTAAAATAGCGTTTTCATTCTTTCCGTTTATACGTGTAAGTTAATTTTATAACTATAAGCAATAAATTTGTGGCTGTCGATAACAGACCGGTACGCTGGTAGCCGAATAGACAATATCGCAACTTTTGCCCTATCATTCATTACATGAACGTGTGATAATTCCTTACGTAAGACCTGCGATGGCTCTCAGAGCCGCCAAGAGATGGCAGCACGCACTGACGATGAGGCCCGAGCGCTTGTCATTATGGCCCTTTGTCAAGCACAGAAGGTCTGGTTCAAATACATGTACAAACGTGATTTTTGTTTTTCGTTGCGTTTGCGTTTGTTTTGTGGTACGTTATAAAAGCTGAGTGTCCGTAATCCGAATAAAACTTTGATTTAGTAGTTCTTAAAATTATTGTACACATCCATCTTCTTCTTCTTCTTCTTCTTCTTCTTCTTCTTCTTCCTCTTCCTCTTCTTCTTCTTCTTCTTCTTCTTCTTCCTCTTCTTCTTCTTCCTTGCATGCTGAAGTTTGCAGGCAAAAATCTGACCGCATGTACATCAAATCTGGCAAAGCGGGTTAAATTTATATGGGATCCAATAAAATCAGAAGAGTTTTTGGGTAAGTTAGCTGACTGTACATCAGCTGATATGTTTGAGGAGCTCAACAAAGCAATAGAGTCTGAAAATCCTGATTCATTTGTTGAATCGCTGCAAAAGATTTTTGATTATGCAGCAGAGAATATGCAGAGCTCTGGTCCAATACAACAACAGGAGAGATAGAAAAATGCATATGAAGTGGTGGGATGATGAGTGTGAAAATGCCAAGTTGAAGAAAAACAGGTTATTAAACAAGTTTAGAATATCTAGAGACGAGATGGATCTACAAAGTTATTTAGCAGCTAAGAGAGATTTTAAGAATTTGTGTCAGATGAAAGAAAAAGGTTTACAGAATAGTATCAAAGAAAAAATAGAGCAAACGTTCCAGAAATCGGATACAGCTGGGTTATGGAGATGCTTCAAAGAGTTATCAAAGGGGAAAGGATCATTTTCAAGCATTACACCAGAGAGTTGGTTTGAATATTTTTCTTCACTTTTAAATCAAAAGCCAGAGGTCGATGAGACACATGAAGAGAATGTAACTCAGTTTTTAACTATGCATGATAGAGAATGTGAGTTATGCTCAGGTAACCTACCACAGTATTTAAACAGCGATATTTCAGAACAAGAAGTCATGGATGCCATATCTGACCTGCCTAAGAATAAGTCACCTTGAGTCGATGGGATCATAAGTGAATTATTAAAACATGCCAAATCAGTGTTAACCCCTTATGCAACCAAACTACTCAATGTTATATTGACCTCTGGTAATTACCCAGAAAAGTGGGGCAGAGCTATTCTGATACCGTTGTTTAAAAAGGGTTCTCCAAACATTCATGGCAATTATAGAGGAATATCTCTGTTGTCTATTCTCAGTAAAGTGTTTTCATCTATTTTAAATGAAAGGCTTACAAGGTGGGCGGAGGAGGAAAATAAAAGACAAGAAATTCAAGCAGGATACCAAAAAGGACAGTCAACAGTTGATCATATTTTCACATTGTATGCGACTGCTCAAAAGTACTTATCAAGACCCAGGGGTCGATATCATTGTCTTTTTATTGATTTTTCCAAGGCATTTGATTCAGTTTCCCATTGCTTACTGTGGTTCAGACTTATAAATGAAGGGGTTTACGAAAGGATACTAACAGTGTTACAATCAATGTATGGTAAACTCTCATCATGTGTGCAAACATCTGAAGGATGAACAGATTTCTTCACCTGCTCTGTTGGAACCCGTCAAGGTTGCATATTGAGCCCTTTTTTGTTTATAATTTATTTAAATGAGCTTATAAAAGAGGTGGAAAATGTGGATGTCAGGGTATTTTTATTGATGAGACATTTCCAAACCTTTGCTTACTTTTATATGCAGACAATATTGTTGAATGTGCAGACACTGTGGGTCGCTTGCAAAAGCTCATTGATACAGTGAAACTGTAATAAGATAAATGGGGTCTCAAAGTTAACTTGGATAAAACAAATATTATGGTTTTTAGAAATGGAGGTATAATAAAAAGAAATGAACGGTGGTATTATGGTGAGCAAAAATTAGAAGTAACCCCACATTATAAGTACCTATGTATCTTGTTTTCCTCCCGTCTAATTTGGACACCTGCATTGCGCACATTAGCCTCTCAAGCCCAGAAAGCTGTTATTCTTATCAAGCAGGTATCAGGCAAATGTGGGGGGATATCCAGTGGTTTAGCTTTTGAAATTTTTTATAAGATGGTTGTCCCTATACTAACTTATGGAGCTGAAGTCTGGGGCTTTAAGTATGCTAAACATATAGAAGTAGTACAGTTCAATTTTTGTAAATATGTTTTAGGTATATCTTCACACTCAAGTAATGCAGCAGCACTGGGTGATTGTGGAAGACAACCTTTATGTGTATTCTATTACAAAAAGTGCATCAAATATTGGCTGAAGCTACTTAGGATGGCTAAGACAAGGTTACCTAAGGCTTGTTATCAAATGTTGAAACAATTTGATGAAAATGGGAGAGTTACATGGGCAACTCACGTAAGAAACCTGTTAGATCGTTATGGTTTCAGTGTGGTATGGCTGTGTCAGGAAGTTGGTTCTGAAGACTGTTTTATTAGAAATTTTATTCAGAGAGTTAAAGATTGTAATTTTCAGGACTGGTATAATAATATTAATGAAAGTGAAAAACTGCGAACATATCGTCAGTTTAAATCTTTACTGGACCCTGAAAAATATTTGTCATGTATATCTGTAAGGAAATATGCCATTGCATGAACAAAACTGAGAGTATCAGACCACAGACTTAGGATTGAAGTCGGTAGGCATGTAGGATTAGATGTAAACGATAGAGTATATCAATTTTGTAATATGCAGTGTATAGAGGATGAGTATCATTTTGTAATGATATGTTCCTGTTTTACAGACTTGAGAAATCAGTATCTACCAAGGTATATATCATGTATCCTAATGGAGAAAAATTTAGATCTCTCATGACTTCTCAAAATCCTTCAGTCATATGTCAGACAGCAACATCTGTTTTCCAGGCATTTAGAAAGAGAGATCGCATATTGAAATCCGTTAACGATTGAACATGTACAATTTGGTTTATATGGATTAATATATATTTTTTGTCACTCCAAATGAAAATGTCTGTAATACACTATGTACCATGGGCCTGAGGCCTTATAGCACCGAATAAACTTACCTACATACTTACTTACTTACTTCTTCTTCTTCTTCTTCTTCTTCTTCTTCTTCTTCTTCTTCTTCTTCTTCTTCTTCTTCTTCTTCTTCTTCTTCTTCTTCTTCTTCTTCTCCTCCTCCTCCTCCTCCTCCTCCTCCTCCTCCTCCTCCTCCTCCTCCTCCTCCTCCTCCTCCTCCTCCTCCTCAGTTTGGCATTTAGCCACCAGCATGGTCTATACTCCCACCCAGCCGAATACATCTGGACAACGTTTTCATTCTTCAAAAATTCTTTGAATATCGTAATTTGTCTTTGCAAAGCGTGCACTCTCTGACAAATATTGTAAAACACAAAAGATTTTTATGCAAGCATCTAAGCACATCGTCTGCTTTCTGAAAAGAGAAATGTACATAAAGCCCTTAAATGAAATTATTTATTTATTTTTTTACGTTCCAAAATTAATTCCATATAGCTTATGATTAAATTGATTTTATTTGCATTGTTTGCATAGCTTTGAATCCGTCACTGTATTTAACCTTTCGCAATTTTAAAGTTATTTCAATTTTATTAGCCTGTGTTATATTATTAAACAGTCTATTATATCAATAGACAATGTTGATATTTTCAATTAGTACCGGTAATGGACGGATAACTGGTTTATTACGCGTATTCTTTGATTTTGTGTTGCACTAATAGGTCTGTCCGTGAATGTGAGATTTGATGACATCTATTAACACAAAGCACGGTCCAAAAAAATATATATCACACGAACTTGATTGCACCAAATTGCATGGTATGGTCACAGACATATTAATGAAATATGTTTCGACCAATTTATGTCAAGCCATCAAAAGCGTGTCAGATAACCTATATCACATTTATGTTTGTGTTTTGTGTGCAAACACGAGCATTCTTTCTTTCTTTCCCGCCTTGGTTTTGTCCGCAGCTTTTCCCGGATACTGCCGTGGCTAGAAATCCGAACTGGGGCATGACCATGGTGCTGCTATGAAAATTGGTCCTCTAATTTGGAATAACATTTTCAAAATTATGCAAATAACACGCAATTCAAACTTTAATAAAAAATCTTACATATCTTCACATCTATTGCAGATAGAGGTGCTACTCCAATTTCAATGTATTTGTTTGTGTTACGGGCTACTCCTACGTATGGAAGCAAGATTTGAGGAATTTTACTTTATGCTGAATTCCCCACATTGCACATCCTCCCTTCTGCCACAACATGCAGAAGCTGCTTACTGTTATTTGCCTCCATGTTGTTATGTAACCATTTTGCATGTATAACAAGCCAATCTGTTTGTGTGCCTTCAAAGCTGGTATAATTTAAAGTCCTAAAATACTGACGTCGATCGTATACCTGGGCTGTTCATGCAAGTGATATAAGAAACCTTAAGAATGAAGCAAGCACTTTTTAAAAAGTCGAATCTTGCACACAACAGAAGGAGCACTTGATGTATGGCACAGATTTTGTAGTTCATCCAGTTGAAGTAAACTATGCTTATTTCTTGTAGAACATGCCCACGATTTTGGTGAAACCCCGGGTAAAGTATTTGATATGATTTCGAAGCAGTATTTGATGGAAGCGTGGGAATGTCTACCTGAGTCTCTAGCAGACACGTCAGGGTAAAACCGACCTATTTTAGATAATGTAAATATTGTAATAACTGTACATATTTTATACTGTATTGCTGCATTGTGTGTAATATTTTTATCTGACGCGCCGCGGGTTCTGCCCTGCCTGCAGGCGCCCCCGCTGTAAAGGGGTAGCTTCCGTAAATAAATAAATAAATAAATAAATAAATAAATAAATAAATAAATAAATAAATAAATAAATAAGTAAATAAACAATCTGGCTTCAAATAAAGAATTACTTGTGTATAGGAATCAAAGTTGGATTGGCAACTTTAACTTGTTTTGAAGATATATATTATTAGCAAAGTTAAGTAGGCCTAAGCCTAGAAGCTAGTACGGCAGAGGCTCACTCAGTGCCCAGGTAGTATAGAAGTGTCCACCATTTTGTTCCCATTGAAAAGCATTGTAATTTGTATGACATGATGATGGTCCTTGCTTCCTCTAAGTTGATGGCAATAATTCGTTTGCTGTTCAAAGTTGAGTCTGTTAGGAACATACATGGACTCTCCTTACAAGACTCGTTATAGATGGGTACACTGCATTTATTTTGGCACGGTGCTGTCTCTCTCTCTCTCTCTCTCTCTCTCTCTCTCTCTCTCTCTCTCTCTCTCTCTCTCTCTCTCTCTCTCTCTCTGACAGCTTTATGCCAGGAATCTCCGCAGTAAAGCGACCCCTCGTCCGAAACAAGTATGTTTTTGAAACCCAATATTTCCTAGGTGTAATCATGCCTTATAGAGATCTCTGCATATTTATTTTAAGCAGGGGGCATTACTAACTTCACTAAACACTTGGAAAATCTTAACATTGAACTATTTCCAATGTGGCAACAGACCCGCAGTGCTTTACGAACATGCTGGAACAGTGGCTGCATACCACAGATGAATATTAGTTCACAACTTAATCTTGGTGGATAAGCAGGCTATTTCATTTGAAATTGCTACCAGCACTGCTGGCAACTCAGTAAACACAAGGGTTCTTTATTATGTACAAAGGCACAGCACTGGGCATCACTACCTGTGTACTGATAGGTATGAAGGTCAGGCTCTAACAATCTGTCCGCAGAAACGGTTACCAGCTTGTGGGCACAGTGGGGGGAAGGGGGGGGGGGGGCAGAAGCAAGTACATTCACAGGGAATTCAATAAATTTAGCATTAATTAAACTTCTCCACTTTGTTTGCATGCTATAGGATTTTGCTTTAGCAATAGATCCACATATCAATCTTTGAATGGCAACTCTATCTAGAAAAGTTTTGAAGATATGTAAGATTTAAAATTTCCACAAATAAGCCTCTAATTTGCATAATTTTCAATATCATGACTGTTCCAAATACTATGCAAATCTTCGCTACCAGGCCTATCACCATGCCAAGTTTGGTACTTTTCGTAACAATAGTGTCCGAGAAAAGCTGGCCACGAAACTCGCACACGGAAATAAATGAAGAAAGAATAAAGTATTGGAGGAAAAACAAGAAGTCTGTGTTCACACACAGACTTAAAAAAGAAAGAAAGAAAGAAAGAAAGAATTTGAGGAAAAACTAAAAGTCTGTGTTCACACGCAGACTAAACTAGAAAAGAAAGATTTGCTTGAAAGCAAATCCGTTTGTGTGTGTGAAAAATTTGCACAATTACAAAAATATGCAGTGTTGCAACACTTACAATTTGAGTCCAACATGAATAAAATTGGAAGGAAAGTGACCAAATTATGGCTAGATGAAACATTCAAAAGGCAAAATTACCTTGACCTTTAGCCTTTGACATGTGAATTACAAAAATGTTCAATGTCACGATATCTATAATTTGAGCCCAACATGATCAAAATTGGATGATAATTGACCGAGTTATAGCTACATGAATATTTCAAATGGCAAAATGACCTTGACCTTTGACCTCTAGAGGTCACTTGTCAATTGTAAAAATGTGCAGTGTTACAGTAGCTACAATTTGTGTCCAACATGATCAAAATTGGATGGAAATTGACTGAGTTATTGCTGGATGAATATTTCAAACGTAGAAATGACCTTGACCTTTGACCTCTAGAGGTCACATGTAAATTACAAAAATGTGAGGGGTTACAATATCTACAATTTGGGTCCAACATCATCAAAATCGGATGAATACTTTGGAAGCCAGAAACAATTGAATTTTTTAATTGCCCTAATTTGCATAATTTTCAAAATCTTGACTATTCAGAACGATATGCAAAAGTTCACTGCAGGTGCTATAGCCATGCAAAGTTTGAAGTTTCTAGCTTGCATGGTGTCTGAGTTTAAGACGACACAAAAATCTGGCAGAAAGAAAGAAAGAAAGAAAGAAAGAAAGAAAGAAAGAAAGAAAGAATATTGGGTAAAATAATATGTCTGTGTTCACACACAGACATAAAAATCTGCAACAGACAGGAAGGCGTGTTCTTCAAACAGCCGAGCAGATCACACTGGGTGAAAGATGGCTGTGGCCCTTGTTCGTCCAGTAGATCTACACATAATTGGTAACAAACAAACTGATATGTAACACAAGAGTGTGAATACTCCCAAAGGTCACCCCCAGCATGTTCTCTCTGGCTTCCGTGTAGTTAGCATACACAGGTTGGCTGCCACTGTGCCAGCAGCGGGCCATTGCAGTTGAGGTAGTCATTTAAATGTTTTTTTTTCTTCTGCTAATGAACAAACGTTTACGTTTTGAATCATTTTGAAACAAGATAAGCATGATTTAAAATAGTGAGCCAGGAAATATGGTCTGTATAATATTAAGTATATACAACAAAATATTAATGTAGAACCAACAACTCTTGCCTTGAACCATCTTGCTTTCTCTTACAGTATGGAGTTAAAGGCTCTATGCTCACAATGACATCATTACTGAGTGTAAAGTTACTGTACTGAAATGTTTTGATAAAAAATGGATGCAGCAGACATTTTTTCTGCTCTGTCTTTCCCTCCCCCTTGTTCTTCCCTACTTTCCTTTCCACTACCAGCACCTTGTGCTGTGTTGTGATCCAACAAAATTACCCAAAACCAGTTGGACATTGCCTTAAAAGGGCCGACCCTCTCTGGAGTGGGCACCTCCCTAAAGTGAGCACTTTTTACCAATCCCAAGGACGCCCTGTAAAGACAGTTTTCACCTTGGAATTGTATATATATATCTGACTGTACTTTTTGATGATATTCAAGTTTCAAAATGTGGAATGCTTCTAACTAGCTTGATTCTAATTTTTTATTAATTTCAAGGCACACAGACAGATCTAGAGCAAATCTTGGAACCATAGCTTTCTTTTTTAATGCCAAGTCTTCGATATCAAATCCCCTCCCCCCCCCCTTGCATCTCCCGCATCCTTGAAATGATGGCGAACAGCCAGCTCCGTGTATTTCCCCGCTGTCCCTGCAAGTTAAACATGGGGTCTGCGACTACAGTCCTCTTGGTTGAAAGCAGAGAAGAGAAAGATTATGGGGCTTCATGGCAGCTCCCTGCATGGCTTAATCATCGTCACATCAAGAAAAAATGCAAATTAAGGGGAAATGTGTATTTTTACCAGCGCGCCTTCTTAAAAGGGGGAGGGGGTATATTCAAAGATTGCATCACAAATGGCGTTCTATGTCTCGTACTTTTTTTTTCAATTTTTTGTGTCTTTTCTTCACTACACAACAATGTGACTGTATACCCCAATTTACTCTTTGACACATACTCAAACTCTAAACGTAACAGCATAACAAACAAACAAACAAAAAACAAAAAAAGACAAAACAAAACAAAAAACAAACAAAAAAGAAAAAAAAAAAGAAAAAAAAACAAGAAAAAGAAAGAAAAAAGAAGAGAATATTATAGTCACTCTTACCCTGTCTGTTGAGATAGGCTACGTAAAATTATGTATACAGACCTAAACAAATATTCCGAAACTTGCAGTTGCAATAGTGATTATTGTTGATCGCCTTGTGTATCTTATTTGAAATGTGTTAATTTAGATAATTTTAAACAAATGTTCCGAAACTTGCTCCATTGTTGACCGCTTTGTCAGTAATTATGCCGTCTAGGCCTTATCTTTTTTTAAATTTTTTTTTTATTTTGAGATTTTTTTCCCAGTAACTAACCTACAATACATAGGCCCTACTCTGTTGAAACTGTGTGCAACTTACTAATCAAATGAAGTCGTTCAAGCGGCAGCGGAGGTATTTCTATCCTGAGCAGGGCCATCTCGACCGCAATGTATACTGGCTAATTTCTACCTTATTTTCATTTAACCTGTTGTCTCATTTATGTGCTTCTGTCAATTACCAAAAAAGGTGTACAAGTACTAGGCTACAATGTATTTATGTCTGTGTTATGATCATTATAAAAGATGTGACTTAATATGCTCTGTGTTAATAATGTTCATTCAAAAAATGATGACCACAGAGAAAGCCTTAGTACCTTTAACTACGCATATTAAACCTTTGTATTATCCTTTTCAATAGTTGAATTTTTAATATTATGACGAAGAGCCTGAAAGATAGTAAAGGTTCATTAAAAAAAAAAAAAAAGATGGCAGGGGGTGAGGGGAGTTTTTAGTTGTTATAGTCATCGACTTGATCAATTGATCATGCCAATGGGAAGAATCACGCATGCGCACAAGATCCACGCACTGACCCAATTTTACTTCGTCGGCGGATACTATTTTCAGACGGCAAATGGAAGATACACCTCAGAGGAGTTGATCTGATTTCTCCATAATTAGACAAAACTTTTCATCGAGATAGGCAGCTAGAAACTAAAGCGGAACTGGGGACAAAATACGACAACAGTTACCCTAATTTCTGCGTGAGAAGGTAAGAATTAGTCTGCTGTTTTTGCTACAAATTGGCTTTGCGACAAGCCGGGATTTTTTTATGGGGGAATGCCCAACTCGGTACTGGTAAAGCCCACTACAGTACAGTTACACTCATAATCACAGTGCACTGCGTCTTCAGCTTTCCATGATCAATCGCGGATGTTGACTCACGATTCAGCCTAACCATGAGATTTGGGCTAAGTTGAATTGCGCCGTAAACATCGGAGAAACATCGCTGTCTCGAAGTGTACCTATTTCGTGACTTCTTTGCCTTGTTTATTAAATCATGAAATTATGAACGGTCATGAAGAATGATCTCCGGTAAGAAATCCTTCCTTGAGGAATTGCACCGAGTACAAGATGTGCCCATCACTATCTTCGACTGAGTTAGGGCATAGACTGTGTGTTAGCACGTTTAGAATCGGTGATATTATTTCTTTCGAGATAGAAAAGCCAGATACGATTGTGATGTTATTTGTCGCAGGTCTTGTGGACCAAGACAAGTCGATCGGTCAGATCAGGAACCTACTACTATCTGATAGTGATAGTAGGTCCATGGCATGGTCAGATCATGGAGGTATTATACCTCCATGGTCAGATCAATCAATGTCCTGAACATACAGCAGGAAAAGTATGGTCTACAACTATTATTGAACTAAGAGTTAGAATCGACACAAAGAATGCAAATAATACAGTGAAGTTTGACAACATTAATTTATAGTTTAATGAAATAAGTATGTAACACCATAGAGGTATTATAGGTCCCTATAATACCTCTATGGTAACACATACACACTCATTTTAACATTAATTAACAGATGCACCCATTAACTAAGTATACAAGGAGCAGTTCATAATGGTGTCAAAGCTGCATGGGCAAGAGCCTGCGGGGATCCCTACTTGAAGTTCAACTTGTTTTGTTTATTTTACACGTAAATGACCTACCAGCTTCTATTAACACTGAATGTAAAATTTTTGCAGCTGACACAAAATTGTACCAATCATGACACTGTCACTAGTGGACTGGCAATGTTTACAAGATGGTTCAACAAATTTATCATCTAAATCATATCATCACTTTTTTTGGAAAACCACTGATGATAAACCAGGATATTTTTTATGTGGCCTTTTCAAACCACATTGTGCTGGCTCCAAATGTAAATAGTTTCAAAAGTCTGTACATGAAAGTTATTGCTTTCGAATGTACATATAACTACATGTACACATGTATCTAGTTTTAATTTTGATGTTCTTAATACAAATGCATGTGTCTGTGAATTCATTTAATTTTGCTGTGTCCTTATTTCGCTTATTTCACTGATGCTTCAAAACCATGAAAATAAGAACCAAGTGAAATATATTTTTAACATGGCATTGATAGAAATTATAGCAAAAATAGTAAATTTAAAGTTTCAGTGAAAGGTTCAAAAAACAAAAATCGTGAAAATTAATGCCTGTGAAAATAAATGTTTTCACAGTACTGTTTTCTGTATCTAAGTTACCCATGGGGTACTTTGAGGTATGCCTTATGTACATGATTGTACATAAGGCGTAATAAATAAACTTAATCATTTGTAAATTTATAAAATCTGTTGGTGCTCACTACCACGAAATGTGGAAAAACAAGCATTTAATTTTTTGCAAATTTGATCATGGATGGCTCAGATACACTTTGTCTGCCCTTCCTACGATGTTGATCAGGAATGTTGAAGCTAGATTTGCCAGAAAAAAAAAAATTCGACACTCAGTAATGTTGTACACATCGATCAGATCATGAAATGATATACCAGTACTAAGATGGCTTCCAGTGGAATAAAAGTAAAACTCACCAGGCTTGGCGTCTACTACACTCAGCGTAATATTGACAATGTTTTGTCTCGCATGCATCAGCCAGAAATGAAAGTGAAAAAAAGTTTATATAAATACACTTTTGTATGTTACCCCAAGCTTCACACAAAAGGCATGAATTACATTTATGAATATGAACCACAAATCAGTTTATTTAGTCTCTTTTGTCTGTCATATTTGGGGACATTTTCAAATTTACTTTTAGGTCAAGACTGGGGAGAGCATGTGCATACATGTATATGGGTGGCATAGGAATGACTCTTGTTTTGCACTCCATTTTTTCATGTAAGGTTTTCTCATCTTAGTCTTGAATATTGACTGTCTTGATACTTGTTTTAGACCAAAATGTCATATTTGTCAAGGTTGTGCACAACACGAATCGAAAATGTACAATTTTTCATGAAAATGTACAATTTTGTTTGACCCCACTTACTTGCAAAATGTAGAGCTTTGAGCATCTGATTTTTGAAAAGAAAAAAAATACATGCATGTATCTTAATACAGAGATGCAGATGTCCAGGGAGCCAACCTGTCCTTCTCAGGGTGCTTCAAGTACCAGATAATTCAATGGAAAATGCATTTGTAGAGTAATTGGCCCATTTATAAACTAAGTTTACCGTAGGAAAGGAACATGCATAGCATTTGGTAAATGACCAGTATTGTCCCTGGTTAAGTGTGGAGTTGAATAACATTTCATTATAATCTGGTGTGCTGTAATAAATAACATAAAATTGGCTTGATCACAGATGATGCAGTATATGTTCTTTCCCCGTCACATATGGTAGAGTAGGTAGGTCTAATCAACCTTTTGTCATAGTTCATGTACTTTAAATGATAATCTGATAATTGGGACCTCCCTTCTGACAGCCAAATGGCCCTTTTGATTGTATTTGATAGGCAAATACATGTAGTTGAAACAACTGTTCATATCATGGTCAAATTTTGATAAATATTTGTTAATACTGGAACACCGTATGTAAATGTAAAACTAATCAGGAAGCTCTCCATACAGATTAAAGGACATGTGGCAGTATTTACACTACACACAGGAAAAACAGTAGTTATATAGGAATGTCACTGTGTACACTTGTGGAAAAAGTTATGATGTTTACATATATATCTGGACCTGGGCTCTGAAGCATTTTAAGAGGGGAGGGCAATTTAAATAAAAAAGGGTGCCAAAATGTTGGATGGGAACCAAAAAGGACTCATGCAGGAATGGATGTGTACAACTATATGGCATTTGAACATGTACAAAATGGAAATCTGTGAAAGGTTTACCAAGTTATGATGTACATTTGTATTACAACGTACATGTAGTTGTTAAGGCCACAAATGTGAAAATAATATGCAAGAGGTACAAATATAAAAATAGAAAGGTTGGGAACAAAATGAAAAGGCAGGGTAAATCTCCCCTCACATTTTCACGACAAATTCCCGTCAATTATAGGTGCTGCCGCCAGTGTGCAACTGAGAATTTGGCCTCCTCTACAGTCTCATTTCATGTACATGTATGTAGATCTATCAAACAACTCTTTCCCCTTGAAATGTGTTGAAATATATATCAAAATCCATAGCTCAAAAAAATAATTGAATTAGACATGCCAAATTTATAGGATATGTAGAGCATATCTAACATAAAATGCTTATTTCGGAATATATCAGTGACCCGGAACTGATTGTTTATTTTTTTATTATTTTTTTTTTTTTTTTTGCCAGGAAATTGAGGAATATATCATGAAACAAAACAGACTAGTGCTCAGTCTGTCATGAGTTCTTTTATTGACACAGGTCAGTGTAGTGGTAATGTTAATTTCCAATTATCTCACAGAAGGAACCCCTTTTTGTGAAATATTTTTGCATGAAAAAACTTGGTGCATTGCATTTTACAAATTGTGGTGAAAATGTAATTTCCTTGGCAAGTGCTGACTTCTGGACTATACATGGTGTGTTGAGGGGGCTCAGAGAATGTAGTTCTAAGTTATAACAGAGTGCTTACCTCCAAACCAGACCAAACCTAGCTAGCAATGAAGATTGGTCAATACTCTTGTCTACTCTGCTGGGTGTAATAGCCATGGCATGGAACTTGGTCTGCTTTGGGGGAAAACAAAGTTCAGACAGCAGTGAAAATAAGTTGCCCCAAATGATCACAGTACTGTGGAACTACAACAGAATTGTGGATGCATACATGGGGTTTGCAATATCGGGCAGCTAGCAAAATTAAGATAGAAAAACAACTGCCAATGGCAACAATAGACAGAAAATCACTTTCAAATAGCTGGAGTGGTTGTAGTTTGTGTCCTTATGTGCAGGTGGTATGGACAGTTGGCTAACATCGAAAATAAATAAAAGTACAGCTCACAACCATATAGTTAATCAAGGACTGTGCAGCTGTGGCTAACATCTGTAATTGGCATTGTGGCAGTATGTGATTGTACTTTTAATGATGTGTGCAGTTTATTGTTGTATGAAATTCCTTATGATTAAGCAGTTCAAATTTGCAATTTAACAGCTCCATTTCAGCGACAGATCAAAAAGAAAACATGTGCATACACATCTAGTACTTGAAGTTCCCCAGTAACTGGGGCCCCATTGTAACCGTCAAAATGCTGTGCCTTCAAGCTCAATGCAAGTTGGAGGTTTGCCAGCATTAATGTGTGCTTGTACTTGCTGGTTTTGGATGAAGAATCGAAAGGGTTTTGATACCTAGCACAGAAGGGCAGGTTAGTGTCCACTGACCATTGCATTATGGGAGTTACTAGAATTACTGTCTCACCATGCTGTTAACAGAACTTTACAAACCTTCACAAATATGTAAATGTAAACTGTGTTCAAAATATATCCATTGTGCAATATTAGAACAGATTAAATCATAATATTTGAAATATATGCATGCAATATATTAATAATTTCTGCATGGGATGATTGGAATACAATCAATTTTGAACAGTTTTCTTTGAAAGCATACTTGTGCAGTACATGTTTGTACATTTTTACCCCACTCCCTTGAATTAAGATTGAATGAACAGCTGTAAATACACACATGTGCAAACGTATGGGAACCAAAGGATTGGGTTGCCAGGTATGCTGGTCAGTTCTGTATATAAATGTATCCACTTGCTCCAAAACATATTCATATTTGATTAAATTGTTGTTGAGTAGATATTAGGGATACACACCCAGTTTTGGGGGAAAAGGGAGTCAGCAGACAAAGGTTGCTGATGCTGTCTGGTAGCACTAAGATCAGGACAGATATTTACATGTGTGTACCTAAGATCTTCCCGAAGAAGAATGCTAGATTATATTTTGATACTTTTTTGTAAAGGAAAGTGAGGGGCTCTGATAACTAAGGGAAGGGTCTTGTATATGGCAGTGCAGGATATCAAGTGTTTTTTTTTTTTTTTCAGCTATAAACTAAATATTTGAACTTGTAAATATGTAAAATTCCAAGACCATGAATTTAATTATATCCCAACAAGTTTTTTTGCAGTGATAGATAGATGGAAGGTATAAACGTGGTAAGATGACTCTTATCTTCCCCAAGGCCCTCTAACACAAGCCACACAATCAACCATTCACACATGTGTGCTGTGACCCAGATGTGAACCCTGTACCCCTTGCACAGAAAGCAAGGACCATAACCATTTAGCCACGGTGACTCTTCTAAAAGTGAAAAAAGTTTGCACTTCCAAAATTAAGGGACCTGTTTAATTAATATTGATGGAGCATATAATCTAGGGTAGGTGGGTGGGATTGCAGATTTCAAAGTCAATACCTTAGATATCAATGTTTGAAAAACAAAACAACTCTCGAGGAAAACAGCAACCATTACAATGTTCTTCTACTGGATCAGGCTGTTTATCATGTCTGGTATGAATGTTCATGAGGTTGTTGGGGGGGGGGGGAGGGGAGGAGGTGTTATTTGCTGTATGCATCAATATGCTTGGGCTTAGCTGGACAGTGATCATTTCATTCTTACCATTCATGTGGGGGGCCGCCAGTATTTGGTGAATGAGCAGGGAAGCACAGTTGTGAGTACTGAGCAGTACCCCTCTCCTAGTCATTAGCACAGGACCTTCTCATGCAGAAAGTGTGGCATTTGTGTGGATGTTATACTTTATTCTCTGGAGAAGCCACCCTGCGTACAAAGGCCATTGTCGTCTGTCTGTATGTGGGTTTGTCTTGTAAAAAGGACCAGTGTACATGTACAGCGTCTGTGTTGAGATGTGATGTTAACCACCTCAGGAATGTGATGACCACTGATGTTTAGCTCTGCTGACCTTCCGTCAACTTTTGGGTTGTGAGCATGATAGTGTCCACAGTGGAACAAAATGTGCTATCAGATATAAAATACCGTATTGCCAAATTTACAGACTATATATAGATAAAGACTATGTCCAATACTAGAAAGGTGTGTAATATCAGTGACCATCACCTATTTTTGTGAGGTCGCCATGCCTATAAAGTTGAAGAGGTGCTTTTGTAATGGCAGGGGGTCAACAATATATTTATCCATCACAGGAATTACACAACTAACCTTTAATTACATGTGGAGCAAAGTGCCATCTAGTGGACAAATGAGACAATAAAATTGCATAAGCTCTACATGTTCAGAAGGCGCTTGAGGACTCACATCTTTGAAATGAATATCCACGGTGACAGCAGAGCATTAAACCCATGGGCCTCATGTTTAATGTTATGACTTTACTGATTTTTACATTCCCGTCATCACGATCCTGGTGTGTGTTGCGAGTTGTGTGAGTATAATACATAACCTTTGGTGCTGTGAAATCTTCATGTGAAAAAGTGACCATTATCAAAGACCATCTTGTTGATGCATCAGCTGATTTATATACATTTGTACTGCAAGCTTGTGCTTGACTGTCTGATTGTAAGACCTGGACAAAATGTGATCTGTTGAAAATAGGATGTTCATTGCATATACATGAAAAATGTTCTTTGGGAACCATGTACACGATAAGACCGTTACGTCAGTAACCACATATTTATGCAACATGCGTGTGAAAATGTATGTTCAAGCAGGTTTAGAATTGATAAAAACCATGTTGACATGTGACCATGGTCTAAATGAGTGGGTGCACTGTAGATATAAGGTGCACATGTGAAAGTTAACAAGACTCTTGGTGGCATCAACATTTTGTTTGTTTGTGCGAGGCCTATATGATTTTGGGTACAAAAATTGTCAAGCATTATTTGCTCTTTTCGAATAAAACCTCCAACTTGTCCCTGTGATGTTCACCAAAGAGCAGATTGTCTGAATTCAGTTGGCACATAGCCCTAGATTCTTGTGCAAATTTATGATGTGGTGTGGCGAGTGCAAATAAAGACCTAGCGATGGTGCAAAACACTGTTACTTCCCCTAGTTTAGCCCAAGTTCACACATTTAACAATTTAACGAAAGTTTTATTTCCATATTTTTAACATAGTCGCTACAACATATGTTGAGACGACTATGAAGTTCACTGTCTGTGTTTTTATTTCATGGCCTTGTGCCATCAGCAAAACAAGCAAAAATATAAATTCAGTGAAAGAAAGTGAATTTAGAGAACATGTGAGCTCAAGTCCAGTCATGTTTTCTCAGGTGATTTTAGGTGTCATTCTACTTTGAATATCAGTCCCTGGGTTGTTTAATTTCTATGAGCACATGTTACGTGAGCTCTAATATAGTTACCTGATGTAATTTTTTACTCTGTGTGACATGAATGTGTCAGCTTTAACCCACTTCACACCAGACACAGACTTACATAAGTGTGACTAAAACTAACTGACAACTGCATGCACCCACAGTTGCTCAAGAAATGCTTCCGTCGAAAAAAGGACATGGCCAGTCTAAAAAACAACAGTTTTTGGTGAGTCATGTGCCAGCTGCAAAAGAGGCAGGTAGAGCATTACTTGTCATCTGTTGAGGCAGGCCAGCTGATGCGGCACAGAACGGGTTAACAATGAATATTCAGTGTATGTGTCATGTATTATGCACATGCCAAAGGCATTGTTTGCATTAGTCATGTGCCAACACAGGCCCTCGTTGTGTCATACTTATAGTTAAATTGTGCCGACATGTACAATAACAATTTCTTCTGTATATTGTTGTAACCTTTTGATCGGTTTGGAAGTTCATATCCAAGCTCTGGTATTTGGCGCATGGGGCCACAAAAATTCTGGTGTACAGACTAGATGTGTATATATTACTGTGGGCTCATAACATGAAACTAAATAAATTGGCAACTTTTGAAGCATATGCATCTAAACTTTCCGTGAACACCTCAGATGTACACCAAGATTTACTGCCAATAGCTTGATATTTGTCATGACTCAGTCAGTTTTTATGTTAGAACCTCATCACATTGATAGTGTTGTGTGCAGAATGGCTTTCCTTTAAATACTGTGATGTGCCATGAGTGCACAGTGGTTCACTGCATGTTGTGCAAGGAGTGCATAGTGGTTCACTGTATGTTGAGCCAGGAGTGCATAGTGGTTCACTGCATGTTGAGCCAGGAGTGCACAGTGGTTCACTGCATGTTGTGCCAGGAGTGCATAGTGGTTCACTGCATGTTGAGCCAGGAGTGCATAGTGGTTCACAGCATGATGAGACAGGAGTGCACTGCAGTTTGAGCATGAATGTAGCCAGTTGATTTGCTGGCAGATTAAAAAGGAAACCTTTGAACATGCACATACATTGCCTGAGCCCTTGGAGAAAAGAGTGATCTCAAATGAATAGGTCCCTGTGATTTTGTTTCAAATTGAAAGTGGAAAGGCTTGGAAATATACAAACCTTGTCTGAAGCTTATAAGACAAGAGTGACCACAAGTGAATGGGCCCTTCTGATTTTTTTCACCAAAAATTTGCATGTCTCAGCACAGACATTAGACTGGTACCTCACTAAATGCACACATAAATAGAACATTCTCAATTTTACAATCCACAATGTGTGGTCAAAATTTTCTGTATTGGCAGAACTCCCGATCAGGACCTAGCTTGGATTAGCAGTGCAGCTCAAAAAACTTTGCTTACGGACACAAAATCTAAGGTGACAAATGGAATAAAAGTTGCAACTCAAAGCTCTTTTGTCTGTGTGTGTGTGTATTTTCAGGTATCAGATTAGTTTTGGATGCATATGACAAAAAGAATCATATGGAGAGAATGTTATGGATGGAATTTTTCATGCAGGGGCGAGGTTTTGGCACATTGAACAGGGTTGAAGCCTACATCCCTTCTACAGCCTGCAAATATGATGTAAAGTGCACATTTTTGGTCTGTTTGTTCAGTTATCAGTATGTGCTTCTGAAGACCACCTTATTTATTTGAGAATTTATATCAAAACACCTTTTCAGTTCAAATTAACGAAAAGCATAGAAAATTTCCCTTGGTCACAAGAAAAAATTCCTACATCACAAAAAAAAAGCAAAAACCAAGTGGCAATCTGTTGACAAGACATTGTTAATTGTTATGTACTGTTTTCACAGGAATTGCATATGTTTCACAACACAGATACAATGCTGAAAAATTCCAAAACATTCTCAACCAAGTCACAGTTTTTGTGTATGAAATACAAAAAATTAATACACAAAGTGTGATGGACAACTTATTTCTTATAGTTTTTTCTGTTCGATTTTTTGTTGTAAGAAGCAGTATAAAGTGGCAAACTTTACATTCAATACACAGGCATGCATGCATAAAAAAGCAAAATCTTCAAACTGTTTTCTCATAGATAGGAAAAACTGTCATTTTACATGATTCCATCTTCACACACAATTTTTATAAATATTCATATTTTCGTGCTGTTTTCTCAATCAGTATAATCCTAGTTTTAAAAAAAAAATTGTTTTGTCCATCAATATGGAAGTGTATACACTGTAGGATGTAAAACAGGCAAATCATTACTCGAACCAAATTTGAAAATTCCACTTTCTGGTTGATGACTTTTGGATTTGGCTGTACTGCTCTTAAGGTGATTTTATTTGGTTGTGGCCACATCTGAGTCTTTTCAAATGTGCTCCAATGCTTCTTCTGAATCTTTACTATAGAATGTGTCAAGACACAGGGCTAACCCTATCAATGCAGCACTTTGTAAAATATCGAACTTATAAAGTCTGAATGGAATGTTCAGAATTTTAATTTTGGGGGAACTTTGCAGTCTGAATCGACGACTAAATTGATCTTTTCCAGTTGTATTGTTATTTGAATATTAACATCCAAGTACATGTCGAAGTCTAAATGGAACTTCAGTGTTTGAACAGCATACATATATACACTTCTGTTTGCACTTTGAACAGCATACTTGTGCTTCCTTTGACCTACTTGCATGGTTTCCCGCCAGGAGGTCAGTATGTTATTTATCACTGACCCTGGTATACATGTATTATTCAGGGAAAGAAAAATTTGTTTCGAAACTACTTGTCAGTAGGACAATTTACACAAAATTTTCACTTGTCCTCCCTCATAATATCACTTGTACTAGTTAATGAAGTGTACCTGAGTCTTAGTTTAAAAAAAAAGCCATGTTTTAAGGGAATTTATTATGTTTTACAGTGAGTTTATGGGTCTGTTATGACACGAAAATGTGAAATTTAATACATGAATTTTGTCAATTAAAATCACTTGTCCCGGATCATGGGAATTTTAACACCCTGAACGCTTTCAAGATTGGGGGGGGGGGGGGGGGGGGGGGACTGATACAGGCCTGTGTACAGCTAGTGCAGTACAACTGATCTTGAGAAACCTCCTCAAGAGCCAGTGTCAAGCCTATCAGAGAGCTTTATCTAGGTTAGCACTAGGATTTTAAAATTTGCAGCCAAAATTTCAATTTTTCCAGGAAAGACCTACACAGACTGTTAAATTTCTGCATGCAAATAAAGAATTTTTGGGAAATTTTAGTAGCCATTTGCTACTTTCACTAGCCATTTTGAAGTTTTAGTAGCTATTGGCTATTTTGGCTACTGCTAGCGCCAACCTAGTTTACTAAGGCAAAAAAATGACTACTTTCTTTTACCACAGGTTTAAACAAACATTGTAGGTAGTGTTGTAAAAATATCCTGGTATTCATGTCATGACCAATGCACAGGGTTCACACAGGTCCTTGAAGTGCTTGAAAGTACTTGAATTTGCTACATTCATTTTCAAGTGACAGTGTGTTTAAACCGCAGTGCATCTTGGGGGTGGCCAGGGACAAGGTCAAAACAGCTGATATACATGCAGTATAACATGGTTGTGGACACAGTATGGCTGGTACAGTGAAACCTGTTTTGAGAGACCACCCCTTGGGCAAGTCACATAAGGCAGGTGGTCTCTGAATAGAGGTATCATAACATGGGAAAGCTAGCAAAAGGGACATAGTAAACATGGTCTGAAAAGGCAGGTGGTCTTTCATCACAGTGGTCTCTCAAAACAGGTTTCACTGCATAAATAGATGAAAACAGCGTCCCTGGTGCAAAACTACCTTATGGTTATGCAGTTGTAGATTATTAATGCATAGGGTCATGTGTATGTACATTTTCTGTTCCCCTCTAAAGTGTCAAGAACACACGCTGGTCCACCTCAATTCAACCTTGAGGTTTTTGTTTCTGATCAGTTTGATTCAGGTTTGCCCCACTGTTTTGTCAGAAGGCAACTGGTTAAAGCTAAGTCCAGGTGTCTGCTTCTTAGAACTTGTGCTCTTCGGCATGCAACAGGTAACCTTCGGCATTTTCTAACTTTCACTGATCGGAACTTGAACATACATGTATCACAGTGACAAGAGTTAACACTGCATCTAACCTACTGCTCCACTGTGAGTCTGAACTGCTGGCTGAGTTTGTCCCAAGCCATCCCCCAAGATGCATTGTGGTAAACACGCTGTGATGTAAAAATGCGTCAAGGTAGCTTTTTACTGCAACAAGGTGTCTTTAATCTGTTAAATCTGTTGAGAGGTTTATTCTACATATTGCATTACACCTGTGAATTGATTTTTGACTTGGGTGACTAGAGGCTGCTGAGCTTATGCTCCGTGCATTTGATACTCTATAACAGTGATTCAATCACTTAACTTATTACATATAGATAACGTTCCAGATTTATAGATATCACAAAACCGATATAGGCCTACTTTCTACTTTTGCTCTAAACTCAGCTGACAAACTTACTAGTCAGAAGAACCAAAATAGTGATAAGCCTACCAATTCTCTTTTTATTTTTTCCAGAAGTAATAAAATTTGGCTTTGAGTGGTTGGGCCTATACATATTGGAGACACTGTAGTCTGTATTTAATGAAGAATATTTCAAAGGTTGAGAGGACCAGTTTAAAACCACCAGTTGCCTTTTGAGGGTGACTGCCTGTCTCAAGTCAGGAATGAAATTGTGTCTCCCCGTGCAATGGGGGGACTTATTGTTTTTGCGTCTGTTTCTTCTGCTATTCTTGTTCTTCTTCAACACATGTTGTGTGCGTTGCGGACGTGATAACTCGAGAAAGGTTTGACTTGGAAAGTTGAAATTTTTGTGAAGATGTTCCTATATATGATCTTGCTTGGGTTTGCAGATTGGTGACCTTGACATATTTTTCAAGGTCACATGGGTAGGTCATGTAAAATTGAAGCAGACACAATAACTCCGCAAGGCTTTGACTTAAGAGGTTGAAATTTTGCATGATAATGTACCATAATATGAACTAGGTTGGGATTGTAGATGGGTGATCTTGACGTGTTTTCAAGGTCACATGTCCACTTTTAAAAATCATTGCAGATGCACTCGTTAAAGACTTGACTTAAAGAGGTTGACATTTTGTGTGATTATGTTTCTATGTAAGACTTTTGTAAGACCTTGCTTGTAACTGCCGATGTATGGCCATGACCTATTTTTCAAGGTCACGTGGGCATTTTGTCTAAAATCAATGTGGACATGATAACCCAAGGAAGATTTGACTTGGGAATTTAAAATTTTATGTGAAGATGTTCATATATATGATCTTGCTTGGGTTTACAGATGGGTGACCTTGACATATTTTTCAAGGTCACGTGGGCATGTCATCAAATTGACAGGCATGCAATAACTCTGCAAGGATTTGACTTAGGAGGTCTTCCAATTTTGCATGTTTATGTACCATAATACCAACTAGGTTGGGATTGTAGATGGATGACCTTGACCTATATTCAAGGTCACATGGCCACTTTGTAAAAATCATTGCAGATGCACTCGAGAAAGATCCGTCTTAAAACGGTTGACATTTTGTGTGATTATGTTTCTATGTAAGACTTTCGTAAGACCTTGCTCACGTGGGCAATTCGTCAAAAATCAATGTTTTGAAATGTCAATAAAGAGTGTACCTTCACCATTTGTAGTTCATTGGAATCCATATGCCTATTTATAAAAGAAAGGGTGACAATAGTAATGGCGCAGGGGGAGATATTTGAATTTCTGCTGGAAAATCAGCCTGTTCTATGTGGAATTGGTATTGGAAGATAAATGTTGATGCTTTGGTAACTCTGGAATCTCTTTGCTGTCATTGTTGGGTTTGATATTTATGAATATGGGTCATGTTTTTTTACATAAGTGTATCATACTAGAGACGTCCATCTGTTTTTGACCAACCAGGTCTCTTTTTATTTTGGCTGCAAGTGATAAATTTTGGTTTTAAGTGGTTAGGTCTAGATCTTTTCGAAAAACTGAAGTGTGTAGAACCATGAATGAAGAGTGTATTTCAAAAGTTGATAGGACTGGTTTAAAAGCAGCAAGCCTTTTATGGGTGACTGCCTGTCTCAAGTCAGGAGTGAAAATTATTTCTTTATATATTGGTGCTAGAAGATTAATATTATCAAGTCTCTGCTTTCTGCTATTTTTAACTTTAACTGTCCTTGGTGGGCTGAAATTTGGAATGGGGGTCATGTTTTTCTGAACTATTGGAGATTTGTGTGTGGAAATATTCAGTTTCTTGGAGACATGTAGCCCTCCATCATTAAACTTTTGCTTGTGAACTTGGTACAGTCAACAGTTTTCATGTTAGCCCCATATAACTTTCAGGACTTATCAAGTGTATGCAAGGCGAATCATGTCAAGTGTACCACAAATGGGAACCCTAAGTTAAATGTTGCATAATATGGATGATGTTGACTTACTTTCTCAAGGTCACAGAGGGAATATGTATCGGAAAATTTTTTTTGTGTGCGTGTTATGGTCATTTACATCTGAACTTGTGCACATATATCAATATACAGTAAAAGTCCATGACATATGGAGTCATGTTAGGGCAACTAGTGGTATTAAGTGGAACTAGCATGGTAGGTATTAAAAGTATATTGAATTTATTATTTTCATTGCAAATTCTTGAAATTTGCAAATTTATTTAGTTCAACAAATATGCATTATGCCATTGTTCAAATTTTGTAAAACATTTGAGTGATCTTGACCTATTTATCAAGGACATGTTGAGAAATAAGAAAGGTAACAATATAAAATCTACCACAAATATGTACCATATATAGAAGTTTGATATTGGATAATATGGATGACCTTGACCTACTTTCTCATGGTCACACAGGGAATGCAAGTCATGAAATTCTCTTATTGTGATGTCCATGACTTAATAAATTGAGATGCAAAGGTCTTCAAAACTTAACTGGACATGCATTCGGCCAATGATCAAATTTTGTAATATGTTGTGTGACCTTGACCTATTTTTCAAGGTCATTAAACACATGAAAAGGATACCTATTGTAACACAAATGTATGATCATTTGGAAGTTTGGTATTGCATTGCATGGATGACCTTGATTTATTTCTCAAGGTCATGGAGGGAATGTACTATTTCAGGTAATGAATTTTTGGTGCTAGCAAGGAGTCTCCTTGGTGATAGTTATCAGATTATATGCATTTAAGACCATGAGCCTCTTGTTTTATTTTACCATAGTTTTATTTATATATACTTCATTTGTGGCACGTAAAACAGTAAAATAAAAAACACAGTAGAAAGCAAATTTAAAGTTTCAGTCCAGTGTGTGAAATTTGGACTCCTTAGTTACATACATTGTTTGGTCCAAGAGTTCTCTCAGAAGTCATGGATTTTGTTGAACCAGTTGCTCATCATTTTTGAAAGTGCCCACATACAGTCAGTGAAGAAGAGCTGTCCTGGATTCAAAACCTCCAGGGAGTCTGTCCCTATATCATGTTTATTTGCTGCATTTTTGTTCTTTCTATTTAGATTTTATGAACAACTCAACCTGCAGTTGTTGCTTGCTATCTTTGTAGCTCCACATACAGTCAGTATACGACATGGCAATATGTTCATGATGCTATCTAGATGCTGTACCGGCTTCACCTTAAAAAGTCACTCAGTCAGTGTTTTTCATGCATCTTCCGGAATGTTGAGACCGGTGTAGGTGGGCGTATCATGGCAGGATGAATGTATTGATCCAGCCGTCAGCCAGAAGGTGCAGGGCTGTGGGCACCATAGATATCAAGCCCCTGTGTCACCTCGTCCTACTGATATGGACCACAAATACCATGGTTACTTTTAAGTATGCAGGCACATATCTGCCCCATTTTTGCTTAAATTTGAAATTACCTTAAATGTCCATTTTACTGTCATTTACTTATACTGTACCTGTTTATATTAATTCAAATGTAATACTCCATCAGGGCTGTAGCCTAGGGGTCTGATTGGTCGAACCAACATTTAGGTCAGAAGTACCATAAAAATATGTTAATATACAGAAATTTGTTTAAAATTCCCAAATTTCTGAATTTGGCCCGACCAACTTTAAATTGAAGGCCACAGTGCTGTCCATTCATGTATGTGCCCCCCCCCCCATAAGGACAATACCCTTTTAGAGAGGGGTAATACTCAATACATGTAATGTAAATGCCATTCTTCCAGCACACAACGGTGGCCCTTGGTGTTGAGGGGCCTTACAGAGGGAAACCATTTTAAAAGTGTACCTACATCTGTTAACTTTAGTTCAATACATGTATTCCAGAGCCCACTGTCCCCTGGGTGGTAAAAGAGAGACATGTACCATTATTATACAAATTTTATGCCATGCTGACAACTTTTGACTTTGATTGCCTGTAAAGCAAGGCCTCTTATCAGGTTGCTTTTGTTTTTGTTCCATCTGAAATATGCCACGGTAATTGCAATACAAATATTTACTCATTCATAAAAGCCCATTGGAGAGTAATTTAACCAAGCAGACATGGAACTGAAATGAACTAAATCTGTAGGTCTGCCAGGATATTTTAAATGACCTTTGGCTGATAATCTCACTAATGTAAACTTGGTACTGCCTCCCCTCCCCGCCTACCCAGGTTAATTAAGGTCAGATGCTTAAAATCAATGTTTCTGTTAATTGACAACGGGGGAGGACACTCCTGGATGTGCACATCAGCAGCTGTAACAAGTGGAATTTCCGCCAGCATTTGTGGCCAGTTAAAAATTGTCACTCGGCCTAGGCACTCTGTCCCTCCCTCAAAAGAGACGAACCATATCATGGTATGGTTAAAAAATCTCTTTTAAAAGTCTGATACTGCTAGAGTTGTCAGTGTGCTGTTTTACGCAGTTGAGTTGTATTTTAAAGATTGATGGATTTATGGAATTGATTGTACCATAATTTCAGTCATCCCTTGATATTTTGTGCCCTCCCACTCTCAGGCCTTGTTGGTAAAGCCGGAACTGTCAATGTGTGAGTGTAAGTAACCATTTTAGCTGATGTACATGTAGGGTGCTGTCTATTGCAGACAGTACTAAAAAATGGAAGTGTTTTTTTTGTGATAAACCAAGTTGTCACATATTCAAATGTTGATCAATATTACACTAGCTCTATGTTATGTGACCTCAAGTTGAGACCACTTTACCCCATGCTGGATATGACCACTTTTGGGCATGCCTTGATGGTGGTTTCCAACTGAAGGACTAGGCTAGCACATACATGTGTACATTTAATCTAAACTAGAAAAGATGATTTGGTGCATAGCAAATTGGTATGTGTGTTTTCAAAGTTTATTGCTGCGTACTAGTCAATAACTCAGGAGTAGAAGTGGGAATGCCATCTCTATCTATTCAAGCTTTGAAGTTGTTCAAGATTTAAAATTTCCAATGGTGCTACTTAGCATAATGTAAATTGCTACAACTTTTGTTTTAAATTCATCAGATGTGCAATGGTCAATAAGCCCCTAGTAGAAGTCGGAATGACATCTCTATCTGTTATACTTTTGAAGATAATCAAGATTTAAAATGTCAATTGCCCTTAATTTGCATAATTTTAAACATCCTCATTCATGTGTATAAAAAGGCCCAACTTCTTGTATGGAGGTACAATCATGCTAAGCTTGAGTTTCCATGTATAACAGTGTCAGTGTCAGTGTATAAATATAATTTAACTCTTTAAGAACCAAATTTTAGACTGCGTTAACAGCTTTTCTAGGCACACATTGGGCGCATTTCGCCCAATGCATGCCAAGAAAAGCTGTTGATCTGGGGTATTCTCTCAGGAACTATAGGCATACTGGTACTTGAATGAAAGGAATACAAATCTGGGATCCTTATAATACTTCAGACTAGTTTGACTTTAAGTAGATTGACTTTGGATGTGATTGGCACCTAGTTAAAACCTTCAGTCCAGATATGTGCTTCCTGTTAACCTTGCCTCGCTCTGAACTGTGTGAGGTCCAAGCTGTCTCCTCATAGAACCCGAGTTGCTATTTTGAATGCAAGATTGCATGTTGCATACAGTGTGTGGGATGTGCACACAGCTCCTAGACCCTGAATGTTGAGAGCCTACATATATGTGCACAGAAAATTTTGAGAAAAATGGTCTTTTGTCAGAGGCTAAAAGTTAAAAGGTTTTTCTCTGGAACTTACAACACAAAGTACTTATTTCCCTAGATATAGTATAATATCTAAATGCTATAGGGAAATTGTTTGCGTGTGCACTTGTAGTGATATTTCAGTTTTATATTGGCTCCTGCTTTGAAGACTTTTCACATGAGATACAACACATTATTTTAAGACAGTTCTTTGGTCATACTACTGGATTCTATTTCCCTCATAGTAATACATTGTCCTGTATTCTAAGACCAGCTGCAATATACGAGACCACTTTTTTGCTCTGCAGACCAAAGGTTGCAGACCTTATAGCATCACTCATGTCCGTCCGTCATTCTGCCTGCCGTAAACATTTGGCTTGTGAGCCTGATGCCGTCCATAGTTTTCAAGTTAGACCAATATAACTTTCAAGACTCATAGGGTGTATGAAAATCTAGGTTCCTTTCAATATTGATGGCGCCACCTACAGTATTAAATAATATAGGGGTCAAAATGAAAATCTGGGAAACATTCCAACATTTTAACTTTTGGTGGATCTTCACAAAATTTGTTGGGATTGTAGGGGAAGTCAAAGTCTAAGTTGCAAATTATACTAGTGGCACCACCTATAATTTGACGGAAATTACGAGTCAAAATGTGTTTTAAGTCATAAAATTCCATAATTGGGAAAGTAATGGGATTAAACTTGCCAAATTTATAGGACATATAAACCATAGTCAAAGGGAGAATGTTATGTAATATCAGTGATCTTGACCAATTTTTGTGAGGTCACCATGCCTGTAAAGTTGATAAGGTGACTTTGTACAATGGCAGGGTGTAGCTTGGACATCAATGGCAAAATGAATTGAGTCTCCAGATCAAAATTGCAATTGGTTATATAAAACTGTACTTGGTGACATATTTTTGGTGGTACTGTAACCCAGTAATTGTGGAGTTTGGCGCTTGTCCAAGTTTATTGTTTTTCGTCAATAACTCAAAAAGTTATAACCCGCTTTGAACAAACAGACTATACAGGGAAAGCATGATGTTGGGCACAAATTTTGAACAATAAAAATTTTATTATCCGAGTTGAAGGTCAAGGTGAAATGGCCAGTTTGATATGGGGGTCATTTCACAAATACTCTGCACCCCACAATTGTTTAGATAGGCCCATATAACATTTAAGAGTTATAAAGTGTATAAAAATCTTTGTTGACATCAATGTTGGTGGTGCCACCTATAGTATTATGTAATATACAGGTCAAAATATGAAAGAGGTCCAAAGATAGGCATTGTGCCTGCTGACCGATTGTTTTTCTAATAAAATATGTTTAAACCAAAATGTGAAAATCTTATGACAACAATACCATCCACAGTTTTGAAGTTCGCCCAATATAACTTTCAGGACTTGGTGGCCCCGCCTACAATTTTATGCAATGTAGGGGTCAAAATATGAAAATCTTGTGAACACTCTAGATAGGATCTTTAATCTGTGGCAGACCTTGGTGGGATTGTGGGGGAGGTCAGTCTTAGTTGCTAAGGGTACTAGTGGTGTCATCTATAATATGCCGGAAACTATAAGCCAAAATGTGTTTTAAGATATAAAGTTCCATATCTTGAAAAATAATTGGATTAGACTTGCTAAATTTATAGGATATATAGACAATGTCCAAAGCTAGAATTTGATCTAATATCAGTGACCTTGACTTAAATTGGTGAGGTCATCATGCCTGTAAAGTTAAAAGAGGTGATTTAGTAATGGCAGGGTGTAGTTTGGACATCAATGGCAATGTCTGCAAAACACGATGCCTATGGGCCTCTTGTATTACATGATCTGGGTGACTTTGATCTTCTGCCCCAAGGTCACTCAGGACATAAAGTTAAGGACTCTCTCATTGTCTTGGCACATGCAACATTATTCATCACAGGAAATGCACCAATAAGCTATAATTTGCCAGAAATGTAGAGAGAAGTGTGATCTAGTTGACATTTTAGACACTAAATGTACATAAGCTTTATATGTTTGAAGCCACTTGAGGACTTGCAACTGTAGAATGAAGATGCAGGTGCAATAGAGCCATACTGCCAGCAGAGCATTTGGCCCGTGGGCCACTTGGTGGGAAGGTACCTGTCTTCAATTGCAGGCAGAAAATACCAGCGTAATCTGTTGCTGCACCAGTGGCTCCCCCTGTAGGCCTACATATGGTACAGGTAGGGAAGCATTGATGTGCACCCTCACTCTCTGATCTTTTCCTTCGAGGTCAAGTGCCATCTGCTTCATTGTTTTTGACTTAATTCAACAGTAATGACAAACAGTTTGAATGGGATTTAGTATAGAAATAACATGCTTCAGGTCAAGAGCTCTTCTTGGTGTGTGATGATCAGCCATCCACAGCCAGGAAACCTGTTCAGTACACTCAATGTTAGTTCAAGGGGGAATGGGTTAATATTACTGAAGTGCAAAACTAACGTTGGCCTGCATCTCTGACCATATTAAAAGCAACTGAAGGATAGTCTCACTGGGACCACTACATGTACCTAATTAATGTGAGGGCTTAATCATTGTGAAGGCGTGGACTGCTGTCGCATGATTCTCCTTGTAACAGTGCTGCCACCAGTGGTGACTAACGCTATTGAAGGATAGTCTCACTGGGACCACTACATGGAGTTCAGAGCCGTGATACAAGATAATAAACCTGAGTGGGATCTGTATGTCTTGTGAAAGTTGTTCCTGTACATGTGCTTTAATACTGATCATGCTGTGTATAATGGTTAAAGTAATCTGCTAAAAATGTCCCCAGTTAGACAGATCAATGTTTAAAACAAACCAATGCATATTTTGACAATATTTTAATTTTATTACATTATGCATGTTACTGTAACTTGGATTTGAACTGTAAGAAAGTCTGTATCATAGGTTTGTATAAATGTCCAGCATGGAACAGCAGCATTCAATGTGAAGTGAGTTGGCTCTGCAGGGTTTCTCACATACCATGGTTGATGGAAACCACCTTTTTTTAATCAAGGAAATGACACCTGACCCATTGAACTGGTCAGTGGAAAGTCCTGTGACTATAAAGGCTTATTTTTTAGTCAAAAGAATGTGTATTCTCCATGATTGTCAACACACTGTGGGCAGTGCTTCCTCATGCTATGTACCGACTTCCTCATCAGCATCTGAGGTACGTTGTCCCACTCATGCAACAGATAACGTTGTGGGTCTGGCCGACTCACTATTATGAGCCATCTTGTCATATATAGATGTTTCGCTTCAGATGACTCCATAGTCTGCTATTGGATTGAGGCCAGGAGAACAGGCTGGTCAGAGCATTACCTCCACTGTGTCATATTGATGGTTGTGCTGGCCCAGTTTAGCCCTCCAGTGAGTGTGTGGAACTGTACCCTTTCACTTTCTGCTTACATGTAATTAGTATTCAGGTGTGCATCTCAAGGTCACTATGAGAGGGCTATATCTTGTGGCTATAGGCCTACAGTAGTCTCTCCTTTGAGAGACCACTTCATCGACACACCCACCTGCCTTTCAAGACCACATTTACTAGGTCTCCAAACACTATTTCTTCTTGGATGTCAGTTGACCTCTATAGGAAGACCGCCTGCTTTATGTGACCACTTTTGGGCTCTGATCTTTGGATGGTCTCTTAAAGGAGGGACAACTGTGTATTAGTAGAACTACTAAGGCCAGCCCTGCCGTGAATACTCAATGGCAGGTACTTCTCCGGCACACAAGTTAACCCTTTGAGCTACCTGGCACACTAATCAATGTCAATTAAATATAGCCCTGGCAGAGCTTGTGTCATTTCAAGATGCCTGCCATAAAAGCTCTGAAAGCCCAAGGCTACACATGCCTTGATGTTTTTGAACAGTTCATTTTCTGACTGGTTCATCATGTTCACAGCATGTTAACTCTTCCAGTGCCAATCACATCTAAAGTCGATCTACTTAAGTCAGACAAGTCTGAATTATCATTAGGATCCCAGATTCATATTCCTCATAAGAAGACCTTTCCTTCAAGTACCGGTATGCCTATAGTGAGAGAATACCCCAGGTCAACAGCTTTTCTTGGCGCTCAATGGGCGCCAAGAAAAGCTGTTGACTCAGTTCAAAATTTGGCATTGAAAGGGTTAATACATGTGCACCTCTGAGGTGAACTTAATGAAAAAAGAGAGAAATCTTGATTACACTTCATGTCCAATGTAGGCAAATTATAAGTTACAATAAATATGATACAATGATAATTATGCTGATGCCTTATGACAGACAGACTCATATGTCGATATACTGGTACACCATTATGAATTGGCTTTGTAGCGTATCATTGTAAGTTATAATAAATTGGATATAAGATATATGCTGCAACCCGAACAGACACATTCATTGGTCAATGTACACCGCTGAAGTATACTTTAAGAAACATACAATGGAATATATAATATACAATTTGTCACAAGAGTAATCAACATACAACCCTGGATATGCTTGTAGTCTGTCAAAAATCATAAACATGATTATATATATATATATATATATATGTATATATAATGATGATGATTGGATATAGACTAAATATGTAAAATTCACACATAAGGTACTATATATATATATATATATATATATATATATATATATATATATATATACATACGTTTCTAAATATTTGCATTTGAAAAACAAGAGGGCTCTGTGATCATCCATGCTCAGCTGACCTATGGATTCATCACATTTATGGTTCTATGAACTTGGGATAGGATCAAGGTCACCCATGTAGTGATGAGTAAGTCTGACCTCTATGGAAGAACACTAACATGTGCAACACCCAGGTCCCAGTTCAAGTAGTTGTCAAGTTATTGTGAAGAGTATAATCCACGGCACTGCCACGTAGTGAACAGCTTTGTTTGACCCTTTCACAAGGAATACATCCACCAAATTTCAGCTTAATCTGAGTGAGGGTTTTGGAGAAGTCGAAAATAGCAAAAGACACAAAAAAAAACATAAAATATAGAATAAAATTGCAGTGCTACCTGGTGAACAAATTAAGGACTAGGAGTCTTTAGGAATGTCCCTGTGTGATATCAAAGCAATCAGGTGAGCAGTTTTGGAGAAAATTTTTTAAGATTTGCCTCCCAAAGAACAAAAACAAAAAATCGTTAAAAAAATAATTGAAATGTGACCATTTGAACAAACTTAGTAGAGACCCACCCCAGGTACATTCCCACCAAGTTTGAAGTGAATTTAGCTGATGGTTTTGGAGAAGTCGAAAATGTGAATTGTGGATGGACAGATGACAGACCATCCTACAAGCTCAGCTGATTGACTAGTCAGTGGGGCTAAAAATAGTACTTTTCTATATACAGTGAAACCTGTTTTGAGAGACGACTGTCAGGAAAGACCACCTGCCTTTTCAGACCATATTTACCATGTCCCTTCTGCCATCTTTCCCATGTTATTCCACCTCTCTTGAGAGACCATCTGCCTCATGTGACCACTTTTTGGCCTGCCCTGGGGGTTGTCTCTCAAAACAGGTTTTACTGTATAAGCAAGCTGCATCAGGCACCGCAGTATATTCTTTTTGTGTGTTGTCTGTCCTTGACATGATAAGCCCCTTCATTATTTTGACGAGATTTTGTATTTAAGTCTATCATGACAACTTAGGGGCTTACACACAGCCTCATTGTGACAACACAGTCACCATTCATCGGACTGTTACTCGATATTTGAAACATGCGAGTGCACAGCGTGCTGAGGAAACTGAAATGAACCTGTGTATTTACAGTATATGTGCAGTAGCACATGACTAACCGGTTCACCCACTGCTGTGACAGTGTAAGTATCCCCCTGAAAAAATATTACACAGAAGCGTGTCTGTGTAAAAATAAAAACTGAGGGGTGAGACAGGAAAAGGAAAGCATCAAACATAGGGTTGGGGGCAGGGAGGGTGAAGGAAAGACCAAGAAACCTAAGAGGTCTGTTTTGTTTACAGCCTCTGCTTATGGTGCCAACTCTATTTGTTGATTTGGTTCTGCTTGGTGGGTAGTGACAGAGAAAACAGTATTTGTTATCAATCATGTCCTGTTTCTTTCACGTTACTGGGGTCAGTGGTCAAGAAAGGTGACTTACTTGCGTGTGGAAACTGAGTGGTGTTATTTTCATAATCTTGGCACCTGGCTGTGCACTCCCTTGGTGTGTACATAAATCTGGATACAATTAAACGTGCTGTATGGGGTCACCCTTTTGCCACAAAAAGAAGAAAGTTAAGGTAAGCTGGTACTGCTGGTGCCATTAGCCAAATGCTAATGTTTAATTCATTTGGCCACATAAATTTGTAAACGACTGATTTATTTTAACAGGAATTATATGAGAGTCAGGTTGAATTCTGCAGCAATTACTGATTTATTTACTGATTGGGATACAAATTTTAAGGAATTAGGTCTGTCCCGGAGTAAGACTGATAGATGTGAGAAAACCTTGTTGTCCAAGCAGCCATGCATTGTAGTGTGATAAATAAATTCAAGAATGATAAAAATGAAGTCTGCGTGGAAAGCTTTACAAATGAAGGAGGAAGAAACATACATATGCTACCCACTGCATGGGTAGGATATGCACAACCAAGGAGCCTAAAAAAAGACCAATACCAGTTATCAGTGGTTCACCATTCTTCCCCCCCCCCCCCCCCCCCCCCGTCCAAATGTGTTGTGTTTGAAGTGCTGTCATTAGACATTGTGTTTCTAGGAATTTCTTCTTTCGTTCTTTCTTTCTTTCTTTACAGGCAAATTTTTTCCAAAATTTCATTTGAAATCTATTGTAGTGGTCCCTGTCTTGATAGGCCACCCCAAGGGCAGGCCTGCAGGTGGCCTCTCAAGGCAGGTAGCCTCTCATTAGAGGTACAATAACATAGCAAAGATAGCAGCAGCTAGCGACCTGCCAAAAGTGGCCTTTCAAGCCAGGTGGCCTCTCATTGGAGTGACCTCTCAGGACAGGGACCACTGTATATGTAGAAACTCCAAACTTGGCATAATTATACTTCCATACATTAAGTCTTGAATTTTTGTAAAGAGGTTCAACGGTTAAGAAACTTTAACACCCAGATTATAGCCATTGCAACACTACACATTTTTGCAATTAAGATGTAACCTTTACAGGTCAAGGTCATTTGGCCCTTTGAAAGTTTCATCTAGCCATAACGTGGTCACTTTTCATCTGAGTTGGTTCCTGTTGGGCTTAATAGGTATTGTGACACTGCACTTTTTTGTAATTTACATGGGACCTCTAAAAGTCAAACATCAAGATCATTTGGACTTTGAAATTTTCACCCAGCCATAAGCTTAATGGAATTTGGAGTATCAAGGAACAAAAGTTGCTGCATTTAATATTTACAGCTTTTGAAGGCACTCAAACAGATTTGCTTTGAAGCAAACCCTCTTTTCTAGTTAATGTGTCTTTATGGAAAGGCAGACCAGTGATCACAAGGCAGTTAAGGGGTTAAAGGCATGGCACTGGGGGTGGTTCAGGGTACAACAGATCTCATGACCATGTGGACAGGTAGGAACAAGGGACATTGTGTTGTACCAAGGAGGCCAGAATTGGGACATGTACCTATATAGAAGGTACACCCACACATGGCACTAGGTTTTTGTTGTTTTATGTACAGGCTTAGTCCCATGTTCACCGTGTAAAACCTGAGGTCAAAATATAAACCGACTATTCATAATGAAAATATTTTGATGTGAATATATAAATTTTTTTTTTTTTAAAGAATATATAAAATATGTGCATGATGTATATGCAGCAAACATCCTTGTGTAGTGGTATAATTACTATTTTATTCTCATATGATTTTGACACAGGCTGACACCAAAGTGGGTCAAAACATGAAAGAAGGCAAATTAGAATATTTTTTTTTTGTTTAAATCTTGTAACTCTGACCATTGTTATATTTAACGTATGCTTGATAATACAAACTGTTTGCAGGTCACCAGGTCCTTTGAGTGGGTCAAAGTGTTGTATGTATAGTGTACAGAACAGAGGCAGAAAAGTGACACACACACACACACATAGGCTTGATCACTTACCTGCTCAACTCACCCAAAAGCACTCAGATGTACCTTGTCATCTGCTTTGGCATTTAACATTAATATTATCATATCAAGGACGTAGAAAACATTTGTGTGCAGAGAACTGTAGACATACCAAGACCTCTCACATGGCCAAATGTTTCTATATTGGCATGGATTGGGTGCAATTTTACCAAAACCATGCAAAGGAACATGATTGGGTCACATTCAGATACATTTGCCTCATCTCTTCTCACTGTGCTTTTATCACTTTCCCGCTTAAACCAGTTGGTGGTCAAGTGTCTGCTTCAGTGTATTTTCAGCTAATTTCAACAGTAATGAAAAGCAATCTGATTGAGAATTGTAGATGATACCTTTCAAAATAACATGAGTCAGGTCAATAGCGCTCCTTGGCATGGGTTCAGCACAAAGTGCCAACCCATGCCAAGGAAAGCTGTTGACTCGGTCTTAATTCAAGGTGAAAGGGATAAAACTCTATATTTACATGTACTGGAAAGAGTAAGTTATATATCATTTATATGGGACTGTGAACAAATATATTCCAGGAGTAATACATGTACATGTATGTGCCTCTTCACTCTATCAAAATATACTGTAAATTTAATTTTGCTATACTCGTTCACTTATTTCACTGATGGCACAAAACTGTGAAAATAAAAACATAGTGAAATTGTATGTTAACATTGTTTGAATAGGAATTATGTCCAAAACAGTGAAATTAAAACTACAATGAAATGTCAAATACACAAAAAAACGTGAAAATTTATACACACAAAAATAAAGCAATTTACAGTGGGCAAATTAATAGTAGTTATGTCCGTGGTATGCCTAATCCCAGTGCCAGAGTGTTCTCACTGTTTCCATTTTGTCACATTTTAACTTAATGAGAATCTGATGTGGACTAGACTTGAAAGCGATTGGAAAAATAATCATGGAATCTGGACAACCCTACATAAAAAAAACACAACAAACACACCATCATGCTTTTTGTGATAAAGGGGCATGTGTGCTAATTGGAATGAATACGGTACCCCTAATTTGTATAATTTTAAACATTGTGACTATTCTAAACCTGGTGCACAACTTCACTCGTAGGTCAGTCCGCATGGCAAGTTTGGTGGTTTTCATAATAATAGTGTCCAAGAAAAACTCTGGACAAATTTGGGTGCAATGGAAAGGATGAAAGAAATGAAGAACCCGAGGAAAGACAGTATGTCTGGGTTGTCACCCAGACATAAAGAAAGAAAGAAAGAACTTCTGGAAAAACAGAAAAATGGGTGTTGACACACACACACTTCTACTTATACACTGGGAAATAAAGCAATTTACAGTGCATACTCTATGTATTAACTGGATACCATATTTCAGCTTTTCTTCCTGCTAACATCAGTTTTAATGTGTGCCATCATTGGCGTGTATTCTACAGGTAACAAGGACACAAATATGAAGCTGGCTGTTAGTCTGTGCAGCCTGACGCTGGCTGTTATAACGATCGCTCAAGCTCAATGGCTACCTCAAGGGTTTCCCAATCCACGTATAGAAGTCGACAGATGTGGGAGGAGAAATCAAAGATCCTACGTCTGTGATCCAGACGGAGTTCTTGAGTATCATGAAGGTGAGTCAGTGTGATAATGTCTCAGTCTGAATGGGAAAGCCCCAAGTTCAAACCCAACAGATCGAGCGAAGGACATGCAAGAACACAGTTAACTAATGAATTCCAGACTCCCAGATTTATCATCACACCACAGCAGTTTAGATCATTGCTTTTGTGAGAGGCTGGTTCAATTTTTTCCAATTGTAATAACAGGGATACACACACACACACACACATGTATATGTATATGTATATATTAGTGGTATCTATCTAATTTTTACAAGTCTTTTAGCAGAGTTGCATTTTGGAATAAAAGTAGTTTATCATTTTATCAACTAACTATGTCTGTACACAATGCTGATGGTACAGTCAGATCAGTCATATAGGAACATGAGTGTATCGTGTATGTGTGTATGGATGCATACATACATCAAGATATGATGTATGTATGCATACATACATCATTTGGGTGTATTGCTGTATTATACAATTTACACAGAGTGTAACAAATCTACACATCTTCAGTCTTTGTCCTTATCCAAAGCTTTGATAAGAGTGTTTGTTATTCAAACTACGTATTTATCCAGTGTCACTATTTTGAAATGGAAATAGAGGCATGTTCCACTGTAATTGTGGCATAAGTTTTTTTTTTTTGTCTGTGGTATGCAGCTAACCAGCTGGACGTTGTGATAGATAAGGTAATCCAAGAGACTCCATGTCCCTGCAACAAGTACAGCTGTGGAAACAGTGCTAAAGGATATAAAATTGCAGTCGCACTTGTCAGTGCCATGAACTACACCAAGGGAAGCTCTGGGTAAGACCCTTTTCTTATGTTTGTTTTCTAAATCAATTAAAGGGCAACCCCTGTGCCTTATTACTGATAAAGGGCAACCCCTGTGCCTTATTACTCATAAAGGGCAACCCCTGTGCCTATTTTCTCATAAAGGGTGACCCCGGTTTGTTTTATAAGGCAAAAGAAAATAAATAGTGTGTTTGAGGTTACATGCCAAAAATAAATAGGGTAGGTAGGTAGGCTTTTTTTTTTTTTTTAATTTTTGCTCTGAAAACAGAAGAAAAGTGACTTAACATGGATAAATTGTGCATTTCATGAAGAAAATCTGCCTAGATTTTTTTTTTTTTTGAAAATCAATAAAAAGTTTTAGGGTAGGGGGGTTTGGGCAAGGGTTGGTAGGGAAACCCCAAACACGGACTTTTTTTTTGGCCTAATTCATAAAGGATGACCTTGGTTTTATAGATTGTGAAGGGTGACCCCTGCCTTTGAAGTGAGAAAGAGTGGCTACTGTCTTTTATAAAGTATAAAGGTGATTACGTCTGTGTTACTTAAACCAAAAAGCTAAACCTCTGTTATAAATCACAAAAGGGGACCCCTGTGTTTTATACATCATGCAGGGTGACCTCTGTCTTGAAAAGTATTAAGGATGACCCCTGTGTTTTATAATTCATAGCGAGTGACCCAGGGTCCCGTATCATTTATTTCCAAGCGCGGGTACCGTGGATGAGATTCATTTGTTCTCTGTGTTGCTGTTCTTTGTTGGTGTTATTACAGACCCTCCCATCAAGCCACCCCATACATACAAATAATGGTATAAGTTTTTTAATATCGTACCAGTACCATGTTCTTTGGTTTTGGCAAGGAATTATTGTGACATAACAGATTCCCGTTACGACCTTGTCATATTACAGCCATGTCATATCAGTGCTTCCTGTTAAAAAATATATATATACCTCTTGAGCTGAATATTTCTGCCCTAATAACTCATATTCAGAGTGTGATTAAAGCTGGTGATATATGGAAGGTATAAAGATGTAGTTTGCGGGGGGGGGGGGGGGGGGGGGGGGAGAGGGGAGGCAGTGTTTTGAGCCCCTATATGCACAGTTTGCTGGATTGAGGTGTGTGCAGTAGCAATAGGACAAGAAAAGTACTGAAGTGCTGCCCTCTATCTGAAAGAGGTCAACGAGAAAAGGCAGGCCACAGCATCCCCTCCCCTCCCCGCCCCCCCAGGGGAGGGGGCAGGGAGTGCCAATTAATTAGTAGATAATACTCATTTACCAGGAACAGTGACAAGTGGGTGTGACACAAATTTTAACCATTGATCAAATAGATGAATGTTTTTTGTTTTTTTTTTAAATTTTGTGAGGGTTTCACTGGTGCCTCGTGATGCCTTTCAGAGCTAGAGCTATGAGCATGGTGAAAGGCCTCTGTTTCATGGGACAACCTTGCAAAGTCTTCTTCTTATGGTTTCTTTTCAATTTAACCTCAACTGAGAGAACTCAAATAATTGCTTCCAGTGAGTCACACAGTTGTGATGGGTCACAATCATACAGTGGGGAATTTATATGGACATCATTAGGGGATACAAGTTTTGAAAAGCCTAATATTTCGTAACTGACCTCAAGGTCATGGCAGACTACCCGGACTGTACTTTCACACAAGGTGTTAAAATATCCCAAATGCACTTTTTATATGAGGCACTAATTTTGTCGGGAAAAAAATGGATTCAGCCAGTTTAACTTATTTCAGCATGTATATGTTCAAATTTGATAACGCTTCCTTTCAAAATATATGATATTTATTATGGCAACCTGACATTTAATTTTGGATGAGGCCAATATTAACATATTCATAGGGCCAGACAAAAGAAGTTTTGTTAGGATGATGTCAAATGCCAGGTTTCGTTCTGTTGACCGTTCAAGTGATGATCACGGCTATACCAGTAGTCATTTTCTCATTACCCTTAAACATATAATGGTTAAAAGATTCAAATTGCGATACCTTTGATTCAAATACGAGCAAGCCTACTCTAACGCAAAAGGTAGTCTCAGTCAACAGCTATCCTTGAGGAAAGCTGTTGACTTGGTCTTAAATTAGCAATTTAAGAGGTAAAAACTTCAGTTACCATTTTAAACCTGATCGAAACAGACTCACCACTCACACAGATTCCATTCTATCAATGAGAAAAAAAATCCATATATTTGAACTGTAATTTATAAAAGCATACTTGGAATTCATACAATGATATTTATCTGACTGGAGCAAAATGTGTAAATGAAATCATCTCCACTGGTGACATTCCTGTTAGTCGCTACATCCTGCATTGCAAATGAAATACGTGTGCCTATAGTCGTTTCTTTTTCCTTTTATTTACTCAGTCCTTGATTTCAGCGATTCAGTTCTGTTTCATACAATAACAATGGATATGACATATTTTTTGCATGGCTAAGTCTTTCGCATCGGCATGGTCAGACTTATTTGAAAGTCCATCGAGGACTTGCTTCAGATTCATTGCGAAGCATGTTTTTTTACATTTTTCTCTGTGAAAATCCTTATTCGCGTGCTGTGTAATTGCAAGGTCAAAGATGGCACAAGCTTCCAATGGACCAGAATATTACTCTAGGTATGTATACACTGGTGCCTGTGAGCACATGTTATTAACACTTGAAACCTTGGTTTGGGATATCAGTGTGGGCAAGCCATTAACAACATACATGTAGTACTAGCCATCTATATATAGCTTGAATGTCTGCATGAAATTATTTGCTAAAATGTCTTGAAGATAGTCTAATGTGGCATGAATATAGATAGATTCACCAACAAACTAATCTCCCATCTGTTGACTATTCCTATCCAATGTAGGTCTGTGTTACATCATAATCACTGCATAAGTGGAAAGGGTATCTTCATTGATCACAAGTTCAGAGAGAGAGAGAGAGAGAGAGAGAGAGAGAGAGAGAGAGAGAGAGAGAGAGAGAGAGAGAGAGAGAGAGAGAGAGAGAGAGAGAGAGAGAGAGAGAGAGAGAGAGAGAGAGAGAGAGAGAGAGAGAGAGAGAGAGAGAGAGAGAGAGAGAGAGAGAGAGAGAGAGAGAGAGAGAGAGAGATCACAAGGTCACGACTAGAATACACATGATTCTTTCTGACAAAAATGGAAGAGACTTCTCACTGCATCAGCCCATGTACTTGTGTGTCTGTACATTGCAGGTTTATTTACCTGAACTATTCCGGCACAATTTCGCAAACATAATACAGATCTTTCAGCATGTAATTGGATGTTTTATAGATGACCATGTCTGATTGGGTCCAGTACTTACATGACCTCATGCCAGAATTCATGATAGTACAAAGCAAGACACTTTTTGTGTCACACTTTTGGCTAAAGATACAAGTGTGGCTGGTCTCTCATAATTATGGTGGAGACTCCAAATATTGTTTTTTTCTCTCTGACTCCCTGCTGCTAAGGAAGTCCTTTAACATGTGGAAGAGAGTGGCTCCAGCAGAGTGCCTATTTATGACAAGCATAGTTGCTAGATTTTCCTACCGATGGAAGCTTTGTGAAAAAAGATTAGGAATACAGGATTTCTAAGTTGGAGACTGGGTTTAAAAAGAGCTTTTCACATCTTTTGGATTTAATTCCCCCCCCCCCCCCCAAAAAAAAAAAAAGTGCAGAGGAAAGCTAGGGACACCCCCCCCCCCCCTTGTTTCCAGTGGAAATCCAGTGCCATACATCATGTATGTAGGTGCTTGAATGAAAGTACGTGTACTTTTATTAGAAATTTAAATGTTGGATCACTATTATTTCAGATGATCATGACTAGTTTCGATCAGAGAGGGGTCAAACAATTAGTCTTGCGAATAAATTTGCAACATGTATCTTAATTAGTTAACCCATCACTCTTGTTGTATCGCTTTACATACCTCCAACACTAAAGAGTGGTGCCAGGGCACATTTGAAGGAATACTGGGTTTTCAGGGTACATGTATTGGGCGTGCTGGTTGTTTGAGGTGGGTGTCTCATAAGTGTGGTATCGGTCCAACACTGTGCTACCATTATAATACTGTAACCTGCCATTTCAGGGCTAGAATTTCAGTGAGAATCCATTCTTACAAAGATTGTCCTAAACTTGTCTTTCATTTGAAAAAAAAATCAATTGACAAAAATCCAAAGATTCGTGCAAAATTTTGCAAAATTCTGGCCCTGCATTACGCCCATAGTCTTGCAACAACAAAAAAGAACCAATTTGACGAAACTCTTTGGTACTTGCCCGTAGATCAATGCTGGTCACTCTGGTACTTGCCCGTAGTTCAATGCTGGTCACTCTGCTTGTGGCTTTTGTGTGTACTCACCTGGTGCAGTGCAGTATGAGAGCGCTTCCAGTCAATTAAATCAGGACATTGTACATCTGCCTCTGTTTAGGTAGTGACATGGTCAGGGGGTTTTATAATTGCTGTTTTTATCTTCTTCACTACATCAGGAAAACACTGATAAAATTGTATGTTTCCTTAATGGGGAAAACATGGGGAGTACATTGGCAGTTTATGTTTCTGTTTGAGTGCACATTATAATGTTTTAGATATTGCTAACTGAATTGAGAAGTTCAATTTTGCTGAAGAATTCTAATTGATATTAACTTGTAAACTTGTGACGCTGATCAATAATTTTGATGTCAAACAAAGGCTTACGTATATACTCCAAATATTTCTATATGTCTGTTTCAAATCATTTGTTGAAATATAGTACTTAAGTTTCTGTTAATTCAGTATCAATAATCAGGGAAAAAAACAAAACTTTTTAGAATGCACAAGTGGGTCATTCAGTTAAGCACAAAATTTATTGAGTCAACATCATGTGTAGGAGGTAATTTAAATTTAAACGACAATTTTACTAGAATTTTCATCTGCAGTATTCCTCATTTCTTCCCCTTGCTGGAAATGTATTTTTTGAAACATATCGGAAAAGGTGAACAATTAACATTGAGATCTATTAACCGAATATCAGTGGATCAGCACCACGACTAGATAACTGGTATGTCTCTGTGACAAACATGAGCACTTTTGAAACAGTCCATTAGGACTCTGGGTCCAATTATATTTAGTCTGCTGTTTTGGTCCGAGGAGGGGTATATATGTACATGTAGCGACATTAAAAGTAAACGGAAAAAAACAAGATATTTTTATTTAATACAAAGAGAAACTTAACAAACCTAATTCTGTAAGCCCATGTACCGTTTGAACACTATCAAGTCCGATATTCTAAGAGCAAAGTCCTATTCCGTACCATTCACTGAAAAACTGTATTGTTCTAAATCATAATAGCAAATTAATTTATGAAAGGAACGAATCATATTCATAAAATTTGAAATTTAGAAGAAAGTTTTAGGCATTATTAGCCTTTAAAAAATCGGGTCATCAGCGGGGAACCAGCGCAAGACTTGTTTCGGTGCCATTAATCCCCGGACAAGTCATTCTGCTAACTGGCGGCACCATGTTTGCATTTCCAATACAAACACCCCGAGCTGATGTATTACGGAATAAAGCGAATATGATGTTCCTTAGTTAATAGGCCTACTTAAAAACGTAGCCCACATGACATAAATATGATAAAACTACACCTAACACTCATGATTAGGCCTAGCAAAAATGAATAATAAAATAATAAACCATCCCACACTTACCTACAGCGCCTGGTCTTACAACTGACCCGACGAGGCCTACCTAACAGACTGATCAGATCAAACTGATTAAACTGGTCAGCCTTTTAACTTCAAAGTTCAAGTAAAACGCAAATATAACGACGTGACGTAAAGGAGTCACGCTATTAATTGCGTCACACCTGAAAGCTGGTCAGATCTTCGTTGTCCCGTTTCAGCAATAAAAATAGGCCTATTTATCATAAACTCGCTGTATTTCACAGCCGATGAAATCACTACTAATGGGTAGATCTGTATTAATAACGAATCAATTACATAAGATTTAATGTAATTTTTTTTTATCACACTCATGTTAACATTGTGAGTGTGGAAAACGTCAACCCCAAACTTCATAAAGTACACAGACAAGGTATTTCCATCCAGACTGTTTAGATCTAGATGTACAAATATTAAACATTGTATCTCAGATACAAGGCAGGTTTCATGGCTGGGAGCAGTGTATACATGCATGAGTGAGTGTGTGTGAGAGAGAGAGAGGGAGAGAGCTGGGTGTCTGTTCATTAGTAAAATAGTATGCAATGCAGGCCCAAGATGACATGTATGTATCATTGTTTAGAAACATTGAGAGTATGTGAGCTAGGATGAACATGTGTCAAGAATGAACACGCCACCTCTTGTTCTTTCATCGTAGTGATGAAGCCATGGACATATCAGAAAGGACAGACGCAGCTTCCAAATTTGCTTACGAACTATTCCGCACATGGAATCTAGGTAACTGCGACGAGGATGTGGTTATTTTCTTCTCCTACAAGGACAATGCGGTGAGTTGAACATCATGGCTGAGGTGTAGCCAGTTTGGCTCAAGGGACTCAAATTCATTAGCAAAGCTGGTGTGTTTTCAGTGATTCAATTAGTAGCCTGGTGTTACATAATGAGGTGTAAATGTTTAATTAAAACTAACAAAATGAAGAATTTCATATGAAGAATCTTGCCGATTTGGCTAGAAGATCAATATCTTTTGTAGGCAAATCCCATGTCTATTAGCCTGTGGCCAATGGCTAGCACCAGCCCCGATTGCTATTTCTTGAATTAGCCATTCACTTATTTCTTTGAAGTCAAACAGCATGTTGTATCAGGCATTGAGTCCATGCAGTTGCCAAAATATGTCTGTGGGTGGCCCAAGAGGTAGAATTGGCTACAATGTTTTTTTCTTTAAAAAGTCATAATCTTTAATTAAAACATGAAAAGTTGGGTACATATGATAAAAAATGCTGTACAGATTACCACATGCATTTAGAAGATAAGCTGTGACAATAACAAATATGTTTGTCTACCTTTTTTTCCCTGTCAGCTGTTTACTTTTGCTGGAAGGGAAGCTGGGAAGAAACTGTATCCAGCACGAATTGGATCGATTGCCATGGACAGACGAGGCTTGTTTGGACACAGAGATTTGTTATTCCGAGGGCTGAAAAGCATAATTATGGATTACAAGTGAGTTGACACATTGTCTTGCCCATATCAGGACAAGTAATTTGTTGATTTCTTGACAATGAGATAGAAGAAATGAATGCACACTGAAAGATGGTATCATCAAATCTGAGAAAAATTTCAGCCTTTCCGAATGGTACATAATTATCAGAATCATATCTATATGTGAACATCATTTCCTGGAACATGTTATGCTGTGAACGTTTAATATAAAGTGAAACTTAACAAGCCTAAAATGTGTAAACCCATGTACCATTTGAGCACTATCAAGTCCGATAACCAAATGAGCAGTGTCCTATTTCATACCACTCACTGAAGAACTGTAGATTTTGAAATCATTGCGTAGGTTAACAATTTATTTTGTATAAGGAACAAATCATCTTCCTAACATTTAAAAATTTAGAAGAAAGTTTCAAGCTTTATTAACCCTTGATTAACATTTAGACGAGTCACTGAATCCTGGCCAGTTTTCAATCAAGAAACCCTTCCTACATGCTGTGCACATCTTGAATAGTTTTAACAGTCTGACACAGAATAAACTAAAATGGACAATGGCACATGCAGTTTCCACAATAGGAAAATCAACTTCTGTTATCTAAGAATGAGTATGAATCCATAGTGGGGCCTGTGGGAGAGTAATAAAGGTATGCGTTGTGCCCATCGTGTCTGCTACGTCTGCTGTTCCGTATTACATAGTACAAATACCATATTTGGTGAGGAGTGCCTTGTTCTTCAACTCCCCTGTGCTACCTGTAGCTGTTTTGTGTACTTTGAAGTAAATTGCCACTTCCCGTTTCAGGCCACCGTTTGGTTTGCAAGTAAAGTCATTGTTCTATGTATTTTCAATTGCCACTGTTTCTTATTCGTGGCCATGCCTGTTTGGCTCGTTGTCAACTTGCTGCGCCATTCAAAAATATGTACATTCAATCTAACTTTTAACATTGCAAGTATAGGAGAGAGCCTGGTGTGTTATGAGACCATAACACATGAGCCTTGCGTGTTATCGGACTATAACACGTGTCCAGCCCACATTCCAAAAAGGCGCGCCCACATGGGTTTCCGGAACTGAACACTTGAACAAGCTGGGCAAATCAGTTTCTGGTCATCTCTCTCAATTCTATGTAGGCCTACTAAATTTTGTGTAATTGAGCAAAAATATTAAGGGGAAAATGTAAATATAAGCAATGAGGGTCGCTTTTTTGTGTGTTATGGCATAACGACGCGGGTGATTGAACCTGGCATTGGGAGAGACACACTAGCGTGCGCCACGTCCACAATTCCCACTTCAATCACCTGCGTCATTATGCCATAACACACACAAAAATCGACCTTCATTTCTTAATTGGAAGGCATCACATTTCTAGAAAGATACACTGGGTGTCGGGTAGTTGTGCTTTTCTATATATTTCTGGCCTATTTTTGGCATTAAAAACTATCGTTTGTTGTCTACTAAAACAGAATATTCCATAGAAACATTATGGGATAAATACGAACCATCATTTGCGTGTGTTTCTGGTTGGAATTCAATGACTCTACCCAAGGAAACCAGGAGCTGTTTCATGGCTCATAGTTTCCTGCCCAGAATCATTTCGTCCCTGCCAGAAACACTGTTCAGCACAGTTTGTACAAAAATCACCCCCAGAGACAGCATAGAAATGTGTCCTGTCTTGAGAGACTGCACTTGGGTGATTTTCAGTGATGGTCTTTCAAGACAGGTTTCACTGCATTGCTATTTGAGACCACCTTCACTGCTGACAGAAGTGGTCTGATATTGCAAGTGGTCTCAAAAATACATTTAATTATCTGAAAAATACACCAGTGTCATAACAGGGCAGTCTTACATGTACCATACACGCAGTCTTCTGCAAGAAGTGATCTTTAGAGCTGGTACCACTGTATAATATTTGGACTTCTGTTGAAATGAAATCCAATCACCTAATATGGTAGTGTTTACTTGTATTGTTTAGGGGTAAATAAATAATACATAATAATAAGGCCAAGTGCTTGCAGTGTTCATCTGTATCATGTATACTGCAACCTTTATGTTTTGTTTATGATTTAAGAGGATTGAAAACTGTCTTTAGACCCACATTGTAATGTCTTCTGTTGTCTCCTGTGTTTCAGACTTGTGTTCCTGGGAAAGTACAAGACCAAAACTACCTTTGTACCTCAGGCCAGATCCATCAGGAGTGCATCCAGTCACATCGCCAGTCAAACGTCTCAAGTTCTGGCAAGCATTATGCTGTGTCTTGCTGTCTGTAGACTCTGAATGTGATCATGGAGAACAACAAACTCATTCATTTCACAATGGTGCCTACATGTTATCAAATATGTAAAGAATTCATTTTTGTATCTGCTTTTTACACAAACTGTCCATCAAAGCAGACATGTTTTTTCTTTTTTTTTTTTGTTGTGCATGTTACCATTTTGAAATTGTCAATTGATGAAGAGAAAAGCACAAAATGGTGAAACTGTGTTGAAAAACGGTAGAATTGGACTATATGCAAAAAAAAAAAAAAAAAAAAAGAAAACATTGTGAACCAGTCTTACAGTATGTGTTGTGTTACATGACTTAAAACCACAAAACTAACTGATGTGAGCAGATATACATTTGAGTGCAGTGGGTCTTCTTGAAAGGCAAATTATGTGAGATTAGCAACATCGCGTGCAGGAACCCATGAGTTGAATTTGAAACATTTTTTATATAAAGTGTGGGGGAAACAATGCGTTTCTGAAGGGATGTATAAATGAATTAAGATTTTTCAACTGGAAGACCAGCAATTTGTGTAGCCTGTGCTGTCTTGTAACTATAACTTAACCGTACATAGTGTGCAAGGGTACCACTCAAGTAAAACATGGCTGGCCTGCTTGTACAGGTGGCTAAAATTTCATAGTTTATAGTACCATGGCTGACCAGTAGAATAAAAAAACAAAACAAAACAAACAAACAAACTTTGTGTGTCATTTTTTTCAAAAATAACATGTATTTTGAGTTTTTAAATTTTGCACTTTGCAAGCTGTACAAACTTGACACAGCTTTTCGTAACTGTTGAAGTCAGTTGCATTATATCAACCATATGCTGAGGTGAGAATCTCATTTTGTGCATACGTGGACATTTTTTTAAAAAATCAGATGTTAAAACATATTTAAGTTCTGTGCATGAAAATGTGTATCCACAAAGTAGGGTTTTATATTGATTGACAAATTTACAAGAAAAAGCTGGACTGTCACTTTCTTTATCATAAAATTCTCTTTTTGAAAACTGACTAGAAATTAGTCCAGGTGCTAGGTTTTTACCAGGTAGTTGTTAAGCTAAATGTGTAGTTGGTAGTGATGCCTTGCAGTTTTAGTTTGGTAGATCTGCACAAATTGAAAGAACTAAATTGCTCAAAGGTGCCCCAAAAGCTTATGTGTGACTGCACATTCAGGAATCCTGAAACTCCGAAGTGCTTAAAGGTGATTAGTTAATAAACTTGCTGACAGGGGTCTCTGCTGAAGCATGTACAGTTACATATAAATGACTGCACACCATTTGTAGTCCATGAAGACATTAAAATAATGTGGCAACATGTGTACATGTTGTATCATGTGGGAGAAGACTAGACTTTGAGTAAGTATGTTTTATGAAACAGTGGGCTTCCTGTTATTTTAGACGCTGGTATGCTTTTTTTCTTTGAGCATTCAAACATGTAGCACATACTGCATAGTATAGCATACATATATGCATTACTATCGCACGTTAGATTAGTCACTTATTAAAATTACATAATGGGTACTTAACAAGTGTAAAACACTATAAGCTATCAAAGCTTGTAGACTACAAAATGGACATAGACTGTATATATTTGAGCAGTTTTGTATTTATCATCTCGTGCCGAGACGAGAAATTTTGCTTTCTTGTGTGTTTTTTTTTTTAGGAGGTATATATACTTTGTTATTAAATGCAAATACATGTAGTGATTTTACTCAATGGCCCCCCAAATAATTCCTCTATTACTCCTGCCTAATTGAATTGCCTGCTAAACAGACCTATCACCATGTTTTCACCGCTCTGCTGATGTAGCAGAACTCACATGGCTTGTTGTCCAGTGGGAGGCAAGTGCAGTGGAGATGGTGTGGTGTGGGGCCTGCTAAATAACTATAGACAACTAAATGCAAGAAAACGTGGTAGGTATGCTGAGAGATAACCAAGGAACAGAAATTAAAAGGCATCCAAGTATTATCCATTTTGTTGTAATGTTTGACATGCACATTGATCGTGAAATTAGGTGGCAAGAATGAGTGAGACAGACAGCGTGCCACTCGCCTGGCCAGGATTGACAACAGGAAAGATGCATATGGGTTAAAGGTCAACAAAGAATATTGCCTGAAATCTGTTGGTTCACTGTCTGAATAAATCAAAATTAGTGTGCAGACAACAGTAAGCATGTATTGTGGCATATGAGAAATAGCAAATAGTGTCTATCTGTATTGTCTTGATGAACGGCAGAACATTTGGCATCAGTGAATGGGGATGTTGTGCACACAGGCTATGGTTATCTGGCAGACTAATCAGATCTGTTGAAAAGCAGACACCACTAAATCATATATAGAAAGAATGATAACAATAATCATTTCAACTTGGACCGAAAAGTCACTAGTCCATTCTGTTTGATGTGTGCAAAGCACAATGTCATACAAAATGGGAAAATTTTGTATCATTGTCACTTGGTGTTTCAGATTTGGAGCCATGTGCAGGAAATTCCGGTGTAAAACCTCAGAACTTTTGTAATAATATTGTGCATGTTTGCTTAGTGTCGGGGAGTAATATTGACCCCGACGTAGTGAACCTATCCAGTGCTGGGTGGCAGACTGAGGTGCCAGTGAGGATTTAAAAGAACAGTAGTTCCCCTCTAATAAGGCCACTCCAAATACAACCACAAAGTGGCCACATTAGAGGGGTGGCCTCTCTTGGGAGGGATAACGCAATGGAAATGCCACTTTTGTGCAATGGTGAAGTGGCTTTTGCAGAGAGGGTGGCCTGTCATGGGGGCTTATTAGAAGGGGCCCACTGCACACATGCTGGTCCTTGAATGATGGGCCTTTGTACCAGAAATGTTCATTAAAAATTATTTCAAGAAGATCAGTGAGCCGGGCTTTTTTTTGGTGACGATGGGACAAAGTGTTGATATGGGAACAGGGTTTGCAAGATGGATGCTCGCAAAGGGCCCCATATAAATAAATACAGTTGCAATCACAGCCATAATTATTTTGTGTATACCCACTTGGCTGCCCCATCAGACTCTTGTTATAATGATGGGCCCTAATGTCTGTTGGTTTTTATACAAATTTCATTTTTGTTCTTATTTTTAGCACCTTCCTTCCCACTCTTCATTTTCCTTTAAATAATTAGACAAGTGTCTTCTTTTTGTAAACAGTTTCTGGCAACTATACATGATTTGCAGAAGCTGTCATGTGTTTGTGTATCATACTGATTATGGATAATCTGAGACAAGGAATACTGAGAATACTCTCAATATTGGTAGTCTCAGGTATAACCTGAGCCATGCTGTGCTGCGTAGTGTCTAGGAGTGAAGCTAATCCCCAGTAAGGTGCCAAGGCAGTTGTGGAATTTGGACCCCAGGTGGCAGCACCTGACTTTTCATTCACATACATATGGCTATTTATATCACAAAAGCATCAAAAAAGTTTTTTTTTTGTTATGTAAATAAATAAAGTTATGCAAATGATTACCCTCAAGTCCTGCTACCTCTCGGTTTCTAAAAGTGCTAAATGTAGTCATTGGTAGGCTTGAAATAATTCACTTCTGGGCCCCAGTGAAGCATGTGAATTGTTTTAATCCCTGCAGAGTCATCCTACAGAGATGAGACATTGCATCGCAGCTAACTGCAGTGACGCAGAGTATGTGTAGTACAGGCAAATTGTGTATCACAACTGACGACTTTTTATGACCTTGTATACTTAACAATGAATATTACAAGCATGTGCATTTACAAGCATCTTGTGTTTCTATTACATTTAATTTGCTATAGGACTGATTGATGATAGTCATAACTTGTAGAGTAACATTGTACATGCATAAAAAAATAGACGTAAGTTGATACTGACACGGGAATGTATGCACTCTGTCAGTTGATGAAAAAGGCAGAAACCATTCAACCAGGGTATGTCTGATCTGGGGGATCAAGTAACTTGTATGTTCAAATGTGTTTGCAGTGCAATAATCCATAAAGGATCACTGTACAGATTCTGTGGGCAAGAATCTTCTCATAGTATAAACTTGCTAACGTTCAAGTGTCGCTGACTTTTACTTTGCTGGCATATTGCCAGAAATTTCTTTTTACTATTTTTGACTAGATCCTCCTCGTGAGATTTGTGTACAAAAGGCTTAAAATCTGAATGATTTCATGTTTTTTATTTTCATACAGTTCTCGTGCTATGTTGAATAGATAAGATTAGCAAGAAATGAAAGCATGCTTGCCATAGAAGTATTTCACTGCCTGCTGACCCGATTTATTGCTTTGCCGAATTGCATTGCCAGTAAAATGGGCAGTGATTGTTGTTTCCTTACTGCATGCATCTTTGTTGAAATGAAGACTGGTTGCAAGCTCCAGTTTGGATAGTGCAGTTACATGTATATCCATTGGTGCCTTCATCAGAAATACCTTGGTTGTAGGGGAGCAGGGAAAAATATGTATGTTGAGAAAAAAAAAATGCTGACATATAGGCAGTTACATACAAAAGTATATTACTCCAGTTCGTGTTACATGACCTTAACATATGAATCAGGTGGCAGCCAGATGGAGGGGAAAGCAAGTGTTTTTGTTGTTGAGAAACTTGCTGTTTGTTTCATTGAAGTCAGGATTTATGGTGTTTTGCTGAACTACTGTGGAAGGTTTGTCACATAAGCCTGTCGCCACACATCAGCAAAGACATGTTTGGGGATGTGTTCTGTAGGTGGCTTTTGTAAGGCACAGGAATATGATTGCAGTTGCTGGGGGGGGGAGGGAGTCAAATTATTGTTAAAATTAAGAAAATGTAATGTTATTTAAGACAAGTTCACGGGACATCATTGTGGCAAAAACAGAGGGAGAAAGTGTCATTTGGAGGTTGTAGGAGCTGCCTGGGGGAAGGCGCTGTGTTGACAGTGACAGGCAAATGGAATAAAGAGAAAACTTGATCATGACGTGGTTCTTTGTAGTACTTCAAGAGTTGTTGAAGTGCACGTAGCTTGGTGCAGTGTGTGAAGGTGGCAAGCCACGTGTACCTCTCTCACAGATTACAGACTACATGTACATGTAAGTTCATAACTTTGTGTGACACACCTTTGGGCACAAGAAGTGAAACAGAGTTCACGGAAAATGGAGAAACAAAACGGTCATAGGCTTAGAATGGAACTGAAAATAAAATGTGAAGCACCTGGTGTGGTACAAATGGAAGGATGTGGAACCTGATAACTTGGAAGTTCTGCAGGAAGGTTAGATCCCACTGCACAAATGATGTGATACAGCACTTCAACAATGTGCAGTATCTATAAAGTTGATAAAAATGTCTGACTTTGAAGCAGGGTGATACACAGGGAAGCCAGAACAGTGTATTTAAGTCTAAGCACAATGCGCAGCAGCATGTCTTGGGAAAAAAAAACATGGTGTCACCGTGGTAACTGAAAAGAGCCAGATTAGGGCAGACACTCGCAGGACGGTCTTCCACAAATACACATTTCAACTGGGTTCAGTTATCAGATTTTCCTGCTGACATACAACGAACAGCAAGGGATGCATATTGTAAGCCCTTGCACCAAAGGCTTAAGATGTTGAGCAGGCAATCATGTGATAGCCAGTATCGAAATAGAAGCAAACAAGTGACCTTGGAAATACTCCACCCTGTGTTTCATGTGGATTGGTGATGTTTTCTACACTGTTGACCTGTATATTTTATTTTAGTACAAAGGAAAAATAACTGTTATCATGAAGAATTAAAAAAAAAGAAAAAATGAAGCAATATAAGTGTTTGTTGTGTTTTTGTATTTTGACAGAAGCAGGCTTGCTTGAGTTGTTGCAACTTCACCCTTGCCCCTTCTTAATTAAACTGCCCAAAATTGGTCAGTGATCCTGTGTCTTCTGTATGTTTTATTAAAATCAAAAGCTAATGAAAAACTGCTTGAATGAGAATTACAACTAAGACTTTTTGAGACAATATCCCCCTGGTCAAGAGCTTTCTGTGGTCTAGTGCCCAACCCATGCCAAGGAAAGCTGTTGACTCAGTCCTAATTCAGGGCAGAGGGGGTAACTAAGCGCTCTGTTGACAGTTGTTTCCAAGTTCATCCAGTAGCCCACATACATGTTGCCACAAAGCTCTGATGCTACAGTATTGGTAAGTGTATGTGGCATTTCCTTGGAAGTCATGCTTTAGCTGCTGCCAAGGCAGCTGGAGTTTGAACCAGGACTGCAATGAGTTGGTGTTGAATATTGTGCACTGGCATAAAAAGCTGTGGTTATGGATGGTCCACATGTGTGACATTTTCACTTTTTGTGTAACTTGTTCCACAGAGAACTTCGTAACCAATGTGCATCATGGGAAAAGTTCAGTGCCACTAAGAAAAAAAAAATCTGATTAGTTTCCCAATAGGTGGATGGTGGCAGCACCCACCAATACGTGTGCTGGAGGCTTGAGGATGCAGTTGTGGCCAATTGTCAGGATATAATTTAAGAACTACAGTCCTGGTCTGCCCCTGTACTTTATAGCCCTATTGCCTGAGCATATAGCTTCATGGCGAATCACTGATGGTCTTGAAAAAGTGATGTGGTCATGTATACTGTACAAAAATGGGGGGGGGGGGGCAAGGGGCTTAACTTTTTTTGTACAGTATACTGTAAAATGCTTTATTTTCACGTGTTTAAATTTTCACGGTTTTTCTATTTTTGACATTTCACTTTTGTTTTAATTTCACTGTTTTGAACATAATTCCCATTCAAACAATGTTAAAATACTATTTCACTGTGTTTTTATTTTCACGGTTTTGTGCCATCAGCAAAATAAGCGAAAATAAGAACACAGCAAAATTAAAGCAATTTACAGTATTATAACCTACCCACTGTTTTGCACTTTTGAAATTCAAGTTTTGGTGAGAGACTTATGATCCAGCATTTATGGTCCTTGTCTAACTTCCAGGTAGCTCAGTGCCTGACCTGCCAGGATTCTGGGGGTCAGTCCGTGCAAGGATATGGTGCATGATGTGTCTGCGGAAATTAATGTTGGCACAAAGGGACATCTTGGGGAAAGCCCTGTCCGTTGATTTTACGTAACTCTGATTATCCAAACAGAAATCATTTATTAAAATTTTCTGTCATCTCACATAAACCATAGTAATTGTGATTGGAACATTTTGAGGTATTGGCAATGATGGGCCTTCACCATTTGGACTGTGACAATTGGAAACAGTGACAGCTGTCTTCAAATACCAGCCCTAGCGATGATCAAATTGTGGTCTCTCAAGATGTGCCATAGGAGGTATAATTAAAAATGAAAAGAACTAAGCACAACACCTTGAAAAGGTGGTCTTTCAAGGCCCACTGTATATTTTTATTTTACATGCACATAAACCATGTACATGGGTATTGGTGACTAAACTTTCATTTTTTTCCCGCCTCAGTGATGAGGCTCTTGCATTACAGGAGGTGAGGGAAGCTGCCGAGAAGTTTGTTGGGACACTGGAAAAAGATTGGAAAATCGGAGAGTGCAAGGAGAATGTGATAATATTTTACTCCTTTGAAGACCGTATGGTAAGCCTATCCGAACTTTCCTAATTCCTCATGGACTGTTTTCACATTAAGAACTGGATGTCACTGGGGGCTAGCTCCCCAGTTTGCATGTTTTATGCATTTACATAATATGCCTGCGTAGGGACAGATCTAGGCTTTTAAAATTTTGATGCCAAATCAGGAAATAAACATTAGTCACTGCAGAATTCAACCTAACTCATATAATTCATGAAAAAATGAAAAGGACATTTGCAAATGTCTGTAGCCAAATGAGTGAAATATTAGCATTTGGCTAGTGCCACCAGTGGTCCCTGCCTGTGTGCAAAATGGGGCGCAACAGCAAGCACGAAACTGGCATCTAGAGTACTAATTTTGGAACAGGAGTCCTGATACCAGCACCCTGTACTTTCACCAAGAGGGCATGGTGGACATGGGACGATGTGTGGCCAAGCTTTGTAAACACAAACGGGAAATTGATCTGTGTCAATGGTAAACCGCACAGTGTGTGGGCAACATTGCTTGGCTTGCTTAAGGCACAATACACACAAAGTGCATTGAGATCAACAGTAGACCTGGAGTAGCCCCACTGCATCTAGAAGCAGAGGTGTGCTGGTATGTGAAGGACAGGTCTTGTTATCAAAGAATTTTAATTGAAAAACTTGTACCATATTCATCTTAATAAGCCCACAGTGTGCTATGAAAAAATTTGATCCACAAAAGCAGAAAAAAATGTAGATTCTAAGTGTAATAATAAATTCTACCACTTGCTTGAAAACTGGGGGATATTTTGGGGGGCCTTTCTTTGAAAAAAGGGGGGATGTGCATATTAGAGAGTGTACACTTATTAAGATGAATGTGGTGATTCTTGGATCTTATAGCACTGTATAGAGCATAACCAGAAGCAGGGCACCTCTGCTTAGTGGGCACCTGTCTTCAGGGAGCATTTTCTTTGACACAGTATACCACTGACCGACACAGTATGCCACTGACTGACACAATATGCCACTGACTAACAAAGTATACCACTGACCGACACAGTATGCCACTGACCAACACAGTATGCCAATGACGGACACAATATGCCACTGACCAACACAGTATGCCACCGACCAACACAGTATGCCACTGACTGACACAGTATACCACTGACCAACACAGTATGCCACTGACGGACACTATATGCCACTGACCAACATAGTATGCCACTGACCAACACAGTATGCCACTGACTGACACAGTATGCCACTGACTGACACAATATGCTACTGACTAACAAAGTATACCACTGACCAACACAGTATGCCGCTGACCGACACAGTATGCCACTGACTGACACAATATGCCACTGACTAACAAAGTATACCACTGACCGACACAGTATGCCACTGACCAACACAGTATGCCACTGACTGACACAGTATGCCACTGACTGACACAGTATGCCACTGACTGACACAGTATACCACTGACCAACACAGTATGCCACAGACGGACACAGTATGCTGCTGGCCAACACAGTATACCACTGACTGACACAGTATGCTGCTGGCCAACACTGGCTGCTACTGCCCAAATGTTGAATCTGCCCCTGACTGAGAGATTTTACTGGTGAATACAGGTCATCAGCAGGGTTATACTTACAAAATTTTCAGTGTAGAGATTCATTTTTGGCAATAAAACCATGTGGACTATTTTTGTCATGGGGTAAATTAAAATTATCTCAACTGCATTATCTTAAAAAAAAAGTCCAGAAGCTTCTGGTGGAGCCAGAGAGACATGTTGTTTATAGTGCCTATTCATCTGCCTGATGTTCTTCTGCTTGTTGTTCTGTAAAAGTTTTAGTTTCCGTGCAATAAGATTTGAAGAACTCAACAAAACTTCATAAAACTCAGAAGTGATATATATATATATATATATATATATGCAGGTGAGACCTATGTTTGAAGTGTACAGTGGTCCCCCTCTCATAAGGCCATCCCAAATGCAGCCAAAAATTGGCCTTATAAGAAGGGTGGCCCCTCTTGAGGGGGAGAATATAATGGAAATACCATACTTTCTACACAAGAATGCTGGCCTTTCAAGAGGGGTGGCCTCTGGTGAGAGGGGCCTTATAAGAGGGGGACCACTGTATTTGGGCTGTCTTGACCTACCTCTCAGTGTCACAGAGTCACTTACGTCAAATTGGTTTCAGTGCAGTAGCTACTGAAGCATGAGACAAAACTTGACGACACTTGGTAGGATTATGTGTCCATGGTTGGAATCATATGTGGGTCACCTTGACCTAATTCTCAAGGTCAAAGGGTTACTTTTGTGAAATCAGTTTCTGTGCACCAAGTACTAAAAGAACTTGAGTGTCAAGACTGTAAAGCTTGGTAGGATTGTGTGTCTAGATGAGACCTAGGCTAGGATTATACAGTTGTCCCTGTCTTGAGAGGTCACTCCAATGAGAGGCCACCTGGCTTGAAAGACCACTTTTGTCAGGTCCCTGCTGCTATCTTTTCCATGTTATTGTACCTGTAATGAGAGGCCACCTGTCTTGAAAGGCCACTTTTGGGCCTGTCCTTTAGGTGGCCTCTCAAGACAGGGACTACTGTAACTCGGTCATCATGACTTAACTTTCAAAGTTACAGAGTCATGTGAAGTTTGTTTTGATACACGAACTGTTGAACAACTGAACAAATCTTGATGAAACTCGATAGGACCATGTATCTGGATGAGATGTAGGTCAGGATTGTATTTAGGTCACCTTGATCTAATTTTCTAAGTCACATGGTCACTCATGTGGTACCAGTTCCAGGCAATAACTACTAAACGACTTTACAGGATTGTATTTAGGTCGCCTTAATTTAATTCTCAAGGTCACACGGTCACTTATAATGTGATACCAGTTGTGGGCAATAACTATTAAAGGACCTTACAGGACCTCAAACCTTGACAGATTACGTGTCTAGGTCAGTCCTAAGTTGGGATTGTATCTGGATCTTTTTTTGACCTACATGTAATTGTCAAGGTAACGGGGTCACTTATGTAAATATAGTTGTAGTAACATTATCAGTTATCTCCTTTAAATGCAAAAGGTTACCCCAGGAAACATTTGTTTTGCAAAATCAGAAACTTTTACTTTTTTGTTTGTTTTAATTTTCAGCTCTTTGTAAAAGCTGGGGAAGTTGCTAATAAGATATTACCCAAGACTCTCATTGGAGACATCGTAATGGATCACAAGCGACTTTTTTACCAGAAGAAAAATATACCTTTGGGACTAATAGCCTTGACCAATGACTTCAAGTGAGTATACCCAGCATTTTCATATCAACTGTGCTTTTTGGATGCATATCTCTCGTCTTTCCATCCTTCAATTATTCTCATTTTTAAAGGATTTTCTTTCTTTAGCTGGCATAACCAGATAAATGTTGGTGTAGGTTCGAAAAATGATTGTAGTTTGAACCTTTCTATATTTCTTAGTCTCCGGTGCTAATTCACCTCGTAACCACAGATAATGTTCAGACAGCCTTTTGTGTCATATCTTTAATGGTGTGTAGAGGAGTAGATTAACTGCAAGTACAGAAGGGTAAGGAAGACTAAATATAAACTTGAAAAATATTCCAAGCAATAAACTTACAAAATACACTAAATGTCATAGTCTTACAGTATAATAACTTTTCCTCAGTATGTTTCTTGATGCAATGCTCTATAGTTCGAAATTTCAAACAAGAGGGGGTTGGTAGTCCATGAATTAGAGTTTTCTACTTGTAGAGCTGATTCTTGCCTTTCTTCAACTATAGATCATGCCTTTCTTTTTAAAAGTTATTGAATGTCTTAAAAACGTATATATTGCATCTTAAACACTTCTAACATAACTTTGAATAAATGTACCCTTAAAGGGATTACTCTGAGACACATGAAAGGCTTCAGTTAATAACATTTTTCACCATGGTCAACAGTCACATTTCTTGTATGTATTCATAATGCATGTAGCATCTGGCTTGTTGCTCGATGTCTAAGAATGGTTATAAGAAAGATAACTGGCATCAAGTCTATTTCCAATGAGTCAGGAAAAGTTCATAAGCTTACCGAACTGGTAGACTATCAAAGAGGTTAGTTTGTAACACAGAAATACATCTTTCTTTGTCTTTCACCACATTCCTACATCTGATGCAGACATATCTAATGAGGTCCCTGATCTGACCTGACATCTGGCGGGAGGCTGAGAAACTAAAGTCTTAATAAGATGCATATAGTAAGACTAGCCTAACCACATATAAGTGACTTATAGAAAAATGACTGTTACAGTTGGTGCAATCCACTTTAGTAGGAGTCTGGAATCATGGCAGTACTAACACATGCTGTAGTTATGTTATGCATCCCCCTGGAAAGGAATGCACATAGAATTTAGCAGATTGATGAGGTCCTCCAGCCCAGCCTACTCTCTTACCTATTATTATTATCATTAAAAAAAGACATAAATACAACTAGTGTTTTTCTTTTCTTTGATTTTTGGTACACATATTCTACATGTCTGTGAAGTTTTTCTCATTGAGGTATTGTCATGCTCCATTGATTTTTAGAATTTTTTTCATGTTTTTTTTGGGGGGGGGGGAGGAGGAGGAAGAGGAGGGTGTTTTTTGCTGACTCAGCAAATTTTACATATTGGCATATATCTTCTTAGTAGTGGACCCCTTATCCATGGTTACTATTAAACACAAATAGAAAAGTATCCATGGGCTTTTAATTGGTGTTGTTATCTTTGACCATGAGTGACCTTGAAAGGTCAAACCAGAAGTCTTAACTGATCTTGGCTTATATGGTGGTAATGATGGCTGCTAGATGCACAAGTTACTGTTAAATTAATATTAACATTAATAGGAAAGCTATGGGTTTTCATTTAGTGTGGTGAATCTTGACCTTGAGTGACCTTGAAAGGTCAAACTGACATATTGGCTGTTTCACTTCATGTCAGGGCTCTAACTGTATTGTCCTTTGACTTACGATAAAAAAAACCCATGAAAATGTGCATCTGGTCACAAGACCTGAAATCAGTTTCTGTGCACCAACTACTAAAGAACTTGACATAGGTCTCACCTGCATATATATTACTTCTGAGTTTTATGAAGTTTTGCTGAGTTCTTCAAATTTTATTGCACAGAAACTACATGCAAAAGTAGGTAACAGATCTGAATGAAATATACTCCAAAAATTTGGGTTGAACATTATTCTCTCGAATGACTCGATTCATGGTGTTTATGTACCATTACCATCAGAACATGTAATAAAAGCTTAATGCTGATAGGACCATTTACATCCTGTGCTTCATTTACAACAGAAAAATAAGAAATAATCAAATGAAAGATGGAACAGAATATGAGTTTAAGGATAAGCTCAGGGTTAGGTACATCTTCTCCAATATCTTGAACAAACAAATTATAGGTTATATTTACCCCATAAAGTATACATTTCTGGAAAGTAAACTTGCCACTGAATCAAATGACATTATTGTCAATTACGTACTTTGTTATGTGTTTATGCAGCAATTATGCAAAGATAGCATTCTTTTTTTATCTCTGCTGACCAAAAGTCACAGAGCTTATGCGACCGCTCATGTCTGTCCATGACGAACTAGTCAGAAGAACCAAAATAGTGATAGGCGTACCTATTCTTATGAATATTTTAAAGGTTGAGAGGACTGGTTTAAAACCACCAATTGCCTTTTTTGGGTGACTGCCTGTCTCAAGTCAGGAGTGAAATTTGTTGCTTCACATTGGTATTGGAAGATGAATGTTGATGCTTTGGTAACTCTGGAATATCTTGGCTGTCATTGTTGGGTTTGATATTTATGAATATGGATCTTGTTTTTGTACATAAGTGTATCATGCTAGAGACGTCTATAAACTTTTGCTCGTTAGCGCGATACCATCCACAGTTTTCAATTTAGCCCAATATAACTTTCAGGACTTATAGGTTGTATGAAAATCTAGGCTGAGTTGGATATTGGTGGCGTCACCTACATTATTATGTTATATAGGGGTCAAAACGTGAAAATTTTGTGAACACTCTAGCATCTTTAATTTTTGGCGGATCTTCAAATTTGGTGGGATTATGGGGGAGGTCAAAGTCTAAGTTGGTAATGATACTTATGGCGCCACCTATAATTTGACAGAAATTATGAGCCAAAATGTGTTTTAAGATGTAAAATTCCATATTTAGAAAAGTGATCGGATTAGACTTTCCAAATTCATATGATATATAGAACATGGGCAAAAGTAGAATGTTATGTAATATCAGTGACTTTGATTTAATTTTGTGATGTCGCCATGCCTGTAAAGTTGAAAAGGTGATTTTGTAATGGCCTGGTGTAGCTTGGACATCAATGGCAAAGAGAATTGAGCCTCCAGACTGAAATTGCACTTGATTACATTATACTTGGTGACCTACTTTTTGGGTCACTGGGACCCAGTAATTATTGAGTTTGGCACTTGTCCAAGTTTATTGTTTTTCCTCAATAACTCCAAAAGTGATAACCCGATTTGAACAAACTGACTGTTTATGGAAAGCTTGATGTTATGCGCATATTTTGAACACAACAATTTTTTAATCCCAGTTGAAGGTCAAGGTGCAATGGCCAGTTGGAATATTGGGGTCATCTCGTGAATGCTCTGCACCCAACATTTCTTGAGATAGGCCCATGTAACGTTTATGAGTTGTAAAGTATATAAAATCTTCGTTGACATCAATGTTGGTGGCACCACCTGTAGTTTTATGTAATATACAGGTCAAAATGTGAAAATCTTGTCACCGTATACTGCCCACAGTTTTAAAGTTAGCCTAATATAACTTTGAGGACTTATAGGGGGTATAAAAATCTAGGTTCTTTTCTATATTGGTGGCACCACCACTTACAATAATATGCAATGTAGGGGTCAAAATATGAAAATCTTGTGAACACTCTAGCATCTTTAATTTGTTGCAGATCTTCACCAAATTTGGTGGGGTTGTTGGGGAGGTCAAAGTCTTTAAGTTGGTAATGATACTAGTGGCGCCACCTATAATTTGATGGAAATTATGAGCCAAAATGTGTTTTAAGATATAAAATTCCATATTTTGAAAAGTAATTGGATTAGACTTGCCAAATTTATAGGATATATAGACGATGTCCCAAGCTAGAATCATATATAATATCAGTAATCTTGACCAACTTTTGTGAGGTCACCATGCCTGTATTGTTGAAAGAGGTGATTTTGTAATGGCAGGATGTAGCTTGGACTTCAATGGCAATGTCAGCACAGCACCAGGTAGGGCTATGGGCCTCGCATATTACATAATCTGGGTGTCCTTGATCTTCTGTCCCAAGGTCACGGAGGACACTCATTGTTATCTTGGCACATGCAACAATATTCATCACTGGAGTTGCACAAATAAGCTATGATCACATGTGGAGTGAAGTGCCATCTGGTGGCCAATATTTACATTAAGCTTTATATGTTCAGAAGCCACTTGAGGACTCACAACTTTGAAATGAACAGGTGCAATATAGCCACCCTGCCAGCAGAGCATGAAGCCCATGGGCCTCTTGTTCAAGGTGACTAGATCAGTGGAGGATATCACATTTTTACCTTAAGTTTGCAGACTCTATAACTTCTGAGCACACTGAGCGACTATCATGAAACTTGACAGTGAACTGTGTAAGCATCTAATTGAAAGAATTGCTGAGTTTGGCATTCGGAGACCTGCTCATATTTTTCAAGGTTATCAGGGGTCACCATATTTTTACGCTTGTTGAGGAGGTCTTAAGGTCATTCCTACCATTATATGTGTTTGCGTTTTTTGTTTTTTTGTTTTTATTTGAATTAAAACAGAAATGATGTACATAGTCATGATGCAGATAGGATAAAACTGTGTTTTCTTTGTTTCAGATCAGTCTTCCAGGGAGTATACAAAAAAAAGACAAACTTTGGTGAGCCTGACACTGGAGAGGTCAAAAGTTCCTCCAGCCACCCCACATCTTTTACATCTCTATTTGTTGCTGCAGTATTACTCTGTGTCACCATTTTCAGGGTTCAAGTCTGACAGCACCCTACACATTTCATCTCTGTACATTATTTCACAATGGTGCCTTGTATAAATATTCATACCTGTTGTATAGTATGTTATGGTCCAGCTTTCTTGTCCATACTTTCTGCACTTTTAAAAAGTGGCCCGACCCTTGTATTATTACATGTGTAACGGAAAAGCAGAAAAGATTAAATGTTTTGTAAGTTTACTGTTCATTGCATCACCTGGTGACAATAAGCAGACCAAAATTAGGTACAGCACACATTTAATTAACAAGCATGTTTTATAATTGAGTGGAGTCATATAAACCACATTAAAAAAAACAAACAAAAACAATGAAAAAGTAACGGGTGAGGCTGACCTTTTTCTGCAAGGTGTATTTTCATATGAGATAGCATAACCTGAGGAGGATGGTGGGCTTACAGGTCACCAAATGATACAATAGAATGGACTGTGCTTGGTGCTACTTAGAAACTGAAAAAATAAAATTAATTAATTAATTAAATGAAGTAAAAACTGTACCCAGATTTGTTGCTCATATATGATGCAGTAATTTGGGTCCCGATGGGATATGCAGCTTTAGAATGAAAATGCCATGATACCTGCTGTATACAGCGACTCCTTTAATTGAGAAAAGTTCCCACAAACAACAGCCTTGCAACCTGTTACCACTGGGAAATTGACAGAGATGTTGTGTCTGTATGGCAACAAAATTGTGGGCACATAGAGGTGGTAATAATACTCTGTTAACCCTGTGTATGTGCGATCAGCTTGTGGGCATCACTGCCCAGCGGCAATTGTGGACATCAAAAAGATGGAAAATTGAGGATTAAGAGCAAGAAAATTATCATGGTAGGGCAACCGAAATCTGTAAAATAAGAAACAGCTGAAAGGAAAAGGAATCATTTTGTTTGGGAGTGGTAGGCCATCAGATGTAAGAACCACACCATGTGACCAGTTTTGATTCAGTGATATATGCTTTGCCTCATTTTGATATTGAGCAGCTGATACATGCACATACTGTTCTCTTGATCAGGCCTAACCTGGTTGGACTGAAATCCAGCACAGGGAATTTAAATTTGTTGACATTTGGATACATTTTTGTGAGTTTTATACAACATGATCAGGCAAAAGGGATATGATAAATGAATGAAAACATAGCTAAGCTCGACAGCAGCTGGTCACAGCAGATAGAGGACTGGGGGATCCTCAGTCTTCTGGCCACAGACCACAGTTATAAATCCTTCTATTTTTCATATTAGCATTTTTCAGTCTAAAAAGTCAGCATTTTGGTATTTTGAAATTCCGTGAACGGCATTTAACAGATAAAAATGTCAGAAAAATATGGACGGATTTTTGTCATACAATTCCCAGCTCGTTAATTTGTGATAATTGAAATACGAAACAACACCTGGATGTCAGCTTTATACAGGTGTATGAACTGTGCTCTTGGCTGGGTCACATCATTGTCCTTCCCCACCATAAAGTTCCCACCTGGCCTGGAAGACAGTGCACCTGTATGACCACCAATGAAGCAACTCTGCGATGCAGCAAACCTGACTTAGCTAACTTTATTTAAACAGAAGCTACAGCATGCTGAAAGCACAGTATTTTCACAATTACGGACTATCTCCGTTGGGATGCGCAACCAGCCAATCACAACTGTAGTCTGTAACCTTAAGTCCTTTATGGTGGACTTTTTGGGATGCCAGAGGGCAGCACTTGATGTAGTTATTTGCGTATGATTTGCCTTTTGTGTTAATTATAATAAATCCCTTTGAAGCTGTTATTACATTAAAGGAACAATTTATGTAAATGAATGCCCTCCTAGATTGTAGCCATCTTTCTGTTCAGCAGTTCGGTATGTTGCTTCTCCCATGTCTAGTGCTTGTCCTGTGCGTTTGCATTAAAAAAAGCCCCAAGAAATCTTGCCACAAATGTCACTTACAGGCATCCCAGGATGTCCTTTTTGTGTTGCCGTCTTTAATGTAGGTCAACTCTTTCCGTGCCAACTATGACTAAAGGAACTGCTCTGAATTATATTAAGGGAGCTAGATTCGTGCTCCTTGTAAAGACATTTCGTTCAAGTACCAGCATGCTGAAGTGACATAGAAGATAATCGTCCAGGTCAACAGCTTTCCTCTGTGTGTGAGGCACCCAAAGCACACCAAGGAAAGCTGTTGACTCAGTCCAAAATGTGGCACTGAATTAACCTGTAACTTGAAGGTGGGTATGGAAAATGGATATTTGCCTCTGTTAAAGGTAAACTGAATATAGAACTTTTTTTATATGGTGTTGACTTCTCTTAAAGGGGAACTTAACATGATAACACATTGTTGTTATCCATGTTTTTTTTTTGTGGTAATTTAAATGTATTCTATACAGTGAGCATTTTGTTGTACTGTTCAATGCCTGCACTTTGTAATATCTAAGAAAAATATAAAAACGCTCCAGAAGTACATTTTATTGACAGTTTTTTGGGTTGAAGTGTCACCAGACATGCAGGCAACTTGTCAAGGTCAAACTGTATTTTCAAAGATTTTGGAACATACATTTGAATGATCCTACTGGTATAGACTACTGCATCATGTATCAAACAAATGTTCTTTGCCCAAAATGGGAAGAAATGTTTGGTTGGGAGTGGGTATTTTCATTGTTCTTGTGTGCAGACATTTTGCATTGAGCCACAAAAGTGTCCTGCAGATGGCAGCACTACCTGGTAAATGTATAAACAGTCCCAGCCCTCATCTGTGATTTTTTATTCAGATTCAGGGCTTGATTTCTTCCTCATTAAGTTGTAAATATTATATGAGGTAGCTAATGGTGTTTTTGAAGTGTCAACATTTCAGACTTCCGCTTTATTGACTTTTTTGGTGTGTTACCAGCTTCATTTATAAATAATTCATTGCATCAACACCAAACACCTACAGTAGAAGACTTACATTACATACCACTGCAATGACAAAAGTTATACATATGTTTGGATAAGGAATAGTTTAGGATTGAGAGATTATGTGTCTTCAAGGTAGATAATGTTGCTTTGCATAAGCTGCTTGAAACTACTGTTTAGCTGTGCTGAACAAAGGTGGCAGAACTCCTGTGATCACTTCTGTCTGTCCATCTGTGTGTAAAACTTTTGCTTTTGAGCATAATACAGTCCACAGTTTTCAATATAGCCCCATGTAACTTTCAGGACTGATCAAGTGTATGAAAATCTGGGTTTAGTTCAATATTGGTGGCGCCACATAGAGTAATATGTCAGTCAAAATGTGAAAAGCTTTTGAGCAATAGCATTCTTAATTTGTGATAGACTGTCATGAAATTTTGTGGGATTCTGGAGGAGGCCAAAATCTCAGTTTCTAATGGTTCTAGTGGCGCCACCTATAACTTGACTGAAATTATGAGCCAAAATGTGGTGAAAGATGTAAAGTTCCATATCTCGAAGAATAATTGAACTAGACCTGCCACATTTATAGGATATATACATATATCATGTCCAATGCTAATTTGTTATACAATATCAGGGACCTTGACATATTTTTGTTAGGAGACCATTCCTGTAAAGTTGAAAGAGGTGATTTTGTAATGCCAGGGTGTAGCTTGGACATGGGTGGCAAGGAGACTTGAGCCTCCAAATGAAAAATGCACTTGAGTAAAACTCGACTCGTTGACCTATTTTTTGGGGTCATCATGAACCAAAGATTATGAAGTTTGGCGCTTGTCCAAGTTTATTGCTTTTCTTTGATAACTCAACAAGTTATTACCTGATTGGAACAAACAGACCATAAATGGAAACCTGAAAGTGGGAGGCAGATTTTGAACTCTGACAATTTTTTAATCTGAGTTCAAGGACAAGGTCACAGGCCAGTTGGAATATAGTGGTCATCTTGTGAATGCTCTGCACCCCACAGTTTTTGAGTTAGGCCCGTATAACTTAAGGACTTATAAAGTGTATGAAAATCTACATGGACTTTAATGTTGGTGGTGCCACCTACATTATCATGTAACATACCATATGAATTCCAATTGTAGCACACACCCCAATAGAAGCACACATCTTCTTTCTAATCTGGTGGTTTTATTTAAAATTAAATTCAGAATTTTAAAAATTAACTGTTTCTTATGAAAAAAAGAGGGTACATTTGTGTGTGTGTGTTTTTTTTAAGGCTATATGGATTCTATAATAAGTGTCATTGCTTGTGGTATTGTAAATTAAAACATAATATTATTGCAAAGCTCTGTGAAACCCGTGTCTGCTCCAGGAAACTTTTGCATTAGCACAGCATGCTACTATTGGAATGAATATGGTATGGGTTGAAATGTTGTTCTATAAGTGCAAGGGATTAGCCATCTTCCATTATACTTAAAAGGGACACATTACACTCTTCCTTCCCCTATCAACAAATTACAAAATTTTGTCTTTATGTGCTTCATGTATTTATGATCAATTTTACACATTTTGGGAACCACTTGACCAAGTGTCTTGAAGGCTACCTTTCCCTTCACCATGTAGTCATTGTTTGCTTCTTTTACATATGGAAGTTTGTTTGTTTTTGTTTTTTTAAATACACAATATGTAATTGTATGCTTTGTTTTGGATAACTACCAAAATCGATTCCTTTTGTATCTACAGCCACAGTCATACTTTGTTAGTGCATGTACTGTAGGTGCTGATTATTATAGATATAAAACATGTAGCATTTTATTTCAAATTGTCTGGAGGGATAACATGGGCTGGGGAAACAGCATAGCAACACAAAGTTCAATATAAGGCATAGCCATAGTTGTTCAGGTGAACAGCATAGCCCCAGTTGTTAGGTGATCGTTATCGTAATATTTTGCTAGGTTCCATGTGTCCGTTCTCGGAGTTACCAGGGCAAACTTACTACCAGTACCTTAACATTAATCTACCCACTCGGTTGTGTCTGATGCAGCTATCATCTCCAGTTACAAATCCAAATGCGACACGATACCTGGTGAATATTTTCATTATTCTGGATGTAGTGTGCAGGTTTCAGGATGGGAAATGGCCAATGTGGTGGGGTTAATTTGAGCCAGTATGCTAATCAAGAGACTAAAATAGTGATTGGGTTGATATTGTGCAATGCAAGTACCATTGCCCCCTGTCTTACAAGACCACCCCCAGGGATACATGTGATCAAATTGGGTTCTTTCGAAACAGATGCGCTTTCACAGAAAGTGTAAATAACGCCTGATAATTAAAGTATTATGAAAAGGTGGCCTGTCATTGAAGTAGTCTTGTAAGCCAACCACTTGTGCTGCTTTAGTGGATATCATCCTTCAAATGGTATATTAGTTATATCCAAAATACCAGAATAATATATAGAGTGGATGTAGTCTTGTTTGTGTGAGAGGGATATGACTAATCTGGTTCTCTGATTATATATTATGAATAAATTTCCCACATTTCTTATTAATGCTTACAAAGTCTTCATTCAATGAAGTTACAGAAACTGATATTTGACCAATAAGGAAGAGGTTGATCAAGACTGACTAGCAGACTGTGACACAGCTGTTCACCCAGTGGAGGGTATTTTGATGATAGTCACAGATGGAATTGTTAATATTCAACAGTTATAAAAGGTATATTACTGCACTGCATTATCAGCAAAGTTTTTACATTTTAATTTAAGTGTTGTTATTTCAATTTTTTGATCATTTCAAATTCATCCGTATGCTCTCAGCTGGTTGTGCAAATGGGACATGCGAGGGGAGAGAGAGAGAGAGAGAGAGAGAGAGAGAGAGAGAGAGAGAGAGAGAGAGAGAGATCTGTGCAAATCAGCAAAGAGTTGTCAGAACTTGTAAATATTGGAATTTCTGCTGAAGGCTTTGGTGCATGTCTATGAGAATATAACTAGAGGCTCCATACCTTTGTACACATTTTTTAGCAAATGTTTGTAAACTTGGATGTTTGAGAAGTAATCAGGTATTGAAAGCACATACATTGGAAGGAGTTTCGGGGAATTTACATCACTTACTGCAAGACTTTATGTCCACACGATAATGAAGGGTCTTTCTCTCACAAATATACTTATGTAAAACAACATGGTTAAAATATAATTGGCAAAGGCCAATCCATTCAGAAGTTATGGCTTTAAAAGAAGTTCAGCTGAATTGTTGCTTGTGAATATTTGAATCTCATTGAGGATTGTACACTTTTTTACAAGCTCGATCTTTGATATTTTGTACTTTCAAGCAAGCGCCATGTTTGACATGCATTGTTAAATAAGGGACGCGAGTCCTTTTACTTCTGTGCTAACAAAGATGCAGTTTTTAACTGTACCACAATGTGCAATATGAGAGGATTTAAAGTGTTGGTAGAATAGTAGTTAGAGGTAAGTTTATCATGTCCCAAGTGACCTATCGTGGCCAAAGGTACACGGCTACATTTTGTACATGTGTATGATCATGGAGTCCGCAGAAAAATTATATTTTATGAGAGAAACTGAGTGATTGTTATAGAAAGAGATAGCACCTGAAACGGAAGTCTTTCAGGTAGGCTGTCTTCTATTGGATTGGTGTCTCAAGACTAAGAGCACTGCATTAACGAAAAGACCAAACTGTGCCGAGGAAAGCCTTTGACCAAGATATCTTCTACTGTACATTTTTCAGTACTTCAGCATGTTACATTTTACATGTAGGTGATCTTTGCCTCTTTAAAGAGAGTGGGTTAAGGAATGTGCATGGAGGAGGAGGGTTAATAAATGACTTGCTAGGTGGCTTGAAGTCTCAAAAAAGTGAGAGGTATTAAATCGCCCATCAACTTGACTTGTTGCACAGAAATTGGCAGCAATGTTCCTAGTTCATCCACATTGTAATCTTGCCCGCTTAGCCAGCCCAGTGGGTGGCTGACATTTGCGAACCAGTGATGCCTGGAGAGAAAATGCAGACACTGGAAGGTTCAGCTCAGCAGGCAAGCTAAACATGTTCAGCTGTATTGATGAAGCAGGAATGAAATCACTGCACGCAGATTATTGGATTCTTCAAGGATTGCTATGTTCAGGATACGAGGAAAAAGATTTAACAGCTTTCAGCAGCTGATAACTGAACAAACAGGCCATGATTGGCCATGGCAGTTCATTTTTGATCTGTGACTACAGACCAAGAAAAGATGCAATTATATGACAATGCCAGAGGTGTGATGCAAAACCAAATATGGTCTGAAACCACTTTACATTAGGTATAAGAGCATGGTATACTTTAGGACTCTCATGTCTAAATGTTTAATTTCTGCCTATGGTTTAATACCATCTAATACCCTAACAAGTGTGTATTTTATGAAAGAAAACATAACATCAAGTTTGGTTTTGGTACTGAAAATATACTTTTAGTGTCACTATTGATATAATTAAATTTCAATTAAAATTCTTAAATGTTTCATCAATTTAAAAATAGCATTTTGAAAAATAAAAAATCAGGTTTAGTTTATGGGGTCCACTGAAAGAACACATTGCACTCCAAAACTGAATTTTATATTTTTTCAAAAATAGGACTTAGTTCTAATTTCATTGCTGTTTAAATTTTCTTTTTCTTTTTTACATTTTTAACTTAATCTCAACATCCTGTAAATTTTGAACTAAAACCCTTATCAATAGGTTTTGCTCCTGGATGTGTTCTGTTTCATTTCCCATAAATGTTTCCAACTTTTGGTGTCTGAGCTATTTTTTTTTCAACAAAAACAGGGAAAGTTGAAGATATTTAATTAAGCAATTCAAATTCTTAAGACTTGCAGATATTTCATTGTTTTCAATAGCTTAATCCAAATGTGTACCATTAGAAAATATCTAGTTTTTATGATGTCAAATGGAAAGTCTAGTGTACTTGGGACATGTTTGGAGCAAAGTCATATTTTCTGTGTGAAGTGCCGTAAAGTGTACCACGCCCTTAAATGTATTCTGTTTTATGCATACAGTTTGAAACATTCAAGTTAGCTGCAGAGCTGTAACTGTGTTCTTTTGTCTTGAGCCATTATTAGTGCTGTACAGGCTGATGTGGGTGTCAGATAACTTGCATTGAGCTGTTGACAAGCTGCATCTTGCTCGAGACAACCTGCATCAAGCGTCGGACAACTGGCTTGCATCTTGCTGTAGACAGCCTGCATGAAGTTGCAACAAATTGTATCTCACAGCTGGTGAATTACATGGATTGAAAGCAAGAGGAGAGTCATTTATGTATTCTTGTCCGATACCAATATACTGTAGTTCTAGAAATATTCGTGTGTGGTTAATTTCACCTAACTTGTTTTTCCTGTAATTAGAAAATATTTACATATTTTAATTTCATGCATCATGGCTTGTCTATATATAACCTTTCATTATGTGAATTAATTTTGGTGCATCTTATTTCCGTGCATCAAGTACTAGTGCAAAAAGCGCAAGAGTAAGTCAAGCGCAAAAATTTCTAGAACTACAGAATATGGAAACAGATGCACATATTTCCAATAACATGTTATAGATATGTAAAACTGGATTATAAGCACATCTTATCCATGAGATACCTGTTTGATCAATGGTGCAGAACAGAAAATAATCATGACTTCAGTCCTGCATTTAATGTGAATGTCTTGTGTTGAAAGAAAAAAAAGAGTCCTCAGGACTATTGTTCCTTGTTGTACTTGACCAGACAGTGAGGATCAAAAGCATCTAACACAAAGTGCCGTATTATCCCTATTTGCAGCACAGGTAGAAGCAATATAGTGCCAGGTGTGTACAACTAATATGTATCACTGTCAAATTGCATTCCGTTCTTGCACACTGTTCATCTTGCTCAAAATATATCTATATATTTACATATATGCAGCGCTATCTGTGCAATTTACAATGCAAAGTGAGACAAAGTGTAGTCTTGCGATAGATAGTTCACCTCACAGTTGGAAGCACTGGATAAAACATGGATCCAATGTTTTCCTAACTAGGAGATGTGCCATAGGGCTCAGGACTTGGGCAAACATTTCTTTGACCAGAAATATGGGCACACGCTTCAAATAGGGATAATGCAGTAAACACATGTCACATGACCCAGGATGAAGCTTCGTCATAAAATCAACAAGTGACCTAAGTCCAAACTTGGGATATTTTTAACGTGGTCTTTTTATATTGTTAAAATAAAGATATTTTGAAATATATGAAAACTTGTTATACAGATAAATAAAGCACTAAATTTTGTTCACTGTTGTGTTCTGTCTTTTTTGTGCTCTGAGATAAATTAACTAGAGCCGATTCCTGCAGATCAAGAACCTGAATCACATCTGGCTCAGTGGAACATACTGGCGTGATAATTTTAAAGGAGATACAGGATTGCCATTTTACACAATCATAACAATATTCAAAGCTTGTATTTTCATATTTTCAATTGCAAAAATATTTTCAAACTGTACAAAAATTTTTCTTCAAAACTAATTGAAAAGAAATAATGTATAGATTTACCAGTTAATTTGAACTGGAGAACCACGACCCCAGGCAGACATCAATTTCAGCCTTTCCTGGTCAGAATAAAACCCCAGTCCATAGCTTTTCTTTGTATGGCGTGGGTACAATGTGCCCAATCCATGCAAAGGAAAGCTATTGACATGGGTTCTGCCAGTATGGCAGCTCCTACAATTCTCGGCAAACCTTTTTTGTTTTGATGGAATGTAGGCCTAGATAAAAACATGAAAGCAGGCAATTTACATCCGGGCTCTTTTGGATGATTGGAGCAGGAGAGGGCGCAATCTTTTTACCTCAGCTGACCTGTCAGTGGGCTGATCGAGTTAAAAAGCTCTGTTTCTGTTCCCAGAGACATTTTCAAGTTCTCAAAATCAGCCAGATTACCTTGAAACTGAGTAGGAATATACCTTGGGTGGGTCTCTACCAAGGTAGGTTTGTTTTTTTAGCTCTGCTGACCAAAGGTTGCAGAGCTTATGCTACCGCTCATGTCCGTCCATCTGTAAACTTTTGTTCTTTCGCGCTATACCATCTACAGTTTTCAAGTTAGCCCAATATAACTTTCAGGACTTCTAGGGTGTAGGAAAATCTAGGCCGAGTTCGATATAGGTGCTGCCACCTACATTATTATGGAATATAGGGGACAAAATGTGAAAATCTTGTGAACGCTCTAGCATCTTTAATTTTTGGCAGATCTTCAAATTTGGTGGGATTGTGGGGGAGGTCAAAGTTGAAGTTAGTAATGATGCTAGTGGTGCCACCTATAATTTGACGAATTATGAGCCAAAATGTGTTTTAAGATGTAAAATTCCATATTTGAAAAAGTAATTAGATTAGACTTGCCAAATTTATATGATATAATATTATATCCCATCGCTAAAAGTAGAATGTTCCACAATATCAGTAACCTTGACATATTTTTGTGAGGTCATCATGCCTGTTACTTTGAAAAGGTGATTTTGTAATGGCTGAGTGTAACTTAGACATCAAAGAGAATTGAGCCCTCAGATCAAAATTGCACTTGATTACTTAATATGTAAAACTGTACTTGGTGACCTACTTTTGTGGTCTGTGACTCTGTAGTTCTGGAGTTTGGCGCTTGTCAAAGTTTATTGTTTTTCCTCAATAACTCGAAAAGTTATTACCCAATTTGAACAAACAGATTATATATGGAAAGCTGCATGTTGGGCACATATTTTGAACACTAACAATTTTTTAATCTGAGTTGAAGGTTGAGGTCGAATGGCCAGTTTGAATATTGGGGTCATCTCGTGAATGCTCTGCACCCCACAATTCTTGAGATAGGCCCATGTCACGTTTAGGAGTTCTAAAGTGTATTAAAATCTTTTTAGACATCAATGTTGGTAGCATCACCTATAGTATTATGTAATATACAGTTAAAAATGTGAACATCTGGTGACTGCAGTACTGTCCACAGTTTTCAAGTTAGCCCACTTTTTACCTTCAGGACTTCTAGGCATATAAAAATCCGGGTTCTTTTCGATATTGGTGGGGCCACCTACAATATTATGCAAGATTGGGTTCAAAGTATGAAAATCTTGTCAACACTCCAGCACCTTGAATTTGTTGCAGATCTTCACCAAATTTGGTGGGATGGGGGGGGGGGGGTCAAAGTCTAAGTTGGTAATGATACTAGTGGCGCCACCTATAGTTTGATGGAAATTATGAGCTAAAATGTGTTTTAAGATATAAAATTCCTTTTATCTCGAAAAGTAATTGGATTAGACTTGCCAAGTTTATATGATATATAGCAATGTCCAAAGCTAGAATCCCATATAATATCAGTGACTTTAACTTATTTTATTTGAGGTCCCCTTGCCTGTATTGTTGAAACAGGTGATTTTATAATGGCAGTATGTAGATTGGACTTCAATGGCAATGTTAGCACAGCACCAGGCAAGCCTATGGGCCTCTTGTATTACACGATCTGGGTGTCCTTGATCTTCTGTCCCAAGGTCACTGAGGACATAAAAAATTAAGGACTCACTGACTGTTGTCTTGACTCATGCAACAATATTCATCACAGGAATTGCATAAATAAGCTATGATTACATGTGGAGCAAAGTGCCATCTGGTGGCCAATATTTACATTAAGCTTGATACGTTCAGAAGCCACTTGAGGACTCCCAGCTTTGAAATGAACAGGTACAATAAAGCCATGATGCCAGCAGAGCATTAGGCCCATGGGCCTCTTGTTTTTTTTTCACATGGTCACATACCATTGATTTTCACTTTTTATAAATGTTCATTCCTTTTTCACATAATCTTTAAAAATCTCCAAAACTACTTTGCCATGCAAGTCCTTCAAATTGCATAGGGTCACTTCTGGGGATCTATATACATGTACCTTAACTTGTCCCCCATGAAGGTAGTGGTGCATTTTTAAAATTTTTTTTAGCTCTGCTGACCAAAGGTCACAGAGCTTATAGCATCACTCATGTCCATCAGTGACCTTGGCCTATTTTTGGGAGGTCATCATGATTGCAAACATGAAAGAGGTGATTTTGTAATGACAGGGTATAACTTGGACATCAATGGCAATGTCTGCACAACACCAGGCCTATGGGCCTCTTGTAGTACATGATGTGGGTGTCCTTGATCTTCTGTCCCAAGGTCACTGAGGACATAAAGTTCAGGACTCAGTCATTGTTGTCTTGGCAGATACAGCAATATCCATCACAGGAATTGCATGCACAAATTAACTATGATTACATGTGGGGCAAAGTGCCTTCTAGTGTACATTTTATACACTAAATGTACTGGGTTTTATATGCTCAGAAGCCACTTGAGGACTTACAACTTTGAAATGAAGATGCAGGTGCTATAAAGTGGTAGTGCCAGCACAGCATAAGGCCCACGGGCCTCTTGTTTTTGAACAAATTTTTGTGTGTTTGCATTGTTTCCAACTCCAAACCCGTCGCGCAGATCATCCTGAAACTTCATTGACATGCACCTTGTGGAAGATTCAAATTGTGCAGTATATTATATGCAATATGGTGGATCCCTGATTTTTATTTTATTTTTTAAATATGTAAGGGACCGACCATTTGATACTTAGGGGCGGGCTATGCATTTTGTATCAACCTCCTTTTTTTTTTAATGCACACAAGATGTACATAATTTTTTCCCTCTGACATCAACGTACATTTTTTTTTTTTTTTTTTTTTTTTTTTTTTTTGGTGAAGAAGTTAGTTGGATGCACATGTTCTTGAACTGTTTTAGGGTTAACATTTACAGTACAATCAATGAAGACGAAATAAACACAACATTTGGTATTTTGGAAAATTAACATTGTATATTGAAGGCATAAAGTAGACATTAATTTGTGCATTTTATGTTTAACAGTGAACTATGGTACTATCAGCTATCACAGGTGTGCTGAACATAGTACGGAGTTAAACCTGACTTTGCCAGCCATACCACATAGGGCGAAGCCCAAATGTGCTATGGCTGACTAAGGCCAAGTAAAACCCCGTGCTACGTGAAGCTAGCCTGTGATAACGATTTTATCATATTTTTAGTAATAATTATGTTGCTCGCCTGCTAAACCGTGATATAAACCGTATCACCCGTTTGATTTTCGTGCTGCACAAACTTTTCTGCTCGCACGCGAAAGCAAGGCTCGCTCGCTAAAACGATATCGATATAAACCGTATCACCTGTTTGATGAAAATACCATGTGTTCAATACAGCATCTTGTCTAGTCAACATGATCAACACAAACATGTATTCTTATTTGCGCAACCAAAATACTGTATGTTTCTTCTAATATATATATATATATATATATATATATATATATATATATATATATATATATATACATATATATATGTATAGTTGAAACATGCTAATATATTAAGCACCATATACATTATATATATATATATACAGTGAAACCTCATTATAACGACACTCAGATATCCGACATATTCACCATAATGACACAAATTTTCATGGGAAAAAATTCATTTTCTTTGTAATTTGATTCATTTATCTGACATATTCAGTTATCTGACACATTTCTTAAGGAACAGATGGTGTCAGTATAACGAGTTTTCACTGTATATATATATATATATATATATATATATATATATATATATATATATATATATATATATATATATATATATATATATATATATATATGTATAGTTGAAACATGCTAATATATTAAGCACCATTGTATTTATATCCAATGTAGTGACTGTCTCAGATATACAAAGGTATACATGTAAAAATATAGTAATGCGAGAACAAGTTCTTGTGTACTTTGGATTCTGCAAAAATAAAGTGACATTCTGAAAAAGTAGTGTTTCTTCTTGTTATTTCTTCATATCCACACCTATATGTATCCTGCCAATCCACCAGCTAATTGTGGTCTGCACCCAATCTAGATGAACTAGTTTAGTAAATATAGTTAATAAATATATACCCAATCTGGATGAACCAGTTCAGAAAATATAGTATTAACTCATTCCACTCTGAAGGAAAAATATAGACACATGTGTTTTACATGGATTGGGAATCTGGCAAAGCCTATATTAATCCCTGTCCAAGGCAGAGATGTTGGCATATACTTTTCTACCTTTTATTGGTGGAGGAAACCGAAGATCTCGGGGAAAACCACCGTTCACGATCGAAAGGTAGTTAACTCCAACCACATGCCGCCAAGGCCGGGATTTGAACACAGGCCGCAGAGGTGGAAGGCAAGAGCGTGGCCGCCCTGCCAACCGTGAACCCCTGAAGGAAGATTGAGTCAACAGCTTTCTTTTGCATGCCTTGGGCGCATTGCGCCCAGACCACGCCAAGCAAAGCTGTTGACCATGAGCATATAATTGGGAAGGATCTCTTATACAAGATTAATCCAAAATTTGGAAAAATAGCCAGAAAATGAACAGACGACATTTGGATTTTAGCAGGAAAACATTGATTGGGGTGGAATGAGTTCATAAATTGTGTCTCTTACAAAGATCACATTATTTCTAACATATCCAGTAGGAGGCACTGGTTTTGCTTGCTTTGTGATGGTACTCTTTCAGTCCATCATACAGATACCAAGTGCCTCCTACTCGAAAGTTGCTGACAAAATGTCCACCTTTTCCATACGTGATACACTGAAGTGTGTAGCTGTGTCCCAAGATCTGCAGCTTATTGGTATTAGTTTATACTATGTGGCAGTTTCAAGTATATGTAAATCATCTTCATGATCTTTAATAGAGAGGTATTGCCTGCTGTTCATGGTCCCAGTGTACGCCTTGCACATCACAAGTTTTGGCTCATCACGTGGTTATTATGCGCGCAGGTGTCGGTGGTTTAAACATATTTTGAAAATAAAATATCGTTAAACTACAGACACCTACAAGCCAAATAACTACATGATGACCTAAAACTTGTGATGTGATAGGTGGACACGGCAACCATGAACGGCAAATATATGTGTGTTTACATAATCATTTATTTTGAATGATTGTGCTTAAAGGGTATTCTATTTTCGATGAGGGAATCAAAATACTAGTATGTGTGATATTCTTGTCATCATTTCACTTTATTATATTTGTGCAATATAGGTGAGACGTGTTAAATCTCCAGAGATTAATGGGTATGCGCGTGTATTTCAGTGATACCCACTTTTGAATAATTTGTTTCATATTTTATTTTATTTTATATTTTATTTCTCAGATTAAGCTATTTTTAAGGCACCGTTACTTAGCTCTTCGAGAGCCAATCACAGCATAAGTTGTGCTGATGAGCCTGAATCACTATCATCATTCCAGATTCAAATTCCCCATCCACAGACCTTTCATTCAAGTACCAGCATGCCTATGTTCCCAGAGAGACAAACAGTCCAGGTCAATAGCTTTCCTCGGCGTGCTTTGGGCGCGTTGAACTTTAAGCCCAAAGGGCACCGAGGAAAGCTGTTGACTCAGTCAACGTCCAAATGTGGCACTGAAAGGGGTATTTGCAGTTATTTATGTCTTGGCCACCCATGGGTGCTCTAGAGCCCAAGAATTGAACAGGTTTTTGTTACTATTATTGACGGAAGTTTTCGGTCCCAAATTTATAGGAATCACAAGATTATCGAGCCAAATTCATATTAATATTGTATTTTCCTACCATTCTCGTAAATGCTTGCAACCAATTGACCATTTTGATTTGTTCAAGCACCTGGATGTATCAAACAGATGGCTTGATAATGGCAACCTGATCTAAGTCATTCACATACAATTTTGATTTTTATTCATACTATGCATATGTGCATTACGTGAAGACTAATTTATGCAAGTTACTGCAATAAAGTGCTAAAAACTTATCTACCAAATCTCTTATATTTTGTTGAGTTGATTGAGTGCATGATATAGTCACCTTTGGCAGAGTCTACTCTAACTGAATAGAGGCACTTGTTGTGAAATGTGAATTAAACCCCTACTCATAGGAACTTTGTTTTCCTTTTTGAGAAGCTTTCAACTGGCATCCACCATGTTTTTCTTTCAGTTCTGAAGATCTTATGACCTCTCACCCCTATGGGGAGGCTTGTCACATGATAAAAGACTATTGTAGACTGATGGAAGTCGATGGAAGTCTACGGGAACTTGGTTTGAAAGTATTGTACATACATTCCCCATGCAATAGTATCCAATGGAAGAAAATTCAAGATCGATAATTTTATCAACGTGTCTTTCCAAACCAGGATAGTACTATTAAAATGCTAAAATTACCATCATTGCCTTCAATTAATTAAGAGCTATTTAACAATTGATGCTTGAAATTTCTTTTGCTGGGGACAGGGTATTGATACCCGAGTGGCCGTGTGAAATTAAAACTTTAACAGCATTGTGAAAATCCTTCTCTTGTATTAATATTTAGATATTTTGTGATATTTACTCTAAGTCTCAAATGGGTGGAGTGATGACTGCAGGACTCTCCTTAATAATTTGATATTCTGCATTTACATGTATAGAATTGCCATATCCATACTGGGTTACAGAATAATCTGCACAATGTATATAGCCTGTAAAGCAATGGAACAAGATCACTCTTCTGCGTCATTCAAATTGGCATTTCGCAACAAATGGTGGGCTCCCAAGCTCTCAAGGAAAGCTATTGACCCACTAATACACGGAATTTGATGGGAAAATAAACAGTTTTGTTCTTGGTTAGCCAAAACGAGAATAGGAACGTGGATGTATCAAATATTTCGAGAATCATACATGTACGTATATAAAAAATCTAAATGCCAATATTGATACTATCTTTTATTAAAGCAGTATTTTTTTTAGAGAGGAATGACGTACTTTATTTTTTTCAGGTGATACTACGAAGGACATTATTTTTTTCAGCAATGTTGGGACGTACATTTTTAAAAAAAATAAAATGCATGGCCCCTCCCCCCCCCCCCCAAGTATCAAATGGTCGGTCCCTAAGGCAATTGGGATCGCAATTGACAGTTTATGATTCTGTGCAGGGCAATTTAAATTATCTGTAGAGACTATGAAATAGTGTGCAGAGAGTTTTAATAAGATTGCATTGTTAATGTATTTATGAATGAAGTATAGACTACAGTGAATTGAAAAGTGTCTGCAGACAATTAAAAACTCTCTGCAATTTATTTAAAACTCGTCAGTCTATTTCATGCATTTATGAATGAAGTAGACTGCAGAGAGTTTTTAAATACATTGCTCAGAATTTAAAACTGTCTGCGGACAATTAAAAACTCGGCAATGTATTGGTTTAAAGTTAAACTGATTTTCTTTCTTGAAAGAAAAAACGATTGGGGAGCATGCAACGCGCGCTGCATTGCAATTTGAATTTGCAGTCTATTTCATTAAAAAATCCACTGTAGTTTTTTTTAACTCTCTGCAGTGAAATGAAAACTCTCTACGGTCTAATAATGAATATGGGAGCAGTTTTCTGAATGCATGTACAAGTTTCGCATGACCCATCATCTGATGTGTTCAATAATTATCTTACTGAGAGTAAGTATCACATATCGAATAGTACTTTCGCAAAACACACAGGTTTGTCAGTTGTAACTCACTAGATGGCGTTTTTCACGCTCATCCAACCAAACGCTTCCGGTCTTCTGGTTGGGTCATCTGCAAGCGGGAAGATCAAGATTGGTTGCAGAACAACGGATGGTTCAATTATATTAGAGGGTAAGTATCACATATCGAATAGTATTTTCGCAAAACACACAGGTTTGTCAGTCCAGTAGAACCAGGGTTTTCACCGGGCACTTGTTGACGCAGACAGGCAGCCTCAAGAGTCCCGACTCCAGTGTAGTGACAAGTAGCCCCAGTGTGAGGCACTGAGGCATCGAGCCGCTATGAGCCTATGTTGGGATCACAGGGAGACTGTAAAATTGTGTTCGGCCTTCACTCTGGCCCCTATGGATAAATGTCATTTATCCATAGGGGCCAGAGTGAAGGCCGAACACAATTTTACAATCTCCCTGTGGTTGGGATGGACGGCTTCTAATAAAACAACACCGTCGATGCCTCCGAAATGGGGCTATGTGACAAGGTGAGTGGCTGAACTGCTGCCTACCCACAAACTGACAAAGTACAATGGACAATGCCTTGGACTTGGTCATTGTTGAGAGTTAAAGTGTCAACATTGCTTGTAAAATGTTCAGTGGCATCAATAGACGAAAATTAAATATGTTTGCGAGAAAAATTACACTTTTTGTGTCTAGGGACATACATATTCACTAATTCAGTCTTTCAGAAAGAATGACATCAACTTGAATATCTTGATCAAGCCTTAACTTCTTAAGGACAGCTAAAAAAATAAATCCCACTTTAGTCAATCCTAGCTCCAAATGTATTTGCGGTAGGATAACATATCATATATGTGTGTAATCGTCATACTCTAAAGAATTCAGGACATTCCCCCACAAGTGGAGCCACTGTGCACAACTGCTTTCTTGCCTCAATTCACAAGAGAATTCCCTTTGGGGGGGGGGCAAGCCTGCTTGATTGTATATTTTTAACATGGGCACCTATCCAGGAACAAACCTCGGGTGATGGGAAAACATGAATACATGTTCAGATAGCTGTGCATATGAAAAGAGTGTGGCAACTCAGCTGCAACAATGTTTACACAACAATGAGAAAAGGGGAACTTATTACAGTATATGAGGGCAATTTGGGGAAAACAAACTGCATTTCCTCAGTGAAATGCTAGCAAGTACCTTGTTCTGAGTTGATCTTTTCAGAGTGTGCACATACATAAATGACTGGTGAGTAGCCACTGTTGACTATGCTGCTGCATGGTAGTGAGCAGACATTCCTCAATGTCAAAATGTACTCAGTGCATAGGTGTCAAAAACTATGCAGGTAATTGACTCATTGTGCCCAGTGATTTTCTCACTTCCAATGCCTACAGAAAGCCCCTTTGCTGGGGTAAGACTACTTGCTTGGATAGTTTTAACATAGGCACTTTCCACAGAGCAAGGTTTACATGGTAAAATAACTTGAATATCTCGGCTGCACAAGTTTAAGTATGGCAAGAAAATGGCCTCTAAACTATTCATGAAACCTTTCATAAAATGTTGAACTTATAACAATAGGTTAAGACTACTTTAGGGCAGTAAAGCTTGCCTAATCAGTGACGTGTCTGCCATAACTGAAACAATGGTGTTTTGCCCTTTTAACACCACACTTGTATGAATGATAATATCCCACAGAGCCATATGCTGTGGAATCATGAGCACAGACTGCCAAAATGTATCAGTTTAAAGGTTTCACAAACTACTCTGGTGATTAACCCCACAGGTGTGAGAAACCAACTGACACCAATGCAAGTGTGGGTGGTCAGTACACAGATACGGACTACCATATGAGGGTCTCAATAATTTTGTCTGCCAAAAGTTTCTAACATCTTCAAATTGAAAATTCCTGGTACACTACTGATGTTGACAGGCATACTAATAAAAAAGTTTTACAATTTATGTTATTGTTTCTATAATTGATCTCAAATTTACTTTAAAGATTGCTACTTTTAACATGCGTTACCCTATGCCCACAAGTGTTCACCCCCGCAATGCCCTCTCCAGTCTGCTGGAGGTGAGAAAAGTCTATGCTTTGCTGGTTCTGTAAAAGGAGTCAATTTATATGTCCCGTATTTGGGTGTCTGTGATGTTAATAATATATTAGGCCTATTGTTGAAAAAACAATTGAAAATTGACCGCAAAGCATAAACCCCATAAATGTCGATATAAGTCACCAATTATTTGAGATAAAATCAAAATTACACTTGCATCTTAATCCTGACAAATTGGCAACAAAAAAAACGATCCTGCAATTTTTTATGTTTGGTTTCGTTTTTCTGTTATCCATCCTCAAAGTTTGACGTTTCAATTTTCCCTTTGATTTTCAGGATGTTCATTTTCTTCATTTCATAGAAAAAGAACGAAACAAAATTTAGTTAATTGTTGAATTGTTTTTGCAATTCAGACATTACAGAATCAAAAGCCCTTAACTGGATTAAATTTCACCCAGCCATTTTCTTGGAATAACCATTCTTAGGTGGGGTTCTTGTCCTAGTATCCTTTCTGAGAAAACAAGCTTCAAAGGGCTTTAATGGTGATCATTTGCCTCTGAAACAATACCATTTGAACAAAACATAGTAAACATCGTCGCTTAACATTTGGGGAGGTTGTCAATCAATTCTTGGCCAATCACATGAATAAAAGAGCCTTTGAAGTATGGAAAACATTATTCAGCGATCTGTCACACGGCGACAGCGACAGTCTAGTTTCAAAGTGTGATGTCATGGTGGCGGCCCTTCGGGCCCCGTGACCTCAAGCCTGGCAATGAAAGTTGTGTTGCGTTGCTTCAGTGGGGCGGCATACGGCCGCTGGTGGTCAGTGGATGGCGGGTTTGGTCTTCCGCCACCTTCCTCTTCATCCCGTTTTTAGGGATAGCGTTTTATTGTATTTACTCCTATCTGTATACTTTATGTAGTTAGCTAGTTAGACTTGTCTGCACACTTTACTTAGCTTATTATTTTGTAGTTATTTTCTCAATGAGTTTCATTTCTCTTTCCAACCTGAGTTTTGTAATGCTATTTTGTGTGTTTTCTCTGCTGTTCATATTTATGCTTATTTCGATGTGTTTATTTGTACTTTTATTTCCTCATCCCTGGGTTTTGATAAAATATTATTATGTATGTGGGTATTGTTGATTAAAGTACCAGTTTTTTTCCCTGCCTGTCTTTGGTGTGCAGGACCACAGGGGTAATCCATAGCGGCACGGCCTTTGGAGGGACATCATCTGACGATTCCCGCTCTTCTTGAACATTTAAAGTCTCAACTCAGTAGAATGGAAAACAAGCAAGATAACTATAAAGTAAACAACTAAGGCTATGATATGTTAGCATCTTTTCCCTGCCCACAAACGTACTTTCGGCATGCCGCTTGATTTCATATTGCTGACGTGATACCATTCTGCTTTTGCCATGGGCCGTTGCTACCTGCAGCCAAGTGCCAGGCTGTTAAGTATGATTGACGGGTGGCATTGTTCCGTTTGGGGGCTGAAAACCAAAAGTTTGACACATGGACATTCGGATGTCCACATGCCTGTGTGGATTTTGGCGTTTTTTCTCATATTTCTATTTTAGTTAAAAGCTTGAAATTTTGACAACTAATAGAAAGGACATTCATCTTGTAAAAACCGTTAACATCTCAAAATCAGCCATGCAAAGGTTTTTGGTGTCTTACCTGTCCTTAAGTTAAATTTGAAGCAGCTTTCAATAAAGGACATATATGAAAGAGCCGTCTTTATACTTATAAGTTCAGCATTTCAGACAAGTACTATAGTCAGTGCTTAAGATAGCATAGAAAAATTGGCCCTTCTGTTTTACAACATATCGGCACTCAACCTTATATGATAATAATATGGGTAATATGCTCCGAAACATGTTCTGAGTAGTTACCCGCTGAAGATCCTTAAATTTATTCGGGCTAATACAGCCTATGTCAAAATTTTACAGAGGAACATGTGCAATATGGACAATACTACATATGTATTGGTTAGACAGGGACAGGTTAGCTTATGGAGAGTAAAGAGTTTGGACTGCGGAATAGGGTAATGACTACTAGGAAGTGGTTCTGGACAAAAAGACACAAATACAATAACAGAGATATGGTTAACTTTATATAAAATTTAAGAAAAGCTTCCCTAAAATACATATAAAACTTGATAGTCAGTCAGGTTTAGGTTGAACAAATGAAAGGGTTTTCTCTAAAGCTCTCGCAAAATTAAGTTTCTCAGATCAAATGTGCCCATGTGAGAATGTTCATGTTAATTAGCATATACATGAATATATTTCCAGTGGAGCTACTTTACAAAAGTGGACATCAAATCTAAAGACTATTACAGTTCCAAAAATGTAGTTTTAAATGGGTATTTAAAACACAATCCTTTCCTAAAGTGAGTGGACTGGTGTCATCATTGAAGGAAGGCAGCTTTACTGCTACTGCCTGAATGACGCGGAAGCACATGAATCAATTTAGAGCAACTTGCAATCATGATGATATAAAAGAAGATGCCAATCCTTGGTTACAGTTTTATTTTCAGGTGTTAACGTAGACTTGCTTAAGTCTCCCTGGACTGTCTTCCGTATTTTATTTAAAATCAAATTCATTGCCAAATTGAATTTTCAGTAAACACATGTCGTAGCCTTATTCTGTTACAATACAGGTAGGCCCTTCAAGTTACCTAGCTGATTGGCGTGGAAGGTGCATATAACCTGATAACATTGACTCCAGATGATTAGCGCCAGGCGGTCTGCACTGTGTTTCTTATCACACAGACAAGCGAGTGGTCATAACGCACTCCTCTTCACAAGCTGTTAATTGAGCTACTGTGTAATGAAGGATTAATTGCAGTGCACTGCGTCAGGCGGAGGGCGTCCAGTGAGACTTGTAGGGCCTGTATTTTTCCGTTTTTAACCGAAACGGAACGGAATAATGATTTTAAAACACCTCTGAAACGGAATTTGCTGTTTTGCCTTAATGTGTTTTACATACAAAGAGAACTACTGAAAGGGAATTTGGAAATTTCTGGCTGGTGAAACGGAATTTCTAGTTTTTTGAAACGGAAAAATACAGGCCCTAGACTTGTAAAACTTGCCGGCTTGTCGCTGCTATGAATTAGTCATGAGCAGTCAAGCACATGACAGATTCAAGGCCGTCTCAAATTCCTTGTGTTGACTGTTGTTTATTTACATGCAAGCACGCACATATTATTGTAGAGAAAGGTCAGTTCTTGCCGATGGCTATTTCGATTTTGCGTTAAAATGAATATATTCCTTCTACGATGATTTAAATCAATGATCGGGTCATTGCTTGTGACAATTGGAGTGACGTAACTTTGCAAAATTGTGCGAAAAAATAGGGTGATTTCATCGTCTCTATCTCGATTTTTTTTTTGTCTCCGCGCCATGTTGTTTATATGGTTAGAATGCTCAGAACCTTGTCTATTTTAACAGCAAGCTCTCCCATTGGCTGAAACAAAAGTATTTTAGCGGGAACCCCTTCAAAACTGCTTCTATTTCAAACAGATGCGTCGTTATTTTAGTCAGAAACTACAAGGGCCCAGAATCGATCACATGGTGTTCGCTAATCAAAAGGTTTTTTACCGCTGTTTCGTTGGGTAGAACTCGCTGCGTCGTGTTGTGAAGTCTGGCTTGAAAGATGGGTGACATTTGTGTGAACACAAGTGACGATTATGGACAATTTATTAAAGCAAGAAACAAAATTTAACGCTGTAAATTGGTCAGAATGATAACATACATGTATACTACCACTGTACCAGTCTTTGCGAACAATAGAGCAGAGGGTCCAATTTTTTCACGGAAAGAGAGTAAAAAACGCCAGCCGCAGGTAAACATGGCTCCGGTGAAAATACCGCTGCTGCGTGTGTTTATCAGGCTGACAGTTTGTCAGTAACTGCGATAAAGTGTGTTTATGGACTATTTACTGCAGCAACAAGCTCTACCATTATAATTGAATGGCAATTATAACACACAACCGATCTTTAGAAAAAAATAAAAGAGGAACCATGGTTCGTGATGCTTACCAAGAAAAATGCGCGGACCGGTACCCATGCAATTGTATTCACACAGGTTTGACCGCTTTGATCAAATCGTGATTGAGATTGATATATTTCTTTTGTTAGGGTGTAGGGCAAGAGTTTTTGTTTAAATTGACAAAAGAGCCACATAGAAATGTGGAGGTCTTACTCTGACTCAACAAAACTTAAATCAGGACGTGGATCATTTTGCATTAATGCAAAAATAAAAAAGTTGTGGCACTGATTCGACTTCTAAGATCCCGCAAAACCCCTGATGTTGTGATGTCACTCCCACCGAATTGATGGTAGTCCAGAGTGGGCTTGTGCAAGTTTGACAAGTCCCTGGTGTCGGCAGCGGGAGGGAGACGGTCAGCTTTGTCTCGCTTGAGTGGCCAGTGACTAGCCATGCATTCATTGAAGACCACTTTCCACTCGCAATGATAATGGGATTAGAACTGACCAGGACTCAATAGCTGCTACTGTTGAAACCGACACGGCGGCAGTGTAGACCAGTTGAAAAAATAATAATAATAACAGTAGGACCTACTTAAGAACACCGAGTAGTTGGCATAATACTATTCAGTTAACTTTGTGGAGGGGAAAATGTATCGCACTTCTGGGTGGGACCGCGAGATGGGAAAATAGGGACATGCACCAGGGACTTGTGCAAGTCTAGTGTTAACGTACATGTGCAGGGTTTACCCCCCAGAAAATTTTGTAAAAACAGGGAGATTGCTAACAAAATATGGTTCCAAGGCTTGCCATAGGAAACAAACAATGTTTTGGTTTATTCTAGCAAACAGAGATTCGGTATGTACCTATTTGCATGTTCTGTTTATATGCCCAGATCTGTTGCCTCTGTGGTAGATTATATATAGATCTGCTGTGAACAATGTGTAACAACCCTATTTGGGAGCACAATTTCACAATAAGTTTATGGACACACTTTATTCTTGCTCATTATGCTTTTATTTAACACAGGATGTAGATTATAAACAACAAAAAACAACACTAAGATTACTAATATCATTCATCATTTTATGCCCAACAGTAAGTTAAGATTCCTCGTCCCTCCTAGGTTGCCGAACAAATAAGTGACACCTCATCCAACAACAATCTCTTATATGACCTAATGAGTTTTTAAGACTGCCCTTTCAACTTGCTGGAGTACTGAGGCATTTCATGAAGTTTCAAAACAGGATGGCAAAGTTCAAGTAACTGTGGACGATTGTGCATACATTTCTTTGTTACTTAATAACAGAAGGCACTGTGGTTGGTCATTTGAACCCAAGCCCCCCCCCCCCCCTTCGTTTTGAAGCCCTGCAATACTTCCATATGTTACATGCAATATGATACTACTGTTAGTTAACAAGAGGGAGGTGGTCTGAACAGATAGGGCTATACTATTTAAGGATACTTATGGCAAGTATGCATTGACTTTCACAAATTACAGAATATAATGTTGGATTCAAACATAAAGTTTTATAAACTATATATGTTTTCAGAAAGCTAACAAACCAGGGATGCTATTCATGTGAATTTCACTTGGTTGCTATGTTTGTTTATAACAATTACACAAGTGATCATCATAATTAAGCACAGATATTGCTTCAACTTATTCAAGTCTGAACATATTGGCCTCAGCAGACTGAAGTTTATGGCTGAATCATCAAAGCATATTTTCCGATAATTATTGTTCCATTTTGGCACTAGCGTTGATCAGTGGTGGCTTTCCTTTGATGTGTTATCTTTTCAACTACAACAGCAGTGTTGAGGAACATCAACAAAAGTTCAAAATTTGAGACATGCTTTCTACATTAATAGGGTATTCTATAGCTTACCTCTAATTTGATATCAAAATCTATTGAAATGTAGGAGTTGCAGCCAAATTTGTACAATCAAATAATGATAGTTACTTCTGTACACTTTGACAATTGCTGTGCAAATAATGTAGCTAGTAAACAGTACAGTTGTCCCTGTCTTGAGAGGTCACTCCAATGAGAGGCCACCTGGCTTGAAAGACCACTTTTGTCAGGTCCCTGCTGCTATCTTTTCAATGTTATTGTACCTGTAATGAGAGGCCACCTGTCTCAAAAGGCCACTTTTGGGCCTGTCCTTTAGGTGGCCTCTCAAGACAGGGACTACTGTACTTCATTGCTATACTATTAATATTCATGTTGTTTGCTTCTCAAAAATGTATACTTTATGGAATTTTTGACTGTATTTAGAGTTATCAAAATAAAAGTGTCCCTCATCACTAAAACCAATGCTGACTTGCCATATATCCTTAATTGGGTGAGAGATGAAAAATGATATCCACATTGTCTCTGAGTATAACAGAACGGCATACTTCTACTCCTGTGGAACGGGTGCTAATGTACAGAGTCATTATGAGCTGACAAAAAGTGACATGAAATTCAACATTTTTTGGTGGTAACCATGGTAACTGTTCAACTTCTTCAAGAGGATGTAACTTCTCAGCATTGTCAGCCAATTAAAACAAGCCAAGAAGACGTAGTCCCAGCTTCACAACAACAAACATCATTGCAAGCAATCCAAGGTAGGCAAATCCTCCGCGAACTCTTTTTTCTGGATCTGCAAAAGTAAAATGTTACATACCATCTTAATTTAACAGACACGTTGACTTCATACATTTACCATTTACTGAGCAGTTAAAACTTGTTTACTATAATAATTTTTCTCATTACCCCAACTGTTATTGACTTTTACTCTCAAGACTGGCGCAGACTGCCACAAATGGTTTTGATTGGTGGTATATTGCACTCAAAACTACTGGGTAATTATCTTTGTAGTGGCATTTCATGGCCCTCAACGTCTTGGCTATAGTTGCTGATTTAACTCGAACCAAGCGAGTGATGCCCTTGAAATGCCTGATGCAGGATGACAAGTTTTTCATTGGAATATTAACAGATTAAGAGCCAAAATGTTAAGGAAGTTTCCAATGTAGTATGCATCTGAAGTTGAGACCTGAGTTTTGAATAAGTAAACACTATATTCGCACACGTAATGGTACAAATTCATCAAATGTTCATAACATTTACATTCTCCAGGGTATTAGAAGAGAGGGATGCTTGCGGTAACTTTAATGCACCAATAACAGAGCTGGCATCATTTGTCGTGGCAGTCTCTATGTCGTGATACTGAGCAGCCATCCACAAGTCAGGGTGCAAGTTGTGTTATCGACAAAAGTCTTCACATTATCTATCCTTTAGCTGTACAATGATTACCCATTTCACATCACCAGCTTCACAAAATATTTGATATACAGTGGAATCCCCTATTAAGACCAGCGAAGGGACTGAAAAATTTGGTCTTAATAGGGGAATGGTCTTAATGGGGATATAATTTAATTAAGGAAAAACAAAAATGGGTCTGTAAATTGGTGGTCTTCATACAGAAATGGTCTCTTTATGGAGGTGGTCTTAATTGGAGATTCTACTGTATGTGCATTTAATATTTGGTATCTAGGGTAGTTGGGTTAGATTAGTAACAAGGTTAATGCCAATAGGAGACATGCATATTAATTTCCCACCACAGCTATACACCTGATTGCCTAGTCTCACTTGGCGAGATACAGGTTGGTACCTGTATGGATATACATTACACAATCTTGAGATGAATTAACTTTTTCAATGCCAAGTTTTAGACTGAGTCGACAGCTTTCCGCGGCACAATGTGCCCAAAGTGAACCAAGGAAAGCTGTTGACCTGGACCATTATATTCTGTGGAACCATAGGCGTGCTGGTACTTGAATGAAAGGCCTTTTTAAGAAAGAATATTAATAGAGGATCCATTTAATAATTCAGAGAAGTTTGTCTGAAGTACTTTGACTTGGTCATAGTTGGCAGTGAAACAGTTAATGTACAAGCCAGACAGATTGCAGCACAGGCTGCATCAGATAATTCTGTGGCATTGTGCAGTACCTTGAACTTGGAGGGGTGTGGGCAATTGCTAGTACCGCATTTTGTTTGCACATTCAATTTCCATGAACTGAATAGGGAAGAACCAAATGCAATGTAAACAAGACATGTTAGTAAAACATAGATGTCCCCTTACCGTCATTATGTTTGCACTCATTACCCTAATGATAGTACTAAATGGGGCACTCATGGCCTTGGAAAGTGGATGTAGAAACCAAATTCATGAAAGTAGCCTTATGACCTTGGAACATAAGTCAAGGTCACCCTTCTTTGAAGCTGATCTAGCCCTAAGAGAAGATTATAAACATCTACAAAATAAAAGCTCTGGCTTAAAAAATTCTGCATTTATAAAGCAGAAACCAAATTCATAAATGTGGCTCTGTGACCTTGGGAACTGACTCCAAGTCACCCATTTCAGAAATTGATCTAGCTCTTATAGAAGGGCATATTTCTGTGCAATATGAAAGCCTTAGGTGAAAAACATCTTTACTTATCATTCAGGAACCAAGTTCACTAATAGGACTCTAGGTGTGTGACCTTGGGCATTTGGTCAAGGTCATCCATCTTCTAAGCTGACCAAGCCTAGCTGAGGACTATAATCATGTGCAACATTGAAGTCATAACTAATTGAGTTGCAATGCAGATAGCAAGTTCACTTGCCTGCCCTTCTGACAGTTGAATTTAGGGCAAAGTCACCCATCCTTGACCTTGTCCTGGATAAGGACTATTATGCTGTGCAATATACAGGTCCTATCATTAAAACTTTTCTAGTCTAATGCGGAAACCAAAACTTACTATAGTACCTCCATGACCTTGTTGATAGGGTCAAGATCAACAACGTTCACACTGCACCTAGCCCTTATAAAGGAGTATACACCTGGGCACTATCAAAGTCTCATCTTAAAAATTTCTCGAGTTATGGTGCGCAAACCACAATCTCTCTACAGACCGACCTGGTGACCTTGGGAATTTGGTGAAGGTCTTCTATCTTCTGAGCGAATCAAGCCCTAATTGAGGACTATTACCATGTACAACATTGAAGTCATAACTCAAATTCTGTTTTAGAAAGCAGAAACCCAAGTTCACTATTTAAAGTGACCTTGTGACCTTTGAATTTAGGTCAAGGTCACCCATCTTCAAACTTGACTTAGCCCTGTATAAGGACTATAATGCTGTGCAATATACAGGTCCTATCATAAACACTGTTCTAGTTATCGTGCGGAAACCAAAACGTACTACAGTGCCTCAGTGATCTTGGAAAAAAGTCAAGGTCAACCACCTTCTTACTGCACCTAGTCCTTATACTGGAGTATGTACCTGGGCACTATCAAAGTCCTATCTCAAAAAAGTTATGGTGCAGAAAATACAGTCTCTCTACCCACTGCCTGAGCTGACCAAGCCCTAATTGAGGACTTTTACCGTGTGCAACATTGAAGTCATAAACTTAAATTCTGAGTTATAATCCAAAAACCAAGTTCACTAAAGTGACCTTGTGACCTTTGAATTTAGGTCAATGTCACCCGTCTTCGAGCTTGGCCTAGCCCTGGATAAATAATGCTGTGCAGTATACAGGTCCTGTCATAAAAGCTATTTATTTATTGTGGGGGAACCAAAACTTACTACAGTACCTCTGTGACCTTGGAAATAGGGTCACGGTCAACCACCTTCATACTTCACCTAGCCCTTATGCAGGAGTATAAACCTGGGCACTAACAAAGTCCTAGCACAAAAACTTTTTGAGTTATGCTGCAGAAACCTCAGTCTCTATGCCGACCTACAGACCAACTGACCGCCATGAGCAAAGCTATATTCTCCGCCTTCGAAGGGGGGCATAATAATTGTTGTAAAACCTACCTCCAGTGTAATAGCCAAGGGCATAGACCACCCGGCCTACGATCCACACAACGCCTGATGCAGCACACAGTATCTGCGAAATGAGGAAATATAAACACTAAATTGCCCGCATGATTTTGTATGGCAAACATGTTCAAAGCAGGCTGGAAATATGCAGAAAGTCACTTTTCCTGATTTTGATCAACAAGGAAGGAGGTAAAAATCAATGAAACAACTCCCACATCCTTGTAATGATATTGTTTATGAACATTGCCGGGTGAAACAACAATCCTCTTCAAATAATGTTAACTTGTAAATGGAGTCAGGCCGCATGTGTATGCCGACCGATAAAATAGGGGGGATGTCGAATCTATTTGCACATGCAGATGAAAATGGTTACATCAATTTTCAAAATGTAGTTAGTGCTTTGCTTAACCTTACAGAATTTTCTGGTGTACCTGTAAATTACAATCAATGTGCGATATTACCATGTACATGTATAATTCTGCACGTTATAAGCTATGGTACAGATGAAAAAAAACCAAACAAACTTACAGGATGTTCCAGCCCTCCTATGAGTAAAACAGCAAGAAACATTGGATAGGATTCCAGTCTGAAAAATAAACAAATTTCTTGTTATAAATGCTAAAAATTTGCATAGATATTGCATTTAATATATATGTACATAATTTACATTTTACTCTGTCTCTAAACTGCAGTATCTCGTTACTTTAAGTGCATGTCTTACCATTGATTTATGAGCAAGTACCAGGGACTACTCGTGCCATTAGTCAAGTGCTTATGTTTCATTCATTTGTTTAAAGAAATTTGCAAATGGTCAATAAATATTAACATTAATTATGTAAGAATTAGGTCAAATTCTGCAGTGATGACTTTTATTTCCTGAAGGCCTAGATCTGTCTTGCAAATACGAATGAAACTCACATATGCAAGACTCATACTGTCCCATTTTGAGCAGAAAATCTGTGGGGGGTACCTCTCCCACCCTCCCCTCCTTTCTTTTTTCCCTTAAAATCCTATTCTGTTTAGAGAATATTTTCCTGCATAAATTAAAAAAGGAAATGTCATCAAAATAATGTAGAAACAAGTGATATAAAGGGAAAAATACACCAGAAAGGACCATGTCACCCTTTTCGCAAAATTTTCTCAGGGGAGGGGGTCCAACCATCTCCCAAACTCATCCTCACTTTGCAGCCTGGAAACTCTGTTTTGCACATATATGTAAGAGAGAGACTCATCTTCTCAGACAGTGCCTGGGGTTGGAGTCTGTTATTTCATTGTCCAAGACAAGTAAATTCTAGATTTGGACAAGTAAAAATTTCAAGGTCAATGGAGATATTGAAACTACACTTACCCAGGTTTGTTTAAATAAAAAGTGGCTGTATTGGTAAAAGATGAAAATTCTTTATGCCAAGCCCTGCAATAAGCTTAAAAGATTTACACTTGAAGAATTGCATGTATTTGTAGTATATTTTTACATGTTCAAAAAATATTTTGGATATCTAAAAAAAGATTTACACATGTATGTACAGTGTCAGTGTAAAATGGATTGCTGTACCAGAGGAGACATCTTTCCATGTCAGGGACAGGTCTAGACTTCAAAAACCTTGAGCCAAATTTGCAGGAAAAAGGAACAAAAATTTGATCTTGGCTCTTGAACAATTCATGTCAAAATAATGTTGCCATTTTCACATTTCTTTAGCCAAATTCAAGAAATTAACTAGCCCTGCATGTTATTTAGTCTCTATTTAGGGACTACCTGCTTCATGTGACCATGTTGGACCTATCCTATCATCAGGCTATGGGTGGTCTTTTAAAGGAGGGACCACTCTATAGATTTGCGCACCAGCTTGCATGAATAATTGACTTGTGAGCCAGAAAATGACTCCTTCATATCAGTAAAATATTTACATTCTAATCAATTTTTCATGATCTCTGCATCCACAGCTGTTAAATGTGGACACAGTAAGCTGTCTGTTAAGTAACTTGGTGTATCCCTGACAACCTTCGAGTGTTAAGACCTGATGGGCATGTGCAGCAAAATCAGTCAATGTATGAAAACTCATTACCAAACTTGACAAACCTGACATAGAACATTTTCAAACTGTGTAAATTGACATTCACTTACGTATTCTGGTGCGCTCTCTGGATACAATTGAACATGGCACTCTTGTCACTGTACATGTCTGGATACTATAAACAGTCATTAAGAAAGAAGAACAATGTTAGCAAAAGGACTCAATATCTGCATGAAATCTCCATAAGGGTAGCATTTGCATTGTAATTAATAGACTGTGCATATTAAATCACAGATATTTATGATTTAACATCCATGGGTAGAAGTAAAGTTTGCCCTTTGATCTATTTTATAGAAAAATGAGTTTGCATTAAATATGTTGAAATAATGCATCAATGATAAATCTGAAAAATTAAATGAAAACTAAGTCCTGCTCTTCTCATTTAAGATCTTTAGCCAAGACACACTTTTGCAAGGAAATCGGGCATATTATCCTATTATGAGTCTGCACTAGTCATTGTTATAGATTTACATTTCACCATTGTTTAAATAATCAAAAACTTTCACAGTCACCTGGGTGCAGAGTTACTTACTATTTGAGACTGAACTCGCATAATGATTCCAGGAGTTGAAACTCTTCATACCTGGTGCAGATGTACTGAAGCTTTGTTGCATCTCTGCCAATTTCATTTATTGACTATCTGTTCTTCTGATAATTTTATTTCTAAGGATGTTATAAATTTTTTGAAAAATCCTAAAAGCTCATCTCAAACTCTGCTTAGCCAATAGAAAAATGATATCAAGATAGAGTCAACAAAGCCAGGAGGTATTGTAAATATAAAAAGTGGAGCCTCCCCCAACATGTTTCGGGTCTCTTGGACCCTTCATCAGGGGATCAGGAGGCTCACTGTCTTGGCTTTATTATTTCGGTACATCAATAAAGAGGTCCTGTTATCAGTCGCACGTTTGGTGATGTCATAAAGTGAGTGTGATGTCATTGTCAAATTGCATGTTCAAAGATCTAGCTCCTGGTGTTAAATGATGATATGTACATTAAAAGTAATGTTAGAAAATGTCCCTTATGGCCTGAAAATTGCAAATTAGTCATACTGGAAAATTGGCTGATATATTAACTCCTATGATTGAGACCATTAGATCTGCAGAAGGAATACAGAAAACATGAATATTAAGAAATTTAAATGTCAGAGTCTGAGTTCGTGGAAAGCTGTAAATCCTCCAAAAAATGTTCGGCTTATAACAGAGTCTTCCAAGATACACTTAATGTTTTTCAGCACCAATTGTATGGCTGTTTCCACTTTTTCCAGAGTCCATTCATCCTGGCAGTCTGTGTCTGAATCAGGATCGTGATTTGCTTGCAATTGGGTCATGGGTGGGTGGATGGGGGGGGGTCTCCGGGGGCACGTTATGGGTGTCTTCATCTGAAGAATTCGTATCTGTGAGTCTTGTAACTGTTACTATCAAGCCATAGGGTAAACTTAAAATAACAAGATATTCACACTGGGTACTTTTGGTCAAGAGGATCGCGTGACCTCTCTTGACCAATGAGAGGTGAGAGATGTCACATGGTCCCATTGAGCTGTGGCACCTTCCAAAACACTGATTTCCTCCCCAATTTCTATAATCACTGATAATGATGTCGTTCGAAATTGCAGGGTTTGATTTAACAAACAAAAAACATGCTAAAGTGAAATTGAGGTGCAGATTGCTTCTTTTGCAGAGTACTAGTTTTGTGAGTACCAAAGGTGAGAAGTGTGGTAGGGGGTCCCGAGGAATCACCTTCCCAGAAAATTTGGAAAACTTGGCTTTTAATATTTGGTGGCATTTAAGGTAATGTCCCTCTGGTTTTGCATAATTTTGAGATTTTGGGACTTGTACCCAACTCAATTGTGTTGGGTGATATAGCCAGACACGGAGGTCTTGGCAATGGTGGCCGAGAGGTTAGTTTATTCACTAATTAATACTGAAATTCCTAAAAATTTCACGCATCGGTGACTTTTTATGCTCAGTCCATGATCATGGTGGGCAGGGAATGTAACTTGTTAGATTGATGTTACGGTGCTGGGATTTTTTTACAATTAACTTCGTTGAAAAGTAGCAGAGATGCCAACATTCAAAATGCCGTTTCAGGGACATTTAAGTGAGAACATCAGGGACACAGCATATGTAACAAAGAATATATTAGAAAATAATCAGTTTCAACATGTTTAATACAGGACAAACACCGTAAAGTGGACCAAAATTTCAGGTTATGTCAGGGACTGTCCTTGATGATAAGAGACAGTTGGTATCTTTCAAGTACTATAGTAGTGACTGCTAGTATTGAATTTAACCCATTCAAAAGAAATAGAAAATCCAGTATTGGCTTCCTTAATTCACAGGCTGCTGGGGTTTTAGGTATACATGTATGTTAACAAGTTAACCCTTAGCGGTAATGTCTACAAAAGGAGAAATAAAACACTAAAAATTAATAAAATGCCTCACAAAGCATACATTTTTGAAAAGCACACAAACTGGAGAATGTATTTTTGCTGTTGTCCTCTGTGTTCCGTGGCTTGTGTTTATACAGCAATACGGTCTATGCATAAGTTCACCAAGCGGGAAAACCCCGGCAGTTGTCCCATTACGAAAGTGAGGCTTGCAGGCTGATTTTTTGTTACCAGATGGCGCGCTGTGCGCCTTCTCAAAAGTGCTTATGATAATGCATGATGGCGGACAGTAATCCTGTTCGCATCAACATGAACAGAAAAGCAGGAAATGGACCAAATACAGGAGGTGTATAGAAGTTTATCATTGAAGATTGTTGGTGTAGGGAGTATGGAAAGCATTGATAGTTAGAACGTTGAGTGACAAGGCGAATTATTATGGTAAACCACCACTGACTGTTGTGTAGTGAGCTGTAATGTTGATACCAGGAAGAAACGTCAAACTGACAAATATCAAAAATAAAAGTGCCGCTTTATTCCTTCCATCCACTGATATTCCTTTTTCTTTCAAACACTTTTTCAGCCACCCTAGATTCTGTTTTTTTTAAGAAATCATGGTTCCTGTTTCACTCCTCGTTACTTGCGGTATTCAGTAGCTCTGTAGCATGTGCGGTAAGACTGAGTGGCCCGCAAATTACCCAGAAACCTGTGCGCGCTGGGCTCTGACATCGGAATCTCCGCTGGGGTTTTCCCGCTTGGTGAACTTATGCATAGACCGTATTAGACAAACTGATAATACAATTTTCTGAATTTTTCACAGAATAGTGGATTCAACTTTTTTATTTTTCATTGTAATATTAAAATTCTATAGTGAAAAAATAATCTACATATACTTGGTCAAAAAAGCGTGTCTCATTTTTATTCATTTTTTGTGGCTGAGGAGGTGTGATTATTTTGAAGTTGACAGGATGACACCACAATTTTCATCAAAAGGCTCAGAATTTGGAGCACTATTCTGACAAATCTGAACAGTTTTTTGATAATCTGAGACCCGCTTTTTTAGTTCACTTCAGGCAAATTCTTTTACTGCAAACTATATGTTTCTAAGACAAAAACTGTCAAAATTGAATCTGTTAGAAGTTGGGACTATTTAGACATAATGCTAACTGTAGCTTACGGGGATGCTCCCCAGGGACCTTACCTGGCTGCTGTCCCTGAACGCCTTGAAGCCAGGCCAACCCCATCTGCCAAAATGGCCTGCTCCAACTTTAATAAAATGTGCCAACAGCCTGTTACATCGCGCTTCAGTGAGTTTCTCTTTCAACATGACTGCTGGTGCAGTTGATCTTGCAGCATGAATTTTGCTGACTCAGTGCCACTTAACTTAATGTCACATATCTTTACCTGCTTTGAAATTTTGAACGACCACTGCAATGAGAGACCATCACCTGCCTTTTAAGTTTTATCGCTACCTGCATTATGGGACCACTTTAACTCTTTCAGTGCCAGGTTTTGGACTGAGTCAGCAGTTCCTTAGCACACTTTGGGCACAATGTTCCCAAAGTGCATCAAGGAAAACTGTTGACTTTGACCATTATATCCTGTGGAACTATGCATGGGCATGCTGGTACCTGAATGGAAGGCCTCTTTACAAAGAATTTTATTAAAGTGTCCTTTTAATAATTCAGCTAAGTTCATCCATGGAGGAATAATATTATTCCCCCATGGTTCATCTTAAAGTACTTCGACTTCAGTCACACTTGGCAGTGTAAGAGTTAATTTGGACCTGCCCAGAGGCTGGTCTATTAGCAGAGGGACCAAGTGAACACAACAGTGAATCTGTATCTAGGGACTGACACAGATTAGAAAACGAGCAAGAGCTTTCTGCATGCTCACCTTGACGTCATGCTTCTTCCTGGCACTGCCCACTTGGATGCCCAGCCAGAACAGGAGCACAATGGAGGCAATCAACACAAACAGCACATAGCCGTACTCGGCCGGCACATCCAGCTGCATGTTGATCTCTTAGTTTTGTGTGGTATGGATCTCTGCTTGCACCTGCCAGACACTTTACAATTCAGAATGTTGCCCTGTGTCTCTTGATCATGTGTACGGCACAGTTGTGGCTATCTAGGTCACTGAGCTGGACTTGCGCTTGGCTTGCATGTGAACAGGTCCGAGTTCAGTATCTGGGACAGAGCATATTTACATCTCTTCAGTTGTGGAGAAAAAGCATGGCCCATTGTACTGTTACAGGGCCAGGTAAAAGAATACTGTGAATTACATAACATAGTGGTATCAGTGATATGGAACACAATGTGTGTGTCTGTGTATGTGTGTGTGTGTGTAGAGGAGGGAGGGAAGTTGAACAGTGCAACTGCCAGTCATATCTGGCCTAGAATGGTCTTTATTGACGTAAACTGTATACAGCACAGTATAGTCGCAGACAAGAAAGAAACATGAAAGTGAAAGCTGTAAATTCAGATGGGGACAAAGTGTACAACTTTTGGTTGCGATTATAGCACTGAAAAGTGTTAATGGGGAAAAATGGAAGGTCCTCCTTGCAATGCAATGCAGATCCCTTCAGTCAGCAAGGCCAGGCAATACGTGATAGGAATATGTGTTGACAATACCAACAGGCAGCCTTTACAATTTGCTAATTGAGGGCTACATTGCTATAGACACCTTTTTTTTTTCTTCTTTAGCTCTGCTGACCTAAGGTTGCAGAGCTTATAGCATCACTCTTGTCAGTCTGTCCGTCCGTAACCTTTTGGTTTGTGAGTGCAATAACTTTAAAGGTTTTGATGTTCGCCCAATATAACGTTACTTTCAGGACTTATAGGGTGTATGAAAATCTAAGTTCCTTTCGATGTTGGTGGCACCACCTGCAATAATATGTAATACAAGGGTCAAAATTTAAAAATCCTGTGAAGCTTTTTAAAATTTTGGTGGATCTTCACCAAATTCAGTGGGATTGTGTGGGAGGTCAAAGTCTAAATTACTATTGATACTAGTTGGGCCATTAATGAAAATTATGATCTAAAATATGTTTAAAGATATAAAATTCCATATTTGGAAGAGATTTGGATAAGACTTGCCAAATTTATAGGATAGATAGAACATGTCCAAAGCTAGAATTTGATATAAAATCAGTGACCTTGACATGTTTATGTGAGGTCACCATGCCTGTAAAGTTGAAAAGGTGATTTTGTAATGACAGGGTGTAGCTTGGACATCAATGACATAGAGAATTGAGCCTCCAGATCAAAATTGCACTTGATTACATAACACATTAAACTGTACTTGATGACCTACTTTTTTGGTCACTGTGACCCAGTAATTATGGTGTTTGGCATTTGTCCAAGTTTATTGTTTTTCTTCAATAACTCGTAAAGCTATTACCCGATTTGAACAAACAGACTATATATGGAAAGCTGGATGTGGGGTGCATATTTTGAACAGTAACTATGTTTAATCCGAGTTGAAGGTCAAGGTCAAACGGCCAGTTTGAATATAGGGGTCATCTGGTGAATGCTCTGACCCTACAATTATTTAGATAGGCTCATATAATGTTTAGGAGTTATAAAGTGTATAAAAATCTTTGTCAACATCAAAGTTGGTGGTGCAGCCTATAGTATTATGTAATATATGTACATTTCAAAATGTGAAAATCTTGGACCACAATACTGTCCAGAGTTTTCAAGTAAGCCCAATATAACTTTCAGGACTTATAAGGTGCATAAAAATCTTGGTTAATTTCAATATTGGTGGTGCCCACAATATCATGCAATATAGGGTTCAAAATATGAAAATCTTGTTAACAATCTAGCATCTTTAATTTTTGGCAGGCCTTCACCCAATTTGGTGGGATTGTGGGGGAGATCAAAGTCTAGGTTGTCAATGATACTAGTTGCACCACTTGTAAGTCAATGGATATCATGAGCCAAAATTTGTTTTAAGATATAAAATTCCTTATCTTGAAAAGTTATTGGATTAGACTTGCCAAATTTATAGGATATATATAAACAATGTCCATAGCTAAAATTTCATATAACATCAGTGACCTTGACCTATTTTTTGATTTTGATATTCTGTCCCAGGGTCACTGAGGGCATCAAGTTTAGGACTCACTCGTTGTTGCCTTGGCACATGCAACAATACCCATCACAGGAATTGCACAAATAAGCTATAATTACTTGTGGAGCCAAGTGCCATCTGGTGGACTTTTTATACACTAAATGTACATATGCTTTATAGGTTCAAAAGCCACTTGAGGACTCGTAACTTTGAAATGAACAGGTGCAATATAGCGACGGTGCCAGGAGAGCATTAGGCCCTTGGGCCTGTTGCTTAAAAAATGTTTTCAGGTGTGGGGTGGTGGTACTTGTGCAGTGATTACTTACCAAAACACCATAAAACACATTAAGGGAAAGATTAATTAGGAAAATGCATACTGCATTTTCTTAATGAAGTCAATCCAACTACCAGTACCCAGAAGATCACTTAATGGATTAATTTATGTAATTGGTAGATTTACATTTAACAAATACATTCTAGCAAATGAAATTAAAAAAACAAAAAAACAGAAAAATACTTAGTTCTCAGTCCTGTTATTTTGTACTTACTGGGTTCATGAGCAAAGAAAATTTGCTTTTAACTTTCAATAAATGAGTGATATACATCCTGTGCAACTTTTGATGGCAAATTACATACACCAATTTGTATGAATAAAAAAAATGTAGAAATAACAACTAGAAAAGATTAGCTTTGCCTGGGTGGCTTCAAAATGAAAACAGTTTGAAATGCTACACTTGGCCATTGTTCAACATAATCTAAATTTTGTCTATTAGCCTAATTTACATAAATATAAATGCTACAACTTTGATTGTGGGTTCATTGGATGTGGCTATGTCACAGACCTATAAACTAAAGTTTGAATAACACCACTATGCAGGGCTTTCCCCAGAAAGGTGGTGAACCTGTCGTCTGTCCGTTGTCTATCCATAGTTCACATTTTCATCTTCTTTTCCGAAACAGTCATCTGACTTCAAACTTGATGGCATTGTACTGTGGGTGGATCTCTACCAAATTTGTTGAAATGGTCAGGCTCCAGTAATTTTTGGATTTTTTTAATGATTTTTTTTGTTCTTTTCTGGGGGAAAAATCTTTAAAAACCTTCTCCAAAAACCGTTCACCCAGTTGCTTTGATATCACACAGGAACACTCCTAGGAACTCCTAGTTCTTAATTGTTTACCAGATGGTGCTGCAATTTTTTTCTGTTTTTTTTTTTTTTTTTTTTTAATGATTTTTTGTGTGTTTTTACTATTTTTGACTGCTTCTCCAGAAACGTCACTCGGATTAAGCTAAAACATGGTGGATGTTCCTTGTGGAAGGGTCAAACAAGTTGTTCACTAGGTGGCACTGGTACAGATTCCTGATTTTTAACAATTTGGTTAATTCGGGCAGTTATCGGTAAATGCACTTTTCCAATTGATTATTTTCTAGCTCAATGGGCATTCTCATGCTAATTCACATTTTCTACTTCTTCACTGAGACTTATGCTGATTGACTGCAAACTTGATAGCAATGTGCCTTGGGTGGGTCTCTTCCAATCTGTTCTAATGGTCACATTTCAGTGATTTTAAATTTCTCATGAATTCCTTTTTTTTTTTTTTTTTTTTTTGATGCAAATCTTAAAAAATCTGTGAAACCACTTGCCAAATTGCTTTGATATCACATAGGAACACTGCAATTCTTAGCCCAGCTGGTCAGGCTGCACTTTAGGAGGCTTAGTCGTCCATTTTAGAAATACTTCAAAATGTCATATGCACTCAGTTAAACTCAACACAGGTTTATTCAGTTGCAACCTTTATTTAGTGGGACAAGCTTAGGTGAGCTGAGCTTGGGCTGTTCACGCAGCCCTTAAGTTTTTACCTATTATTATTTTGGGGGGGGGGGGCAATTCTCAAAAAATCCATATTTCCAAAACCGCTTTGATATCACACAAGGATACTCCTAGAGACTGCTAGTTCTTAATTTTTTCACCAGGTGGCATTGTAATTTTATTCTATTTTTTAATGTTTTTTTTGGTGTGTGTGTTTGTTTTCACTATTTTTCCACTTCTTCGCCAGAACCGTCACTCAGATTAAGCTGAATCTTGATGGATACGTTCCTTGTGAAAGGGTCAAACACAGTTGGTGACTAGGTGGCACTGCTGTGGATTTCTGATTTGTAACGATTTTTTTCAATTTGGCTACTTATCGATAAGTGCACCTTTCCTATTGATTACTATGTACTACTAAGTCAATGAGCATTCTAATGTTAATTCACATTTTGTACTTCTCTGAAGAAATGGTCGGTCACATTGACTTCAAACTTGGTGGCAGTTTACCTTGGGCAGGTGCCTACCAAGCTTGTTCAAATGGTTGTGCTCCAGTGATTTTTGGATTTACAATAGTGTACTGAAGTTTTGTATCTGATATGTAATTTGTCACCTTGACCTATAATCTCAAGGTCAACCTTTTCCAGTTTTGGTTTTGTCAATATTTGGAAGGTCATAACTCTGAGTTGCCAGTGACCTTTGGAACACTATTGGCCAAAGTTAAAACCCCTTCTAATACCCTTAAAAGTGATATACAGTGCACCCTCATTATAATGACACTCAGATATCCAACATATTCAATATAATGACACAAATTTACATGGGAAAAGGTTTATTTTCTTTGTTATTTGACTCATTTATCTGAAATATTCAGTTATCTGACACATTTCTTAGGGGACAGATGGTGTCATTATAACAAACTTTCACTGTATTTGATTTGTGACTTTGACCTAATTTTTTAGATCACCATGATCTACTTATAAATGGAAAACATGTTTTGGCCTCTATCTCTAAAAGTTGTCAACGGATTTGAGGGATGTTTAGTTTGTTGCATAGCTCAGCTCTGGGCCTAACTGTGCAAATTTACATTTGACCTTGAAAGGCCAAAGATGATCGTCATTTGGCAATCTGAAGATTTTCAACTTGACATTACTTGCTCAAAATATGTCACTTCTTCAATTTTCACCATGTTGGGCTCAAAATATAGGAATTTTAACAGCGTACATCTTCTATGCACAAAATTTGACCTTTAAAACAAAGGGCAAGGTCATCCGTCATCTTGAAACATTCCACTGGTCATAAATTGGTCAATTTTCACCTGAATTTTATATGGTTGGTCTTAATGCGTAGGGAATGCAATATCAGGCATATCTGTAATCTACAAGACCTTTCAAGGTCAAGATCATTGGCCTTAAAAAACCTTCATTTTGCCATAACTTGATTGATTTTTATAAGATTGTGTTCAAGTTGAGCTCAAAATTTGCTAAATCTATCCCAGCACAATTTTGTATTTTACATGTGATCTCTAAAGGCCAATTGTCAAGGTCATTTGACCCTTTGAAATTTTCATGGAGCCATAATGCAGTCAATTTTAATCCAATTGTCATCATACCCCTACTTAAATTGTAGCTATTGTAAGACTGTACAATTTTGTTGTTTACGTGAGCTCTGAAGGGCAAAGGTCAAGGTCATTTGGCCCTAAAATAATTGTGGAGCAATAACTCAATCTATTTGCATCCAATTTGGGCCATGTTGGAGTCAAATTGAGCTATTGGAACACTGCACAATTTTTTTAATGTACATGTGACCTCTTAAGGTCAAAGGTCAAGGTCATTTGTCCCTTTGAAATATTCATTGAGCCATAAATTGATCAACTTACATCTAGTTTCGACCATTTTGGGTCTAACTGTAGCTATTGTCACACTGCACAATTTTGTAATATACATGTGACATCTAAAGGTCAAAGGTCAAGGTCATGTGGCCCTTTGAATTTCTAGCCATAACTCGGTCAATTTCAATCCCGTTTGGATCATGTTGTGCTCAAATTGTGGCTATGGTAACAATTTTTTAATTTCCATGTGACCTCTAAAGGTCAAAGGTCAAGGTCATGTGGCCCTTTGAATTTCTAGCCATAACTCGGTCAATTTCAATCCCGTTTGGATCATGTTGGGCTCAAATTGTGGCTATGGTAACACTGTACAATTTTTTAATTTATATGTGACCTCTAAAGGTCAAAGGGCAAGGTGCTGTAAGGTGAGATGACTGAAATGGGGGCGTGGGTGGGGAGAGGCTTCCTCTCAGCAATTGCTTGCAATCAGAGACTTCTAGTTTGGGGGCTTTTTCTGTTAAGAAAATAGATCAGCTTAAGGCATTGAAACTTGGTGATCCCTGGTGCTTGCAAGGTATGTTATAGCAAACAAACAATGTTTTGTTCATTGTAGCAAACACAGACACGGTATGTAGCCATTTGCATGTTGTTTTTATGCCCCAATCATTGTTCCTCACGTAGATCATATTTGGATCTACTTTTAACAATTATACAGGTTTAACCGTATTTGGCAACATAGTTTAACAATAAATTTATGAACACTGTTTATTCTTGCAGTTCAATGGGTTTATTTTAGATAGCAAACACAGATATGATATGTACCATGTGCATCTATAGTCTGTTTATACCCCAATCTATTGTCCCTCTGGTAGATCATATTTGAATATACTGTAAACAATTATACAGGTGTAGCCCTAGTATTTGGCAACACAATTTTACAATCAATTTAAGAACACTGTGTAGATTATAAACAACCAAAAACAGGACTAAGATTACTGATATCATTTATCATTTCATGGCCAACAGTAAGTTTAGATTCCTTTCCCTTCCTAGGTTGCAAAACAAATAAGCGGCACCTCATCTAACAACAATCTCCTATGACTTATTGGGTTTCTAAGATTGCCCTTTTGGCTTGCCTGATCATTCAGACATTTCATTAAGTTTCATAGCAGGATAGCAGAGGGTTGTGCATACATTTTGTTACTAACTGACGACAGAAAGACACTGTGGTTGGACATTTTACCATGAGTCCCCCTTGTTTTGATGCCCTGAAGCACTTTATGTTTGCCACTTCTTGTTAACAGGAGGGAGGTGGATTAACAGATAGAGCTGTACTTATTAATAATCTGTGAGGGATGAAGAATGATATCCATGTTGTCTCTGACTATAAGGGTGTTGCAAACCTCTACTCCTGTTGAAGGGGTGACAATGTACAGAGTCATTATGAGCTGACAAAAAGTGGCATTAAATTCAACATTTTGTTCTGGCCGCCACGGCAACTGCTCAACCTTTTCAGGAGAATGTTACTTGTCAGCATTGTAAGCCAGTTAAACAGAGCCAAGCAGACGTAGTCCCAGCTTCACAACAGCATACATCATTGCAAATAGTCCAAAGTAGGCAAAAGCTCCACGAACTCTCTTTTCTGGATCTGCAATCAGTAAAACATACCACCTTAGCAGTGCTAGAAATAAGGAAAAATTTTCACTTGTCCGCCAACCAAGTGGAGTCTTATTCTAATTGAACTGTATGTAAATTTTGGACAAGTGCATTGGCAACTTTACTTGTCCGTCACAAGTTTCACTTAGTACGGACAAGCGGCTAAGTCCTATTTCTAGCCCTGCTTAGTTTAACATACATTCATTGAGCAGTCAAACCTTGTTGACTATATAATTTTTTCTCATTCCCCCAAATAATATTGAATTTAACTCTGGGAACTGACGCAAACTGCATGGATGGTTTTGATCAATGGTACATATTGCACTCAAAACTAATGGATAGTTAGTCACCTTTGCAGTGGCATTCCATGGCCCTCAAGCTCGTTCTGTAGCTGGGACCACTCTGACCATTAGCTAATTTAACAAATGCTAACATTTCTTGAATTTTGCTGAAGAGAAATGTGAAAGAAAAACCCACCAGAAGTCCTTTAAAGGGTGGCTACCTACTATAGTGATCCATTAATTGCACGTAGTTGGACAAATGAGGTTGATTCTAATTTCACTTTTCGCTAGATAGAAGTTTCAAGACCAGTTAATGCTAAATTGACCAGGAGAGCATGAACAACGTGACAATCAATCAGCAACCAAAACTGAAATCACTTTTAAGTATTTGGATGGCTTATTTTTCATAGTATCATTCAGTGTCATGTTGAAGATTGAAAATGTGGGAGAGTTTGAGTTTTGATATATCTTATAATAGGTATTAAGAAGGTGTGACTGTGAAGTTATTCTTAAAAATACGGGCAGCATAGGAACATTGATGTCACGTGACTCACATACATGTCAAAATGATGTCAGCACACAAGGCAGGTAACAGCATAGGCACACAAGACAGGAAACAGCATAGGAAAACCATAGTAATTACAATGTCATCAAAGTTACGCTGCAACTATAGTCCCACTGAGTATTTTGTTTCAACATGCAAGAAATTTGTTGAAACAGCACATGAATGCTGAATTCACATCCAAAGACTGTGCTCATGTTTTGACTTGGAAAAACTAAGCAATGATCATTATGATGGTCATAAACTCAGTGCCACATGGTGCCTGTCATAAGCTGCAGGTGTTCTGAGACAGTCATCTGTAGTCCATCCAGATCATGCATAGAGAGGGATATCTGTTTGGAATACACTTTTGAGCTCAAGTACTGTAACTTAAAACTTATCACAGTGAATGGCAGGTAAAGCCTGCTAAAGATAACACATCAGTCTTCATGATTTCAGCAATTTAGCAAACTTTGTTTAATTTTCCCATTGTGCAGTCACATGAATTCTGACATTTTGGCACGTCATCAACTCCTTAGTTGCAGACTCTTGACAGAAAAACTATGCAAAGCACAGCAAGGAAAGCTGTTGTCCTGGATCATTATATTCTATGGAACTACAGGCTGCTACTTGAATAATGAAAGGACCTTTTACAAAGAATATTAATATAGTATCCAGTTGATAATTCAGAGAAGTCCATCTTAAGAGTTTGATTTTAGTCGTAGTTGGCAGTGAAAGAGTTAATGTACAAGCCAGACAGATTGCAGCACAGGCCGCATTAGATAATTCTGTAGCATTAGTACCTTGAACTTGGAGGGGTGTGGGCAATGGCAACTGTTATTACCGTATTTTGTTTGTACATTCAGTGTCTCTACACTGAATAGGGAAGGACTAGATGCAATGGAAACAAAAAAAAAAAAAAGATTTTCTTCACAGCAAATCTATCTGGGTGCCTTCAAAATGAGAACAGTTTGAAATAATTATTCTACATCTTGCGGTTGTTTAACATAATCTTGATTTTGTGTATTAGCCTAATTCGCACAAAGTAAAATGCTACAACTTTTGTTCTTGGCTCACTGGATGTGGCCATGTCTTAAACCACTAAATTGAACTTGGAATGACACCTCTATGATACCTTTGAAGCTATTCAAGATTTAAATTTTGCATATTCACCCAATTTGCATGAATTAAAATTCTACAACTTTGGTTCATTGGATGCAGCTTTGCCACAAACCCATAAATTGAAGTTGGAATGGCATTTCTATATGTGATAGTTTTGGAGTGAAATCTGTTTTGAGAGACCACTGTAATGAAAGACCACCTGCCTTCTAAGACCATATTTCCAAAGAACCTTTTGCTATCTCTCCCATGCTGTTGCACCTCCATTGAGAGACCACCTGCCCTTTATGACCACTGTTTGGCCTGCTCTAGGGGTGGTCTCTAAAAACAGGTTTCATTGTTTTCAATTTTTGTGTTTTTCAGTGCTCCTAATTAGCATAATTGAAAATTGTACAACATTCATTAACTGTCCATTTATTGGCAGGTGTCTCAAACCTACATGTTTAAGTTAGAACTTTGTGTCTGTTTATAATAGTTTTGAAGATATAGAGCTTTTAAAATTTTCATTGCCCCTGATTTGCATAATTTTAAACATCATCACTATTGAAAATGATATGCACAAAATCACTTGTAGGTCAGTCACCATGGCAAGTTTGTTTATTTTTGTAATAATAGTGTCCAAGAAAAACATGTAGCACAACTATGAAATAAAATCAGTTTTCAGTATATGTCTAAATTTGTGCTGACGGTCAAGGTTAAAGGATCACACAGTAGTACAATCTTTAGAACAAACAATAATGATATTTGCTACAATTGTTTATAAATTATTGTTCCCCAAGCTACAACTGTCACAATCTTCATAGTTTGTATATATATAAGCCCATAAGGAAAGAGTTACATACAGAGTTAACAAATGTAGACCCTGAATTTCTGCTGGTAGAGGACCAATCAGCAGTAAGTAGAACCATTTTGTAGCCACAATGAGCCGAAACAGGCATTTTCCTTTATAGGTAGCAGGGTTTGCATGGTGATTATGAGCTTTTTTACATGAAAAGTATCATCAATATTGAGGATGATTGTTCCATTAAATACTTCAACATGTGAATCTGACTTAATATCATATGTAATTCATGATCACAGTCTAAATTATTTTGTGTAAATGTAACAAACCATTTTATATTCAACACAGTGCCCCCCGCTCCCCCTTCACAAGAATATATTCAGACTATTAACATGTCAAAAAAGCTTTAAACTTGCCACATGTAGTTGCACTTCTTGAACTTTTGTTCACTGACCATTGACAAATTGACAAGTTAGAATTTTGTGTCTATCTATTATAGTTTTGAAGATTTGGAGCTTTAAAATGTTAATTGCCCCTAATTTGCATAATTTTAAATATCATAACTATTCAAACTGACATGCGCAATTTCACTGGTAGGTCAGTTACCATGGTAAGTTTGGTGGTTTTTGGGATAATAATGTCCAAGAAAAACTCTGGACAAATTTGGTCATGTAGAAGGAAGAAAGAAATAGAATTCTTGGAAAAACAAAATGTCTGGGTTCGCACCCAGATATAGTAATTGTTGTTGAACCTACCTCCAGTGTAATAGCCTAGGGCATGGAACAGCCGGCCTACAAGCCACACCACGCCTGATACAGCACACAGTTTCTGTGAAATGGTGAAATATAATATCTGGTACGTTCAACATGCCTCAAGGAGAAAAAGCCACGTATAAAACTCTAAATTGCCCTTGTGATTTTCTATCGTAAACATGTTCAAAGCAGACTGGAATTATGCAGAAAGTCACTTTTCCTGATTTTGATCAACAAGGAAGGAGGTAAAAAATCAATGACAAATCACCGGCAACTTTGTGATGATACTTTTTATGAATATTGCTGGGTGAAACAAAAATCCTCCTCCAAACAATGCTAAATTGTAAATGGAGTCAGGCCGCATGTGTATGCCAACCAACAGCTGAATTCCCAATGCCATAGTATAAAATGAAGAGATGCTGAATCATTTTACACATGCCGATGAAAATGGTTATATCAACCTTCAAAATGTAGTAGGTGCCTTGCTTAACCTTGCAGAATTTCCTGGTGTACCTGTAAATTACAATCTGTGTGCAACACTATAATGTATAATTCGACAGGTTCTAAGCTTATGGTACAGATGAAAAAACTTACAGGATATTCCAGCCCTCCTATGAGTAAAACACCAAGGAACATTGGGTAGTATTCTAGTCTGAAAAAGAAACAAATATTCTGTTATAAATACTGAAAGTGTTGCATATATGTTGCATTTAATATGTAAATAATTTGCATATTAGTTGCGTAACATTACCTCTTGACCACCATGGCCAAGACCTCAGTGTCTGGCAAATTGCCCGACACAATCGAGTTGGGTTCACTCACTTTATTGTTCACGAAAACGTGACGGTCCCTTTTGGGCCATCTCTCAGTTCCTCTTGGACCCGGCGGTGACATCAGGTGCGCATGCTCCCCTTGTATCATTCCTCCCTGTGTGCCTAACAGCATGGTTGTATCTGACTTGATAGCTCTGTGAACTTTGTTTACAAACACTGTTTTAGTGCTCTCACATTCCCCTCTGCAGAAATTTTTTTCTGAGCAGTCCAGGACTCTTTGGAGACTAGAATAGCTTGTATTACCTGTGAAAACATGGAAGTAGAGCTGATCATTTTGGCCGTAACCCTAATTTTTCAAGATGATGTCTCGACAATCAGACTGCAGAGAGAGGGAGGACAGTGCTGATTGGGCCATCGCTGTGCAGCAAGCCATAGGTGTTGATCCAGTGCCCACTTTTACTTCTCCCTTGTTGGGAAGAGGCCAGCAGATGGATTCACAGAACCACTTTATGGCTGTTTGGCATGAACATGAGCATTGCTACGGTTGTCCTCAGCAACTTGGCTATGTTTGTTCTAGGAAGAAAACAAGCAAGTTGTGGCAAGAGGGCAAGTTGTTGCTGCCAACCAATGGGCTTTGGACTCTGATTCCGTTGAGTATTCTCCAGAGACTCCACTAGAGAACGGATGACGAACCCACGAGGCCGCGTGTGGTGATCATGAGCACCCACCTAAGGCACAGGCGATGACCAGTTCTCCTGTAGCCACTGACCCGAGGCTTGTTCTCACTTTGGAGTCTGTGGCTAGGAACACAGCAGAGATGCTCATGGTACTCATCCCCTCCTCTCAGCACACCACATCGGGGTCCTCTCAGAAGTGGGAAGGCTAAGTGCAAGTTGGATCTCTGAAGATCTCAGTTACCCTGGTCCAAGCGCTTGGAGTCCGACCAGTGCAAATTGGTGAAGCCAGGATGGAAACCTCCAGGGTCTCATACATGCATCCTGGAACTGTGGTCTATTCCCCGGGCGTGCGGGTCAAAAGTCCGGACGTCCCGGAACACCAGAGCCCAAACTGACTTCCCAAACTCCCAGGTCTGAGAGCTTGGGTTGAAAGTCTGGGCATGTCGGAGAACAGTAGAGGCACCCAAGTCTCTGGTGGCATCTTCTGCCTGAAGTGAGCCTTCCGGTCCTGCAGTCGCGGCCCCTTGGGTGACATCACAAGAGCCATCTCTGGTACCCCTGGCCCTTGTGTCAGCCTTGCTGGCTAGTCCCCCCCCCCCCCCCCCCCCCCCATCCCCCGCCCACTGGTTTGTCCCGGACGGAGCCCCTAATGGTTCTACTACTCCCGAGTTTGAGCCAGCCACCTTGCCTCCCTGTTTTGAGAGGCAAGCACAGCTCCAGCTCCTGGAAGAGTAGCAGTTGCAGGAGGAGACTTTGTTTTCATCTGCCCCTTCCGTAACTTTTGTTGTGCTTGAGCGGACCTCTGCAGATGAGCAGGTTGCTGCCTCTGCATAGAGTCGAGTTTGACTCGGCCCTAAAACTCAGGAACTCTCACAGCTCCAGCAGGCTCCCTGCAGCCAGCAGACCCTTGGGTGAACTGCAGCTGTGGAGCCAGCACCAAGCCTGCTGGAGTCTCAGGAGTTCCTGCAACTCCAGCAGACACCCTTGTGCCAGCAGACTTCCGAGTCAGCAGCAATTGTGGCTCTTCCGCCGAGTCCCCTAAATGTCCCTCTCACTAGTCTCACTTGGGAAGAGCAGGTACAGACTGCAACGGAGGAGGTGACCTCTTCCGCAATGTCCTTACTACCCCATCACAAAGGGTGGTGACAGAAGACTTTCCCAGTCTTTGGATATTGTTACTGACAAGGCGGATGAGCTCCTGCTGTTATATTAGCCCGTCAGCCAGCACAGGCTGCAGGCTTCCAGCCAGCTGTCACAACATCACGATCACTTTGAGTGGCTGAGCTCCATGGCTTCCGTAGTGCAGGCAGAACCTGTTTTGTCCCCATGGATACCACTCCAGCTCAGCGTCAGGGCTTTGACCATGTCAAAGCCCTTATTCAGAGCCTGGTGGGTGATGAGCTGGTTGTCCCCACAATGGAAGAGAAGTGTGGGGCCGTCGCTATGTCCTGCCAGGGCTTGTCCCTGGAGTACACACATCCTAGGACGCCATCCCTTTCTCCCCCTTCGTAGAAGAGTGATGTGACCAGCTAAGGGCAAAGATACAAGGCACTTGGCTTCCCGTTGAGGCCCCAACCCCTGGCCATCTGTGCCAAAGGTGACTCTTCCCCTGGCCAGACATTCAGGGGAAGTGGTACTCTGCACTGGAGCAGATATTTTCCTCACATCCAGTTCCAGTGGATTTGAATTGGGAGGACTTTGATGCTGGGCAGCCAGAGTCCATCTCCACATCTGGTGAGGCTTTCAAGAGACTTAAAGAAGGTGCCAGGGGCTCCATCCTTCGGTCAGTATGCCAGTAACATTACACCCTCCTACAATGTGTTTGTGTGTCCACAATGGTGGTCGAGAGGTAACATTACCTAACTAATATGTTAAATTAATAGTAATATCAGTATTAGAAGGTATACTTTAAAAACCTCTTGACCACCGGAAAAGCCCACCTGACTACCCCGCTTCCTTCACACAGGTGAGGTCCACTGACCACTCATCAGGGAGGAAGGAAGTACAAGGGGAGCATGCGCACCAGGGATCACTACGAGGTCCAAGAGGAACTGAAAGCTGGACCCATGGGACCATCAGGTTTTTGGCACAATCAAGTGAGTGAACCCAACTCAATTGTGTCGGGCGATTTGCCTAGACACTGAAGTCTTGGCAGTGGTGGTCGAAAAGTAAGTATACGTGTACTTACTAATACTGAAATTACTAGAAATTTTACATTTTACTATTTCTAAAAGGCCTAGATATATCCGTGGGAATGATAATGAAACTCATATGCAAGACTCCAACTGTCCCATTTTGAGCAGGAAATCTGTTGGGAGTTCCTCGACCACCCAACCCTCCCCCCTTTTTTCCCCAAAATCCTATTCTGTGTAGAGAATATTTTCCTGCATTAATTAGGAAAAAAAAGAAACAGTCATCAAAATAATGTAGAAAGCAGTGAGATAAAGGGGTTAAATGCAACAGAAAGGACCATTTTACTTTCAATATTTCCAAAAATATGAAAATGGGTGACCTTGACTCAAATCCCAAGGTCACAGAGCCATTTTAGTGAATTTGGTTTGCACATGATAACTTGACAAATTTTTGACATAAGCCTTTCTAATTATAGATAAATTTTTAAAATTTCATCAAAGTAATGTAGAAGAAACAAGTCAGATTAAGGAAAAAATGCACCAGAAAGGACGATACCTACCTTAATTTTTGCAAAAATATGAAGATGGGCAACCTTGACTAAAAGGTCACAGAGCCATTTTAGCAAATTTGGTTTTCACACATAACTTGACAAATATTTGACCTAGGCCTTTCAAATTGCAGGTACTTATAGTCCTATGTGAGGTCTCAGATGAGTACAAAGATGGGTGACCTTGACTGAAATCCCGAGGTCACAGAGCCTATTGTTTTCATGCGAGAAATTTTTTGACAAAGACCTTTCTGATTGTACATGGTTTTAAACCTAAACTCAGACAAGTATGAAGATGCATCACCTTGACCCAAATCCTAAAGTCACAGAGTCATGATTCCTGTCAGTACTGACAGCTGCAGCATGGGGGGTCGGATAGATCTGGCCTTCTTGATTGCGTTTCAATTCATTTTAAAATATTTTAGCCATTTTCACAATTCTTTAGCCAAATTCAAGCAAAATATTAGCATTTGGTTAATGGTCAAAGTGCTTCTATTGAGAGACCACCTGCTTTATGTGACTAATTTGGACCTATCCTATATGGAGGGACAGACCTGGGCCTTCAAAATTTGTAGCAAAATCAGGAAATAAAAGAGTAATCACTGCAGAATTCAACATAAAACAAATCTGCCATTTGCAAATTTCTTCAGTCAAATGGATGAAACATTAGCATTTGGCTAAGGTTATCTACCTATGGGTGGGTTTTTAAAGGAAGGACCACTCTATTGATTTGTGAGCCATAAACAACTGCTTCATGTCAGTAAAATACTTACATTCTAATCAATCTTTCATGATCTTTGCATCCACAGCGATTAATGTGGACACAGTAAGCTGTCTGTTTAGTAACTTGATGTGTCGGTGAAAACCTTCAAGTGTTAAGACCTGATATGCAGTGCAGCAAAATCCATCAGTGTATGAAAACTCATGAATATAACATCACCAAACTGGACAAACCTGACATGGAACTTTCTCGAAGTGCGTACATTAACATTCACTTACGTATTCTGGTGTGCTCTCTGGATACAGTTGAACATGTTACACTTGTCACTGTACATGGTTGGATACTATAAACAGTCATAAAGAAAGAAAAACAATGTTAGCAAAAGGACCTCATCACACTCAATATCTGCATGAAATCTCCATATGGGTAGCATTTGCAGTGTAATTAATAGACTCTGTGAGTATTAAATCACAGATATTTATGATTTCACATCCATGGTTAGAAGAAAAGTTTGCCCTAGCTTAGGTCTCTTTTAATGTTATGGAAAAATCAAGTTTTCATTATATATGTTAAAACAATGCATCAATGATAAATCTGAAAAGTTAAATGAAAACCAAGTCCTGCTCTTCTCATTTTGGACCTTCAGCCAAGACACATTTTTGCAAGGAAATCTGATATATTGTCCTGGTATGAGTCTGCACGTGTTATTGTTATAGATTTACATTTCATTTTTGTTTGATTAATCAAAAACTTCCACAGTCACCTGAGCCCTGAATCACTTACTATTTGAGACTGAACTAACATAATTCCAAGAGTTGAACCTCTTCATACCTGATACAGATGTACTGAAACTTTGTCACATCTCTACTTATTTTATTTACTTACCATCTGTTCTTGTGATAATTTTTTTTTTATTTCTAAGGATGTTATAAATTCTTTGGAAAATACTGAATGGTCATTGCAAAATCTGCTAAGCCAATAGGCTAAACTTATACTATGAAGATTGTCACACTGGGTGCTCTTGGTCAAGAGGAGCACCTGACCTCTCTTGACAAATTAAAAAAAAAATAGCATTAATCCATCAGTGGCTGTTAAGTTGTACTGTTTTGCCATGTTGTTTTACTATGTATGTCTGGAATATGTCTATAAAGGTGCAGCTTTCAAATTTTTTGTAGGGGAGCATGCCCCCAGACCCCCCTAGCTAGGCTTCACACCTTCGGTGCTCACCCTCCCGCTTTTCAGTACCTGCAGGAGGGAGATCTCCCACTTTTAACATAGGCTGGCTTTAAGGCTCTGCTGGTTTTGTGAGCAGCGAAGGCAAGAAGTTTTACAGAGGGTCTAGGGGAATCCACCTCCCAGAAAATTTTGAAATATTGGCTTTAATATTTGGTGGAATTTAAGGTACTGGTTTTAGATAATTTTTGAGATTTTGGGATACGTTGGAAGACATATAATTGTCTATAGGTGGTCCACTTTTGGTAGTTCTAGTCCCAATACAATTTGAAGAAACCAAGAAAATACAAACTTTTAATGCCAACATGGTAACCAATGGACTATGTTAACCTTTGAATTTTGATAATAGACAATAGGTATTTGCACCAAAATGTCTATTTTATATGAATATATCTCCAAAAATAATTACATGTATCTGATTTTGATCAAATAAAACAGATTCACTTTAAAAATTCTTGAGGGCAGGAAGGTATCAGTGATTTTCTAACACTTGTACAGTTCTTTTTAGCTCTGCTAACCTAAGGTCACAGCTTATGCCACCACTCATGTCTGCCTGTCCATCTGTAAACTTTTGCTTGTCAGCATGAGAGTCCACAACTTTCAAGTTAACCCAGTATAACTTTCAGGACTAAAAGGGTCCATGAAAATCTAGGTCAAGTTTGATATTGGTGGTGCCACCTACAGTATTATATGATATATGGGTCGAAATGTGAAAATCTTGTGAATGCTCTAGCATCATTAATTTTTTATGGATCTTCATGAAATGTGGTGGGATTATGGGGGAGGTAAAAAGTAATTTTGCCAGATTTGTGTCAAACATGACCTAGGGATGTACCTTTAATAAATGTCTACCTATTTTGTGCAAGTGGTCATTTTTCCCATTCCAAAGTCACAGGACAACTAACATGAAATTTACTGTTCACTTGATAACTTGAGATCTATTTCGAGTTAGTGACCTTGATGTTGCACATGTTAATGTTTCTCTAGGAAGGTCGTACTGAGACGGTACATGAGTGACCTTGACCTCATTTTTTCGGTCACAGTGCAACATGCATGAATTTTACTCTTCAATATAACTTGAGGACTACTTGAACTGGGACCTTGATGTTGTACATGCTAGTGCTGTTCCATAAAGGTCAGACTTGCTTGGTACACGGTGATTTTGATCCTATGCCAAGTTCACAGAGCCACAAGTGTGATGAATCTCTGGGTCAGCTGAGCATGGGCTGTTCACACATCCCTCTTGTAATGAAAAATACATTGTTCTAAATGCTGACATGTCCTACATGTTGATCTCAATGTCAACATTTGGGACACCATTTTTTTTTTCCAAATCAGAAGTAGTACTACTTTTTGCTGCTTATAGTGACTGATTCTTCCTCTTTCGAGTGGCCACATGCTTGATAAAAAAGGGTGGGGGTAAATACTTCAACTGGATCAATACAGCTGAGGAGGGGAAAGGTAACCTATTACTCATAGCATAGAAAAAGAAAGGAGTAAATATGCCCACTTGTTGTACATAATACTGTGAACCAATGGGGAAATAATTATGAGAATGATGAATGAAAGCAAGGAAAGGGTATCTTTTTCACAGGGGTTAACAAAGCTATATGACGGAGGAACGGACAGGTCAGAAGAAAGTAGTCGCATTATTACTTGTGAAGTAAAGGGTCAACATTATATTGACAAGGCAAACACTTACAGAAGGGGCAAGCTAGATATATACATTGGGGAGGGGGGAACATCAAAAGGTGCTGGGGGTAGTGGGGGTAAATATATATATATATATATATATATATATAGTGAAACCTCATTATAATGACACCATCTGTGCCCTGAAATTTTGTCAGATATCTGAATATGTCAGATAAATGAATCACATACCATAGAAAAGGTACTTTTCGTTCCTAAAAATGTGTGTCTTTAAGTGAGTATGTTGAAAATCTGAGTCTCATTGTAATGAGTTTTGACTATCAGCAATGAAACCACTGGAAAGTGGGAGAAAGTTGATACATTTTGAGAAAAGTGGTACTGCCCTTTCAATTATAAAATATAAATGCTGTCCTACATGTATGTGGTGACATTTGAGTTAACATTTAGGACGGTACCTCAATTACTGACCTCTAAGTACAGGCCAGGACCTGGACACAACACAAGTAAATAACTATTTAAGCCCACTCCAGTGAGAGCCCATTACCTGCCTTTTATCGCTACCTGCATTATTGGACCACTTTCACTCTTTCAGTGCCAAGTTTTGGACTGAGTCAACAGTTCGTTAGCACACTATGGGCACAATGTACCCAAAGTGCGCCAAGGATAGCTATTGATCAGGAACATTATATTCTGTGGGACTATGGGCATGCTGGTACTTGAATGAAAGGCCTCTTTACAAAGAATATTAGATAGAGTGTCCATTTAATAAATGAGAGGAATGCATCTTAAGTACTTCGACTTCGGTCACACTTGGCAGTGAAAGAGTGAATTCGGACCTGTTGAGAGGTTGGTCTATCAACAGAGGGACCAAGTGAACAACACATGACAATGAATCTATACGGACTGTCACATTAGAAAATGAGGAAGATGGAGCTGCATGCTCACCTTGACATCATACTTCCTCCTGGCTACCCCCACTTGGATAGCCAGCCAGAACAGGAGCACAATGGAGGCAATCAACACAAACAGCACATAGCCGTACTCTGCAGGCACTTCCAGCTGCATCTTGATCTCTTAGTTTGTGTTGTGTGGATCTCTGCTTGCACCGTGATCTGTAGCGTCACTTGAACCTACGAGACTTTATAACTCAGAATGTTGCTGTGTCAGCACTGCGTGGCACAGTTATAGCTCTATCTAGTGTACTGAGAAGGACTTTTGAACAGGTCAAAATTCAATATCTGGGACAGAGCATATTTACATCTCTTCAGCAGTGGGGTGAAAGCATTGTACTGTTACCGGGCCAGGTAAAAAGAGTACAGTGAATAGTTGTATCAGTGATATCATGGAGGAATCTGCTGCATGAAATCTTCAGTCAGGTGTGAAATCAATGGTTCAGAAACTTAGAAGCTGCTTTTAAGGAGTCAAAAATCATAAATGGGCATCTTTAAGGATCCAAACATTTTTAATGTCGTCTTTAAAGATCCTAAAGCTTTAAGGCAATCTTTAGGGAGTCCAAAAGCTTCAAGGCTGTCTCAGAGAAGGCCGAGTCCTTAAGGAGTCTTCAACATACTGCAAATTTAAGTTTGCTGATAGATGAAGAACATTTGGACATGAGTGTCAGTGGTCAAGCATAGTTTGGCAGAATGAAGAGTCGCCAGCTGTCAATGGCAGTGCTGGAGCTAGGAACCTAGTTTGGCAGAAATAGACATACGCTGTGAGTGTCCGGATCAAGCTAATCCCATATCTCAGCAGAGATAGAGTCATTGATTGGCTGTTAATATCAGTGCCCAAGCCAATCTCATAGCTTGGCAGAGATAGTGCTAATGGTGTAAGCCAAGGGGTAGAGGGCAGCACTGGTGAAAAAGAGGTCTCCTGACCTATTCTGACCAATACTGTGGTCAGAGTAGATCATGTGATACCTCTTGACCATTGGTATCATGTGCTACTTCTTGCCCCTGGACATATGCCATTGAATGTCAGTGCTCAATGCAGTGCCATAGCTTGTCATTCAGAGAAAGAGTCATTGCCCAAGCCAATGTCATAACTTGGCAGAGATAGAACCATTGGCTGTCAGCGTTGATACTCAAACTGGTCACACCACTTTGTACAGATAAACCTTTAGTTTGCGTGCTACTGCTTAGTAATATTACATATAACGAGGGGTAGAACCATTTCTGTTGGGTGTTACTTCCCAGTCAGCAGCACACTTTGGTGTCCACAAAGGGCCACTGGCCAACATTATAGAGCCATTGGTTGACATGTCATTGTGTGGTCATTGGCACATTCATGTGTTAGACCTGCTAGTTTACATGCCACAAGGTGGTCATCGGCACATCCATTTAATAGACCCACTGGTCAACATGTAACCATGTGGTCATGGGCACATCCATTTGTTAGACCCACTGGTTAACATGCCACCATGTGGTCATGGGCACATCCATTTGTTAGAACCACTGGTTAACATGCCACCATGTGGTCATAGGTATATCCATTTACTAGACCCACTGGTTAACATGCCACGATGTGGTCATGGGCACATCCATGTATTAGACTTGCTTGTTGATATGCCACTGTGTAGTCATTGGCACATCCATGTCTTATAACGGTTGGTTGACTTGCCAGGATGTGGTTATTGATACGTCCTGCTGTGGAGCTATTGGCTGCCAATATGTCACTATGTTATTATGGACATATCCTGTTTGTAGAGCCATTGGTTGACATGCCAGTGTGTAATCATTGTTACATCCATGTGTAAGACCCATTGGTTGACATGCCACTGTGTGATCATTGTTACATCCATGTGTAAGACCCATTGGTTGACATGCCATTGGGTGGTCATTAGCACATACATGTGTAAGACTCCTTGGTTTGACATGCCACTGTGTGGTCACTGGCACATACATGTACAAGACTCATGAGTTGACATGCCATTGTGTGGTCATTGGCACATACATGTATAAGACTCATGATTTGGCATCCCATCATCATTGGCACATCTATCTATTGCAGCTACAGCTATACCACTGAGCTTACTGGTCATCATTGGCACACTCTGCTTGTAGAACCATTGCTGATATGCCACAGCTAAATCACTCAGGTGTTGGGAATTGCTACAAAGTATGTTATTACAAAGTCACAACATTGTAAACTAGTGCATGTTTTGCTACAGTAAAGGCTACTCTTGCATACAGGTGTTTAACATGTATGTTACTCCAGTCATCAAGTCAGTGTACCAGCAGTAAGGCTATTGGTTTTGTGTGCATCTGCTTAACCCTTTCCCCCTTAGCCCAGCCAAAACCGGCTGGTGGTCTGCTTCAGTGTTTTCAATAATTTCAACAGTAGGTCTAACTAAAAACAGTTTGATTTGAGAATTGTAGAAGAGACCTATCAAGATAGTATGGCCCAAGTCAACAGCTTGCCCTTGGTTGGGGTTGGGCACTAAGTGCCCAACCCCAACCAAGGAAAGCTGTTGGATCAGTCTTAATTCAAGGGGCAAAGGGTTAATCACAGTGTCATTTAACAGTTTGAAGAATTCAGGATCCTATGTATGTCAATATATTATTTCAACAATGCATTGTGTCATTTGATTACTGGAAATAAAACTGTCATCATGAAGTTCCCTGTCTGTTTTCCTTCAAGATTTTATTGTTTGCTAAGAATGTATCAATCTAATGAGCTAAGATTTTAAAAATGGTGAACAAAATCAGATGTTTCAAAGCTGTTGAAGCAATCTGTTTTAAAAACAGACTAAGATGTTTGAACAATGTGGAAAAAGTATCGATGCATCTAAGATCTGAGTATTGAAGTCAACAGGTGTAACTTTTGAGGTTGCCTATGAGTACTTGAGTTTTAATTAGCAAAGTCAAGAAAGGCACAAGAGGGGCAAACATGGCTGGTAATACTGCTGGCATTGGTGTTGACCAAAGTGTGACAGAAACCCACAATCTCAGCAAATCTTAGCTCACCAAACATCGCTGCTGGCACACTGCAGGAAATTAGCTTTGGAGCTGCAGGGAGGAACGCTCGACAGTCCTCCTCATCAGCAAGACTCGGACATATCGACATCAAATTTTATTCCATTTGCCTTGTATATTAATGCCTGCCAATGTGGTTTCCTTGTAACTGAAGTCATTATATGGAGGCAACTGGAGGAATAAATGAATGAGGCATAGGACTACATGTATGGCTGGGAATGCAATAGGAGAAAACCCTGATACGGATAATGGGGGAGTTATGTCTAAAGTAAGAGGGGGCATTCAGCTTGACAGCTCTTGTGCATTTATCCCCTGTCATACATGTGTCGTAATCCTCCACACTGCTACTCATAATGCAAAAAAAGTGTTTAACAGAGAGATGTGAGATTGGAAAAAAGCAATAATTTCTATAGCACTTCCTCATTTGACTAAGCTCAACCTGGATATAAGAGAGAATAAATCTCTTTAAGAATGTTTCTGTGGCAAAAGTGGCTGAGATAGCACTATTTCTCTTTATATGGATCATGTCTGCTTGACAGGAAAACAGAAAAAAGGGCAACAGTGGGGAACCCATTCAATCAAAAACTTTTTTAGGAATGTTCCCCATTTATCAGATGAATCCATCAGCTATCACTTTTTTGACCTCCCAGCAGGAAAATTATTGACATGAACAAGTACAAAGAGAATATCTTTGGAAGGACAGTTGAACCACAGCTTACAAAGGAGACAATTTGGACCCTTCATTGTAATTGTAGTACATGTATGCATCAGGTCTTGATCAGATGGTTAAATATGACCCATGCACAAATGGTGTAGCGATGTCTTCGAAATTGGTTCAACCAAATATGACAGTTCTGGCACTGAATTACTCATTTACTGACAAATTCAGGTTTGAAATTCTATCCTGTGTTGTAGGATTTTAGTTGTTGGTGCGTAATTATTCATTTTGCAGGAAGAGGGCTTAAAATTGAAACCATTTCACTGAATGCTGAATAATTACATATCAAACAATGAGACAGGGACACTCTGTAATGTGGTATCTTAATAATAGTCATTAATGATGTCCAAAGATTTGGAAATTTTATTGTATACGTGGGTAAAATTTGTCACTGAGGAGGCATATTAATGGAAGCCACTGACCTGAAATACGTTTATCCTGCTGCTGCTGTAATGACACCTATGGGAGGCTGCATAACTTCAGGAGACTTCAAGACGCATAACATAAACTGTATACCTTCCTGTGTCGAGATCCCCATGGAAGAGGCAGAAATACCAGCCAAATTTCAACAACCTTTTGAAGTCAACCCATTACAGTATAAGTTTAGGGTCATATCAAGATTAGCCAAGATTAATTTGGGTACATTAGAGGCTGATTTATGAAGCCTATTACAGCACCAGGGTTATATTTGTTCCTGCTTTATGAAGCCATATTACAGCACCAGGGTTATATTTGATACTGCTTTTGAAGCCATATTATAGCACCAGGGTTACATTTGTTGCTGCTCTGTGAAGCCATATTATAGCACCAGGGTTACATTTGTTGCTGCTCTGTGAAGCCATATTATAGCACCAGGGTTACATTTGTTGCTGCTCTGTGAAGCCATATTACAGCACCAGGGTTACATGGTGCTGCTTTGAGAAGCCATATTATAGTGCTGGGGTTACATTTGATACTTCTTGTAAAGCCCTATTACAACACCAGGGTTACATGGTGCTGCTTTGGGAAGCCA